>CM060950.1:454729341-455071812 GCA_030765055.1 Mantis religiosa
GATAAGGGCGAACCAACAACGTTAAGCGTTATTGGACGATGGATGAAATGATGTTCAAATGAGTACATGCACATAGAGCTTAGAGTTAACTACATTCATCTATTTGGATAAGGGAGAACCACCAAGGTTGAGCCTTATTGGACGATGGATGAAATGATCTTCAAATGAGTACAGGCACATAGGGCTTAGAGTTACCTACATTCATCTATTGGGATAAGGGAGAACCAAAAACGTTAAGCCTTACTGGACGATGGATGAAGTGATGTTCAAATGAGTACAGGTACACAGAGCTTGGAGTTAACCACATCATCTATTGGGTTAAGGGAGAACGAGCTAAGCTAAGCCTTATTGGAGGATGGATGAAATGATGTTCAAATGAGCAAAGGTACACAGAGCTTAGAGTTACCTACATTCATCTATTGGGATAAGGGAGAACCACCAACGTTAAGCCTCATTGGACGATGGATGAAATGATGTTCAAATGAGTACAGTTACACAGAGCTTAGAGTTACCTACATTCATCTATTCGGATAAGGGAGAACCACCAACGTTAAGCCTTATTTGACGATCAATGAAATGATGTTCAAATGAGTACAAGTACACTGAGCTTAGAGTTACCTACATTTATCTTTTGGGATAAGGGAGGACCACCGACGTTAAGCCTTATTGAACGATGAATGAAATGCTGTTCAAAAGAGTAAAGGATACACACGGCTTAAAGCTAACCTCATCAATTTTTGGGTTAAGGGAGAACCAGCTAAGTTAAGCTTTATAGGACGATGGATGAAATGATGTTCAAATGAGAAAAGGTGCACAGAGGTTAGAGTTACCTACATTCGTCTATTTGGATAAGGGAGAATCAGCAACGTTTAGCCTTATTGGACGATGGATGAAAGGATGTTCAAATGAGTACAGTTGCACAGAGCTTAGAGTTCCCTACATTCGTCTATTGGGATCGGGGAGAACTACCAACGTTAAGCCTTATTAGACGATGGAGGAAATGATGTTCAAATGAGTACAGGTATATAGAGCTTAGAGTTACCTACATTCATCTATTGAGGATAAGGGAGAACCTCCAACGTTAAGCCTTATTGGACGATGGATGAAACAATGTTCAAATGAGTGTAGGTACACAGAGCTTAGAATTACCTACATTCATCTTTTGAGGTAAGGGAGAACCACGACCGTTAAGCCTTATTGGATGATTGATGAAACGATGTTCAAATGTGTACATTTACATGGAGCTTAGAGTTATCTACATTCATCTATTGGGATAAGGGAGAACCACCAATTTTAAGCCTTATTGGACGATGGATGAAATTATGTTCAAATGAGTACAGGTACACAGAACTTAGAGTTACCTATATTCATCTATTGGGATAAGGGAGAACCACCAAAGTTTAGCCTTATTGGACGATGGATGAAATGGTGTTCAAATGAGTACAGGTTAAACGACCTTAGAGCTCTCAACATTCATCTATTGGGATATGGAAAAACACCAACGTTAAGCCTTATTGGACGATGGATGAAGTGATGTTCAAATGAGTACAGGTATACAGAGCTAAGATTAACCTATATTCATCTATTGGGATAAGGGAGAACCACTAACGTAAGCCTTATTGAACAATGATGAAATGATGTTCAAATGATAACAGGTACATAGAGCTTAGAGTTACCTACATTCATCTATTGGGATAAGGGAGAACCAGCTAAGTTAAGCCTTATTGGGCGATGGATGAAATGCTGTTCAAATGAGTACTGGTACACAGAGCTTAGAGTTAACCTCATCATCTTTAGGGTTAAGGGAGAACCAGCTAAGTTAAGCCTTATTGGGCGATGGATGAAATGATGTTCAAATGAGTACAGATACTTAGAGCTTAGAGTTACCTACATTCGTCTATTGGGATAAGGGAGAACCACCAACGTTAAACCTTATTGGGCGATGGAAGCAATGATTTTCAAATGAGTAAAGGATACACAGAGCTTAAAGTTAACCACATCATCTTTTGGGATAAGGGTGAATCACCAACGTTTAGCCTTATTGGACAATGGATGAAAGGATGTTCAAATGAGTACAGGTACATAGAGCTTAGAGTTACCTACATTCATCTGTTGAGAATAAGGGAGAACCACCAACGTTAAGCCTTATTAGACGATGGAGGAAATGATGTTCAAATGACTACAGGTACATAGAGCTTAGAGTTACCTACATTCATCTATTGAGAATAAGGGAGAACCACCAACGTTAATCCTTATTGGACGATGAATGAAACAATGTTCAAATGTGTACATTTACATGGAGCTTAGAGTTATCTACATTCATCTATTGGGATAAGGGAGAACCACCAATGTTAAGACTTATTGGACGATGGATGAAATGATGTTCAAATGAGTAAAGGTACACAGAGCTTAGAGTTACCTACATTCATCTATTGGGGTAAGGGAGAACCACCAACGTTAAGCCTTACTGGACGATGGATGAAATGATGTTCAAATGTGTATAGGTACACAGAGCTTAGAGTTACCTACATTCATCTGTTGGGATGAGGGAGGACCACCAACGTTAAACCTTATTGCACGATGAAAGAAATGATGTTCAAATGAGTAAAGGATATACAGAGGTTAAAGTTAACAACATCCTCGTTTGGGATAAGGGCAAACCAACAAAGTTTAGCCTTATTTGAGGATGAATGAAATGATGCTCAAATGAGTACAGGTACACAGTTCTTAGAGTTACCTATATTCATCTATTTAGTTAAGGGAGGACCACCAAAGTTTAGCCTTATTGGACGATGGATGAAATGATGTTCAGATGAGTACAGGTACACAAAGCATAGAGTCACCTACACTCATCTTTTGGGATAAGGGAGAACCAACAATGTTAAGCCTCATTGGACGATGGATGAATTGATGTTCAAATGTGTACAGGTACACAGAGCTTAGAGTTAACCACATCATCTTTTGGGTTAAGTTAGAACCAGATAAGTTAATTCTTATTGGACGATGGATGAAATGATGTTCAAATGAGTACACGTACACAAAGCTTAGAGTTAACCACATCATCTTTTGGGATAAAGGAGAACAACCACTGCTAAGCCTTATTGGACGACGGATAAAATGATGTTCAAATGAGTAAAGGTATGCAGAGCTTAGAGTTACCTTCAATCCTCGATTGGGATAAGGGAGAACCACCAACGTTAAGCCTTATTGGACGATGCATGAAATGATGTTCAAATGAGTAATGGTACACAGAGCTTAGAGTTCCCTACATTCATCTATCGGGATAAGGGAGAACCACCAACGTTATGCCTTATTGGACGATGGATGAAATAATGTTCAAATGAGTACAGGCACATAGAGCTTAGAGTTACCTACATTCATCTATTGTGTGAAAGGAGAACCACCAACGTAAAGCCTTATTAGACGATGGAAGAAATGATATTCAAATGAGTAAAGGATACACAGAGCTGAAAGTTAACCACATCATCTTGAGGGATAAGAGAGAACCAACAGAGGTAAGCCTTATTTGACGATGAATGAAATGATGTTCAAATGAGTATAGGTACACAGAGCTAAGAGTTACCTACATTCATCCTTTGGGATAAGGGAGAACCATCAACGTTAAGCCTTAGTGGACGATGGATGAAATGATGTTCAAATGAATACAGCTACATAGAGCTTAGAGTCACCTACATTCATCTATTGGGATAAGGGTGAACCACAAATGTTGAGCCTTATTGGACGATGGATGAAATGATGTAAAATTGAGTAAATTATACACAGAGCTTAAAGTTAACCACACCATCTTTTGGTATAAGGGCGAACCAACAAAGTTAAGGCTTATTTGACGATGAGTGAAATGATGTTCAAATGAGTACAGGTACACAGTTCATAGAGATACCTACATTCATCTATTGGTATAAAGGAGAACCACCAACGTTAAACCTTATTGGCAGATGGATGAAATGATGTTCAAATGAGTACAGGTACACAGAGCTTAGAGTTAACCAGATCATCTTTTGGGATAAGGGAGGACCAACTCAGTTAAAACTTATTTGACGATGAATGAAATGATGTTCAAATGAGCACCGGTACACAGAGCTTAGTGTTCCCTACATTCATCTATTCGGATAACGGTATACCACCAACGTTAAGCCTTATTGGACGATAGATGAAGCGATGTTCAAATGTGTATATGTACACAGAGCTTAGAGTTACCTACATTCATCTGTTGGGATGAGGGAGGACCACCAACGTTAAACCTTATTGCACGATGAAAGAAATGATGTTCAAATGAGTAAAGGATACATAGAGCTTAAAGTTAACCACATCATCTTTTGGGATAAGTGCGAACCACAAAGATAAGCCTTACTTGACGATGAATGAAATGATGTTCAAATGAGTACAGGTGCACAGTTCTTAGAGTTACCTATATTCATCTATAGGGATAAGGGAGAACCACCAACCTTAAGCCTTATTGGACGATGGATGAAACGATGTTCAAATGAGTACAGGTACACAGAGCTTAGAGTTACCTACATTCATCTATAGGGATAAGGGAGAACCAGCTAAGTTAAGCCTTATTGGACGATGGATGAAATGATGTTCAAATGAGTACAGATACACAAAGCTTAGAGTTACCTACATTCATCTATTGGGATTAGGGAGAAACACCAACGTTAAGCCTTATTGGACGATGGATGAAATGATGTTCAAATGAGTACAGGTACACAGAGCTTAGAGTTACCTACATTCATCTATTGGGATATGGGAGAACCACAAACGTTAAGCCTTATTGAACGATGGATGAAATGATGTTGAATTGAGTACAGGTACATAGAGCTTAGAGTTACCTACATTCATCTATTGGGATAAGGGAGAACCAGCTAAGTTAAGCCTTATTGGACGATGGATGAAATGATGTTCAAATGAGTACAGATACACAAAGCTTAGAGTTACCTACATTCATCTATTGGGATAAACGAGAACCAGCTAAGTTAAGCCTTATTGGACGATGGATGAAATGATGTTCAAATGAGTACAGATACACAAAGCTTAGAGTTACCTACATTCATCTATTGGGATAAACGAGAACCAGCTAAGTTAAGCCTTATTGGACGATGTATGAATTGATGTACAAATGAGTACAGGTACCCAGAGCTTAGAGTTAACCACATCACCTTTTGGGTTAACGGAGATCCAGCTAAGTTAAGACTTATTGGGCAATGGATGAAATGATGTTCAAATGAGTACAGGAACACAGAGCTTAGAGTTCCCTACATTCGTCTATTGGGATAAGGGAAAACAAGCAACGTTATGCCTTATTGGACGATGAATGAAATGATGTTCAAATTAGTACAGGTACACAAAGCTTAGAGTTACCTACATTCATCTATTGGGATAAACGAGAACCAGCTAAGTTAAGCCTTATTGGACGATGGTTTAAATGATATTCAAAAGAGTACAGGCACATTGAGCTTAGAGTTACCTACATTCATCTATTGGGATAAGGAGAACCACAAATGTTAAGCCTTATTAGACGATGGATGAAATGATGTTCAAATGAGTAGAGGTACACAGAGCTTAGAGTTAACCACATCACCTTTTGGGATAAGGGAGAACCACCAACGTTAAGGCTTATTGGACGACGGAAGAAATGATGTTCAAGTGAGTACAGGTACACAGAGCTTAGAGTTACCTACATTCATCTATTGGGATAACGGATAACCACCAACGCTAATTCTTAATGGACGATGGATGAAATGATGTTCAAATGAGTAGAGGTACACAGAGCTTAGAGTTACCTACATTCATCTATTGGGATAAGGGAGAACCACCAATGTTAAGCCTTATTGGACGATGTATGAAATGATGTTCAAATGAGTACAGGAACACAGAGCTTATAGAGAACCACATAATCTTATGGGATAAGGAAGAACGAGCTAAGTTAAGCCTTATTGGACGATGGATGAAATGATGCTCAAATGAGTACAGGTACACAGATCTTAGAGTTACCTACATTCCTCTATCGGGATAAGGGGAGCCACCAACGTTACGGGCTTATTGGGCGATGAATGACATGATGTTCAAATGAGTACAGCTACACAGAGCTTAGACTTACCTACATTCATCTATTGGGACAAGGGAGAACCACCAACGTTAAACCTTATTGGACGATGGAGAAATGATTTTCAAATGAGTAAAGGATACACAGAGCTTAAAGTTAACCACACCATCTTTTGGGATAAGGGCAAACCAACAAAGTTAATCCTTATTTGACGATGAATGAAATGATGTTAAAATGAGTACAGGTACACAGATCTTAGAGTTACCTACATGCACCTATTGGGATAACGGATAACCACCAATGTTAATTCTAATTGGACGGTGGATGAAATGATGTTCAAATGAGTACCGGTACACAGAGCTTAGAGTGAACCACATCGTCTTTTGGGATAAGGGGAACAACCAACGTTAGGGCTTATTGGACGATGGATGAAATTATGTTCAAATGAGTACAGGTACATAGAGCTTAAAGTTAACCACATCATCTTTTGGGATAAGTGCGAACCACAAAGATAAGCCTTACTTGACGATGAATGAAATGATGTTCAAATGAGTACAGGTGCACAGTTCTTAGAGTTACCTATATTCATCTATAGGGATAAGGGAGAACCACCAACCTTAAGCCTTATTGGACGATGGATGAAACGATGTTCAAATGAGTACAGGTACACAGAGCTTAGAGTTACCTACATTCATCTATTGGGATAAGGGAGAACCAGCTAAGTTAAGCCTTATTGGACGATGGATGAAATGATGTTCAAATGAGTACAGATACACAAAGCTTAGAGTTACCTACATTCATCTATTGGGATTTGGGAGAAACACCAACGTTAAGCCTTATTGGACGATGGATGAAATGATGTTCAAATGAGTACAGGGCCACAGAGCTTAGAGTTACCTACATTCATCTATTGGGATATGGGAGAACCACAAACGTTAAGCCTTATTGAACGATGGATGAAATGATGTTGAATTGAGTACAGGTACATAGAGCTTAGAGTTACCTACATTCATCTATTGGGATAAGGGAGAACCAGCTAAGTTAAGCCTTATTGGACGATGGATGAAATGATGTTCAAATGAGTCCAGATACACAAAGCTTAGAGTTACCTACATTCATCTACTGGGATAAACGAGAACCAGCTAAATTAAGCCTTATTGGACGATGGATGAAATGATGTTCAAATGAGTACAGATACACAAAGCTTAGAGTTACCTACATTCATCTATTGGGATAAACGAGAACCAGCTAAGTTAAGCCTTATTTGACGATGTATGAATTGATGTACAAATGAGTACAGGTACCCAGAGCTTAGAGTTAACCACATCACCTTTTGGGTTAACGGAGATCCAGCTAAGTTAAGACTTATTGGGCAATGGATGAAATGATGTTCAAATGAGTACAGGAACACAGAGCTTAGAGTTCCCTACATTCGTCTATTGGGATAAGGAAAACCAGCAACGTTAAGCCTTATTTTACGATGAATGAAATGATGTTCAAATTAGTACAGGTACACAAAGCTTAGAGTTACCTACATTCATCTATTGGGATAAACGAGAACCAGCTAAGTTAAGCCTTATTGGACGATGGTTTAAATGATATTCAAAAGAGTACAGGCACATAGAGCTTAGAGTTACCTACATTCATCTATTGGGATAAGGAGAACCACAAATGTTAAGCCTTATTAGACGATGGATGCAATGATGTTCAAATGAGTACAGGTACACAGAGCTTAGAGTTAACCACATCACCTTTTGGGATAAGGGAGAACCACCAACGTTAAGGCTTATTGGACGACGGAAGAAATGATGTTCAAGTGAGTACAGGTACACAGAGCTTAGAGTTTCCTACATTCATCTATTGGGATAAGGGAGAACCACCAATGTTAAGCCTTATTGGACGATGTATGAAATGATGTTCAAATGAGTACAGGAACACAGAGCTTAGAGAGAACCACATAATCTTATGGGATAAGGAAGAACGAGCTAAGTTAAACCTTATTGGACGATGGATGAAATGATGCTCAAATGAGTACAGGTACACAGAGCTTAGAGTTACCTACATTCCTCTATCGGGATAAGGGGAGCCACCAACGTTACGGGCTTATTGGGCGATGAGTGACATGATGTTCAAATGAGTACAGCTACACAGAGCTTAGACTTACCTACATTCATCTATTGAGACAAGGGAGAACCACCAACGTTAAACCTTATTGGACGATGGAAGAAATGATTTTCAAATGAGTAAAGGATACACAGAGCTTAAAGTTAACCACACCATCTTTTGGGATAAGGGCAAACCAACAAAGTTAATCCTTATTTGACGATGAATGAAATGATGTTAAAATGAGTACAGGTACACAGAGCTTAGAGTTACCTACATGCACCTATTGGGATAACGGATAACCACCAACGTTAATTCTAATTGGACGGTGGATGAAATGATGTTCAAATGAGTACAGGTACACAGAGCTTAGAGTGAACCACATCGTCTTTTGGGATAAGGGGAACAACCAACGTTAGGGCTTATTGGACGATGGATGAAATGATGTTCAAATGAGTACAGGTACACAGAGCTTAGAGTTACCTACATTCATCTATTGGGATAAGGGAGAACCAGCAATGTTAAGCCTTATTGTATGATGGTTGAATTGATGTTCAAAGGAGTACAGGTTCACAGAGCTTAGAGTTTCCTACATTCATCTATTGGAATACGGGAGGACCAACTAAGGTAAACCTTATTTGACGATGAATGAAATGATGTTCAAATGAGTAAAGGTACACACAGCTTAGAGTTCCCTACATTCGTCAATTGGGTTAAGGGAGGACCACCAACGTTAAGCCTTATTGGACAGTGGATGAAATGATGTTCAAATGAGTACAGGTACATAGAGCTTAGATTTACCTATATTCAGCTATTGGGATAAGGGAGAACCACCAACGTTAAGCCTTATTGGACGATGGATGAAATTATGTTCAAATGAGTACAGGTACACAGAGCTTATAGTTACCTACATTCATCTATTGGGGTAAGCGAGAACACCCAACGTTACGGCTTACTGGACGATGGATGAAATGATGTTCAAATGAGTACAGGTACACAGAGCTTAGGGTTACCTAGATTCATCTATTGGGGTAAGCGAGAACCACCAACGTTACGGCTTACTGGACGATGGATGAAATGATGTTCAAATGAGTACAGGTACACAGAGCTTACCGTTACCAACATTCATCTATTGGGACAACGGATATACACAAGGGTTAATTCTTATTGGACGATGAAAGAAATGATGTTCAAATGAGTACAGTTACACAGAGCTTAGAGTGATCCACATCATCTTTTGGGATAAGGGAGAACCACCAACGTTAAGGCTTATTGGATGATGGATGAAATGATGTTCAAATGAGTACAGGTACATGGAGCTTAGAGTTACGCACATTCATCTATTGGGATAATACAGAACCAATAAAGTTAAGCCTTTTTTGACGATGAATGAAATGATGTTCAAATGAGTACCGGTACACAGAGCTTAGAGTGAACCACATCGTCTTTTGGGATAAGGGGAACAACCAACGTTAGGGCTTATTGGACGATGGATGAAATGATGTTCAAATGAGTACAGGTACATAGAGCTTAAAGTTAACCACATCATCTTTTGGGATAAGTGCGAACCACAAAGATAAGCCTTACTTGACGATGAATGAAATGATGTTCAAATGAGTACAGGTGCACAGTTCTTAGAGTTACCTATATTCATCTATAGGGATAAGGGAGAACCACCAACCTTAAGCCTTATTGGACGATGGATGAAACGATGTTCAAATGAGTACAGGTACACAGAGCTTAGAGTTACCTACATTCATCTATTGGGATAAGGGAGAACCAGCTAAGTTAAGCCTTATTGGACGATGGATGAAATGATGTTCAAATGAGTACAGATACACAAAGCTTAGAGCTACCTACATTCATCTATTGGGATTAGGGAAAAACACCAACGTTAAGCCTTATTGGACGATGGATGAAATGATGTTCAAATGAGTACAGGGCCACAGAGCTTAGAGTTACCTACATTCATCTATTGGGATATGGGAGAACCACAAACGTTAAGCCTTATTGAACGATGGATGAAATGATGTTGAATTGAGTACAGGTACATAGAGCTTAGAGTTACCTACATTCATCTATTGGGATAAGGGAGAACCAGCTAAGTTAAGCCTTATTGGACGATGGATGAAATGATGTTCAAATGAGTCCAGATACACAAAGCTTAGAGTTACCTACATTCATCTACTGGGATAAACGAGAACCAGCTAAATTAAGCCTTATTGGACGATGGATGAAATGATGTTCAAATGAGTACAGATACACAAAGCTTAGAGTTACCTACATTCATCTATTGGGATAAACGAGAACCAGCTAAGTTAAGCCTTATTTGACGATGTATGAATTGATGTACAAATGAGTACAGGTACCCAGAGCTTAGAGTTAACCACATCACCTTTTGGGTTAACGGAGATCCAGCTAAGTTAAGACTTATTGGGCAATGGATGAAATGATGTTCAAATGAGTACAGGAACACAGAGCTTAGAGTTCCCTACATTCGTCTATTGGGATAAGGAAAACCAGCAACGTTAAGCCTTATTTTACGATGAATGAAATGATGTTCAAATTAGTACAGGTACACAAAGCTTAGAGTTACCTACATTCATCTATTGGGATAAACGAGAACCAGCTAAGTTAAGCCTTATTGGACGATGGTTTAAATGATATTCAAAAGAGTACAGGCACATAGAGCTTAGAGTTACCTACATTCATCTATTGGGATAAGGAGAACCACAAATGTTAAGCCTTATTAGACGATGGATGCAATGATGTTCAAATGAGTACAGGTACACAGAGCTTAGAGTTAACCACATCACCTTTTGGGATAAGGGAGAACCACCAACGTTAAGGCTTATTGGACGACGGAAGAAATGATGTTCAAGTGAGTACAGGTACACAGAGCTTAGAGTTTCCTACATTCATCTATTGGGATAACGGATAACCACCAACGCTAATTCTTAATGGACGATGGATGAAATGATGTTCAAATGAGTAGAGGTACACAGAGCTTAGAGTTACCTACATTCATCTATTGGGATAAGGGAGAACCACCAATGTTAAGCCTTATTGGACGATGTATGAAATGATGTTCAAATGAGTACAGGAACACAGAGCTTAGAGAGAACCACATAATCTTATGGGATAAGGAAGAACGAGCTAAGTTAAACCTTATTGGACGATGGATGAAATGATGCTCAAATGAGTACAGGTACACAGAGCTTAGAGTTACCTACATTCCTCTATCGGGATAAGGGGAGCCACCAACGTTACGGGCTTATTGGGCGATGAGTGACATGATGTTCAAATGAGTACAGCTACACAGAGCTTAGACTTACCTACATTCATCTATTGAGACAAGGGAGAACCACCAACGTTAAACCTTATTGGACGATGGAAGAAATGATTTTCAAATGAGTAAAGGATACACAGAGCTTAAAGTTAACCACACCATCTTTTGGGATAAGGGCAAACCAACAAAGTTAATCCTTATTTGACGATGAATGAAATGATGTTAAAATGAGTACAGGTACACAGAGCTTAGAGTTACCTACATGCACCTATTGGGATAACGGATAACCACCAACGTTAATTCTAATTGGACGGTGGATGAAATGATGTTCAAATGAGTACAGGTACACAGAGCTTAGAGTGAACCACATCGTCTTTTGGGATAAGGGGAACAACCAACGTTAGGGCTTATTGGACGATGGATGAAATGATGTTCAAATGAGTACAGGTACACAGAGCTTAGAGTTACCTACATTCATCTATTGGGATAAGGGAGAACCAGGAATGTTAAGCCTTATTGTATGATGGTTGAATTGATGTTCAAAGGAGTACAGGTTCACAGAGCTTAGAGTTTCCTACATTCATCTATTGGAATACGGGAGGACCAACTAAGGTAAACCTTATTTGACGATGAATGAAATGATGTTCAAATGAGTAAAGGTACACACAGCTTAGAGTTCCCTACATTCGTCAATTGGGTTAAGGGAGGACCACCAACGTTAAGCCTTATTGGACAGTGGATGAAATGATGTTCAAATGAGTACAGGTACATAGAGCTTAGATTTACCTATATTCAGCTATTGGGATAAGGGAGAACCACCAACGTTAAGCCTTATTGGACGATGGATGAAATTATGTTCAAATGAGTACAGGTACACAGAGCTTATAGTTACCTACATTCATCTATTGGGGTAAGCGAGAACACCCAACGTTACGGCTTACTGGACGATGGATGAAATGATGTTCAAATGAGTACAGGTACACAGAGCTTAGGGTTACCTAGATTCATCTATTGGGGTAAGCGAGAACCACCAACGTTACGGCTTACTGGACGATGGATGAAATGATGTTCAAATGAGTACAGGTACACAGAGCTTACCGTTACCAACATTCATCTATTGGGACAACGGATATACACAAGGGTTAATTCTTATTGGACGATGAAAGAAATGATGTTCAAATGAGTACAGTTACACAGAGCTTAGAGTGATCCACATCATCTTTTGGGATAAGGGAGAACCACCAACGTTAAGGCTTATTGGATGATGGATGAAATGATGTTCAAATGAGTACAGGTACATGGAGCTTAGAGTTACGCACATTCATCTATTGGGATAATACAGAACCAATAAAGTTAAGCCTTTTTTGACGATGAATGAAATGATGTTCAAATGAGTACAGGTACACAGAGCTTAGAGTTACCTACATTCATCCATTGGGATAAGGGAGAACCACCAACATTAAGCCTCATTGGACGATGGATGAGATGATGTTCAAATGAGTACAGGTACATAGGGCTTAGAGTTACCTACATTCATTTATTGGGATAACTGAGAACCACCAACGTTAATTCTTATTGGACGATGGATGAAATGATGTTCAAATGAGTACAGGTACACAGAGCTTAGAGTTAACCACATCATCGTTTGGGATAAAGGAGGACCACCAAAGTTAAGCCTTATTGGATGATGGATGAAATGATGTTCAAATGAGTACAGGTACACAAACCTTAGAGTTACCTACATTCGTCCATTGGGATAAGGGAGAACCACCAATGTTAAGCCTTATTGGACGATGTATGAAAATGATGTTCAAATGAGTACAGGTACACAGAGCCCAGAGTTAACCACATCATCTTTTGGGTTAAGAGAGAACCAGCTAAGTTAAGCCTTATAATACGATGGATGAAATGATGTTCAAATGAGTAAAGGGACACAGAGCTTTGAGTTACCATTCATTCCTCTATTGGGATAAGGGAGAACCACCAACGTTAAGGCTTATTGGACGATGGATGAAATGATGTTCAAATGAATACAGGTACACAGAGCTTAGAGTTACCTACATTCATCTATTGAGGATAAGGGAGAACCATTAACGTTAAGCCTTATTGGACAATGGATGAAACAATGTTCTAATGAGTGTAGGTACACAGAGCTTAGAATTACCTACATTCATCTATTGAGATAAGGGAGAACCACGACCGTTACGCCATATTCGATGATGGTTGAAATAATGTTCAAATGAGTACAGGTACACAGAACTTAGAGTTACCTAGATTCATCTATTGGGATAAGGGAGGACCAACTCAGTTAAACCTTATGGACGATGGATGAAATGATGTTCAAATGTTTATAGGTACACAGAATTAAGTGTTACCTACATTCATCTATTGGGATAAGGGAGAACCACCAACGCTAAACCTTATTGCACAATGGAAGAAATGATGTTCAAATGAATAAAGGATACACAGAGCTTAAAGTTTACCACATCATCGTTTGGGATAAGGGCATACCAACAAAGTTAATCCTTATTTGAAGACGAATGAAATGATGTTAAAATGAGTACAGGTACACAGTTCTTAGAGTTACCTATATTCATCTATTGGGATAAGGGAGAACCACCATCGTTTAGCCTTATTGGACGATGGATGAAATGATGTTCAAATGAGTACAGGTACACAGAGCTTAGAGCTCCCTACATTCATCAATTGGGATAAGGGAGAAACACCAACGTTAAGCCTTAATGGACGATGGATGAAATGATGTATAAATGAGAACAGATGTACAGAGCTAAGATTAACCTATATTCATCTATTATGATAAGGGAGAACCACTAACGTTAAGCCTTATTGAACGACGGATGAAATGAGGTTCAAATGAATACAGGTACATAGAGCATAGAGTTACCTACATACATCTATTGGGATAAGGGAGAACCAGCTAAGTTAAGCCTTATTGGACGATGGATGAAATGATGTTCAAATGAGTACCGGTACACAAAGCTTAGAGTTGCATACATTCATCTATTGGGATAAGGGAGAACCACCAATGTTAATCCTTATTGGAAGATATATGAATTGATGTTCAAATGAGTACAGGTACACAGAGCTTATAGTTAACCATATCATCTTTTGGGTTAAGGGAAATCCAGCTAAGTTAAGCCCTTTTAGACGATGGATGAAGTAATGTTCAAATGAGTAAAGGTACACAGAGCTTAGAGTTACCTTCATTCCTCTACTGGGATAAGGTAGAACCACCAACGTTAAGCCTTATTGGACGATGGATGAAATGATGTCCAAAGGAGTACAGGCACATAGAGCATAGAGTTACCTACATTCATCTATTGGGATAAGGGAGAACCACCAAGGTTGAGCCTTATTGGACGATGGATGAAATGATCTTCAAATGAGTACAGGCACATAGGGCTTAGAGTTACCTACATTCATCTATTGGGATAAGGGAGAAACACAAACGTTAAGCCTTACTGGACGATGGATGAAATGATGTTCAAATGAGTACAGGTACACAGAGCTTAGAGTTACCTACATTCATCTATTGGGATAAGGGAGAACCACCAATGTTAATCCTTATTTAACGATGGATGAAAGGATGTTTAAATGAGTACAGGTACACAAACCTTAGAGTTACCTACATTCATCCATTGGGATAAGGGAGAACCACCAATGTTAAGCCTTATTGGACGATGTATGAATTGATGTTCAAATGAGTCCCGGTACACAGAGCTTAGAGCTAACCACATCATCTTTTGGGTTAAGGGAGAACCAACTAAGTTAAGCCTTATAGGACGATGGATGAAATGATGTTCAAATGAGTAAAGGTACACAGAACTTAGAGTTACCTTCATTCCTCTATTGGGATAAGGGAGAACCATCATCGTTAAGGCTTATTGGACGATGGATAACATGATGTTCAAATGAGTACAGGTACATAGAGCTTAGAGTTTCCTACATACATCAATTGGGATAAGGGAGAACCACCAACGTTAAACCTTATTTTACGATGGAAGAAATGATGTTCAAATGAGTAAAGGATACACAGAGCTTAAAGTTAACCACTTCATCTTTTAGGATAAGGGCGAACCAACAAAGTTTGCCTTATTTGAGGATGAATGAAATGATGTTCAAATGAGTACAGGTACACAGTTCTTATAGTTACATATATTCATCTATTGGGATAAGGGAGAACCACCAACGTTAAGCCTTATTTAACGATGGATGAAAGGATGTTCAAATGAGTACAGGTACACAGAGCTCAGAGCTAACCACATGATCTTTTGGGGTAAGGGAGAACCAGCTAAGTTAAGCCTTATAGGACGATGGATGAAATGATGTTCAAATGAGTAAGGGTACACAGAGCTTAGAGTTACCTTCATTCCTCTATTGGGATAAGGGAGAACCAGCAACATTAAGGCTTATTGGACCATGGATGAAATGATGTTCAAATGAGTATAGGTACACAGAGCTTAGGGTTACCTACATTCATCTATTGAGGATAAGGGAGAACCACCAACGTTAAGCCTTATTGGACGATGGATGAAACAATGTTCAAATGAGTGTTGGTACAGAGATCTTAGAATTACCTACATTCATCTATTGAGATAAGGGAGAACCACGACCGTTACGCCTTATTGGATGATGGATGAAATGATGTTCAAATGAGTACAGGTACACAGAACTTAGAGTTACCTACATTCACTTATTGGGATAAGGGAGGACCAACTCAGTTAAACCTTATAGGACGATGGATGAAATGATGTTCAAATGAGTACAGGTACACAGAGCTTAGAGTTACCTACATTCATCTATTGGGGTAAGGGAGAACCACCAACGTTAAGCCTTATTGGACGATGGATGAAATGATGTTCAAATGTGTATAGGTACACAGAGTTTAGTGTTACCTACATTCATCTATTGGGATAAGGGAGAACCACCAACGCTAAACCTTATTCCACAATGGAAGAAATGATGTTCAAATGAATACAGGTACATAGAGCTTAGAGTTACATACATTCATCTATCGGGATAAGGGAGAACCACCGACGTTAAGCCTTATTGGACGATGGATGAAATGATGTTCAATTGAGGTCAGGTACACAGGGCTTATAGCTCCCTACATTCATCTATTGGGATAAGGGAGAAACACCAATGTTAAGCCTTATTGGACAATGGATGAAATGATGGACAAATGAGTACAGGTACACAGAGCTTAGAGTTACCTACATTCAACTACTGGGATAAGGGAGAACCACCAATGTTAAGATTTATTTAACGATGGATGAAATGATGCTCAAATGAGTACAGGTACATAGAGCTTAGAGTTACCTACATTCATCTATTGGGATAAGGGAGAACCACCAACGTCAAGCCTTATTTAACGATAGATGAAAGGATGTTCAAATGAGTACAGGTACACAGAGCTTAGAATTACCTACATTCATCTCTTGGGATAAGGGCGAACCACCAATGTTAAGCCTTATTGGACGATGGATGAATTGATGTTCAAATGAGTACAGGTACACAGAGCTTAGAGGTAACCACATCATCTATTGGGTTAAGGGAGAAACAGCTAAGTTAAGCATTATTGGATGATGCATGAAATGATGTTCAAATGGGTAAAGGTACACAGAGCTTAGGGTTACCTTCATTCCTCTATTGGGATAAGTGAGAAACACCAACGTTAAGGCTTCTTGGACGATGGATTAAATAATGTTCAAATGAGCACAGGTGCACAGAGTTTAGAGTTACCAACATTCATCTATTGGGATATGGGAGGACCATCTAAGTTAAACCTTATTTGCCGATGAATGATAGGATGTTCAAATTAGTACAGGTACACAGAGCTTAGAGTTTCCTACAATCATCTATTGGGATAAGGGAGAACCACCAACGTTAAGCCTTATTGGACGATGGATGAAAGGAAGTTCAAATGAGTACAGGTACACAGAACTTAGAGTTCCCTACATTCGTCTATTGGGATAGGGGAGAACCACCAATGTTAAGCCTTATTGGACGATGGATGAAATTATGTTCAAATGTGTACAGGTACATAGAGCTTAGAGTTACCTACATTCATCTAATTGGATAAGGGAGAACCACCAACATTAAGCCTTATTGGACGATGGATGAAATGATGTTCAAATGAGTACAGGTACACAGAGCTTAGAGTTATCTACATTCATCTTTTTGGATAAGGGAGAAACACGACCGTTAGGCCTTATTGGATGATGGATGAAAGGATGTTTAAATGTGTACATTTATATAGAGCTTAGAGTTACATACATTCATCTATTGGGATAAGGGAGAACCACCAACGTTAAGCCTTATTGGACGATGGATGAAATAATGTTCAAATGAGTAAAGGTACATAGAGCTTGGGGTTACATACATTCATCTATTGGGATAAGGGAGAACCACCAACGTTAAGCCTTATTGGACGATGGAGGAAATGATGTTCAAATGAGTAAAGTTAGACGGAGCTTAGAGTTATCTACATTCATCTATTCGGATAAGGGAGAACCACCAATTTTAAGCCTTATTGGACGATGTATGAATTGATGTTCAAATGAGTACAGGTACACAGAGCTCAGAGTTAACCACATCATCTTTTGGGTTAAGGGAGAACCAGCTAAGTTAAGCCTTATAGGACGATGGATGAAACGATGTTCAAATGAGTAAAGGTACACAGAGCTTAGAGTTACCTTCATTCCTCTATTGGGATAAGGGAGAACCACCAACGTTAAGGCTTATTGCACGATGGATGAAATAATGTTCAAATGAGTACAGGTACACAAAGCTTAGAGTTACCTACATTCATCTATTGAGGATAAGTGGGAACCACCAACGTTAAGCCTTATTGGAGGATGGATGAAACAATGTTTAAATGAGTGTAGGTACACAGAGCTTAGAATTACCTATATTCATCTATTGAGATAAGGGAGAACCACGACCGTTACGCCTTATTGGATGATGGATGAAATGATGTTCAAATGAGTACAGGTACACAGAACTTAGAGCTAGCTACATTCATCTATTGGGATATGGGAGGACCAACTCAGTTAAACCTTATTGGACGATGGATGAAATGATGTTCAAATGAGTACAGGTACACAGAACTTAGAGTTACCTACATTAATCTATTGGGGTAAGGGAGAACCACCAACGCTACACCTTATTGCACAATGGAAGAAATGATGTTCAAATGAGTATATGTACACAGAGCTTAGATTTACCTAAATTCATCTATTGGGATAAGGGAGAACCACCAACGTTAAACCTTATTGGACGATGGATGAAATGATGTTCAAATGAGTACAGGTACACAGTTCTTAGAGTTACCTATATTCATCTATTGGGATAAGGGAGAACCACCAACGTTTAGTCTTATTGGACGAAGGATGAAATGATGTTTAAATGAGTACAGGTGTACAGAGCTAAGTTTAACCTATATTCATCTATTATAATAAGGGAGAACCACTAACGTTAAGCCTTATTGAACGACGGATGAAATGATGTTCAAATGAATACAGGTACATAGAGCTTAGAGTTACCTACATTCATTTATTGGGATAAGGGAGAACCAGCTAAGTTAAGCCTTATTGGACGATGGATGAAATGATGTTCATATGAGTACCGGTACACAAAGCTTAGAGTTGCCTACATTCATCTATTGGGATAAGGGAGAACCACCAATGTTAATCCTTATTGGAAGATGTATGAAATGATGTCCAAATGAGTAGAGGCACATAGAGCTTAGAGTTACCTACATTCATCTATTGGGATCAGGGAGAACCACCAAGGTTGAGCCTAATTGGACGATGGATGAAATGATCTTGAAATGAGTACAGGCACATAGGGCCTAGAGTTACCTACATTCATCTATTGGGATAAGGGGAAACACATACGTTAAGCCTTACTGGACGATGGATGAATTGATGTACAAATGAGTACAGGTACACAGAGCTTAGAGTCACCTACATTCATCTATGGGGATAAGGGAGAACCACCAACGTTAATCCTTATTTAACGATGGATGAAAGGATGTTCAAATGAGTACAGGTGCACAAACCTTAGAGTTAACCACATCAACTTTTGGGTTAAGGGAGGACCAGCTAATTTAAGCCTTATTGGTGATGGATGAAATGATGTTCAAATGAGTAAAGGTACACAGAGCTTAGAGTTACCTTCATTCCTGTATTGGGATAAGGGAGAACCTCCAACGTTAAGGCTTATTGGACTATGGATGACATGATGTTCAAATGAGTACAGGTGCATAGAGCTTATAGTTACCTCCATTTGTCTATTGGGATAAGGGAGAACCACCAATGTTAAGCCTTATTGGACGATGGATGAAATGATGTTCTAATAAGTACAGGTACACAGAGGTTATAGTTCCCTACATTCATCTATTGGGATAAGAGAGAAACACCAACGTTAAGACTTATTGGACGATGTATGAATTGATGTTCAAATGAGTCCAGGTACACAGAGCTAAGAGTTAACCACAGCATCTTTTGGGTTAAGGGAGAACCAGCTAAGTTAAGCGTTATGGGACGATGGATGAAATGATGTTCAGATGAGTAAAGGTACACAGAGCTTAGAGTTACCTTCTTTCCTCTATTGGGATAAGGGAGAACCACCTACGTTAAGGCTTATTGGACGATGGATGACATGATGTTCAAATGAGTACAGGTACATAGAGCTTAGAGTTACCTACATTCATCTATTGGGACAAGGGAAAGCCACCAACGTCAGGCCTTATTTAACGATAGATGAAAGGATGTTCAAATGAGTACAGGTACACAAAGCTTAGAGTTTCCTACATTCGTCAATTGGGATAAGGGAGAACCACCAACGTTAAACCTTATTGGACGATGGAA
Source organism: Mantis religiosa (assembly GCA_030765055.1). Classification (NCBI taxonomy): domain Eukaryota; kingdom Metazoa; phylum Arthropoda; class Insecta; order Mantodea; family Mantidae; genus Mantis; species Mantis religiosa. The sequence goes on from CM060950.1 coordinate 454,749,695, forward strand.
GAAATGATGTTCAAATGAGTAAAGGATACACAGAGCTTAAAGTTAACCTCATCATCTTTTGGGATAAGGGAGAACCAGCTGAGTTAAGCCTTATAGGACGATGGATGAAATGATGTTCAAATGAGTAAAGGTACACAGAGCTTAGAGTTACCTTCATTCCTCTATTGGGATAAGGGAGAACCACCATCGTTAAGGCTTATTGGACGATGGATGAAATGATATTCAAATGAGTACAGGTACACAGAGCTTAGAGTTACCTACATTCATCTATTGAGGATAAGGGAGAACCACCAACGTTAAGCCTTATTGGACGATGGATTAAACAATGTTCGAATCAGTGTAGGTACACAGAGCTTAGAAGTACCTATATTCATCTATTGAGATAAGGGAGAACCACGACCGTTACGCCTTATTTGATGATGGATGAAATGATGTTCTAATGAGTACAGGTACACTGAGTTTAGTGTTACCTACATTCATCTATTGGGATAAGGGATAACCACCGACGCTAAACCATATTGCACAATGGAAGAAATGATGTTCAAATGAGTAAAGGATACACAGAGCTTAAAGTTAACCACATCATCGTTTGGGATTAGGGCATACCAACAAAGTTAAGCCTTAATTGAGGTTGAATGAAATGATGTTCAAATGAGTACAGGTACCCAGTTCTTAGAGTTACCTATATTCATCTATTGGGATAAGGGAGAACCACGAACGTTTAGCCTTATTGGACGATGGACGAAATGATGTTCAAATGAGTACAGGTACACAGAGCTTAGAGCTCCCTACATTCATCTATTGGGATAAGGGAGAAACACCAAGGTTAAGCCTTATTGGACGATGGATGAAATGATGTTTAAATGAGTACAGGTGTACAGAGCTAAGATTAACCTATAATTATCTATTATGATAAGGGAGAACCAATAAAGTTAAGCCTTATTGAACGACGTATGAAATGATGTTCAAATGAATACAGGTACATAGAGCTTAGAGTTACCTACATTCATCTATCGGGATAAGGGAGAACCAGCTAAGTTAAGCCTTATTGGACAATGGATGAAATGATGTTCAAATGAGTACCGGTACCCAAAGCTTAGAGTTGCCTACATTCATCTATTGCGATAAGGGAGAGCCACCAATCATAATCCTTATTGGAAGATGTATGAATTGATGTTGAAATGAGTACAGGTACACAGAGCTTAGAGCTAACCACATCATCTTTTGGGTTAAGGCAGATCCAGCTAAGGTAAACCCTTTTAGGCGATGAATGAAATGATGTTCAAATGAGTAAAGGTACACAGAGCTTAGAGTTACCTTCATTCCTCTATTGGAATAAGGGAGAACAACCAACGTTTAGGCTTATTGGACGATAAATGAAATGATGTTCAAATGAGTACAGGTACACAGAGCTTATAGTTCCCTACATTCATCTATTGGGAGAAGGGAGAAGCAAAAACGTTAAGCCTTATTGGATGATGGAAGAATTGATGTTCAAATGAGTACAGGTACACAGAGCTTAAAGTTTACCACATCATCGTTTGGGATAAGGGCATACCAACAAAGTTAATCCTTATTTGAAGACGAATGAAATGATGTTAAAATGAGTACAGGTACACAGACCTTAGGGTTACCTACATTCATCTAATGGGGTAAGCTAGAACCACCAACGTTAAGCCATATTGGATGATGGATGAAATGATGTTCCAATGAGTACAGGTACACAGTTCTTAGAGTTACCTACATTCATCTATTGGTATAAGGGAGAACCAACAACGTTAAGCCTTTTTGGACGATAAATGAAATGATGTTCAAATGAGTACAGGTACACAGAGCTTAGAGTTACCTACATTCATCTATTGGGATAAGGGAGAACCAACTAAGTTAAACCTTATTTGACGATGAATGAAATGATGTTCAAATGAGTACAGGTACACAGACCTTAGAGTTACCTACATTCATCTAATGGGGTAAGCTAGAACCACCAACATTAAGCCATATTGGATGATGGATGAAATGATGTTCTAATGAGTACAGGTACACAGAGCTTATAGTTCCCTACATTCATCTATTGGGATAAGGGAGAACCAACAACGTTAAACCTTTTTGGACGATGAATGAAATGATGTTCAAATGAGTACAGGTACACAGAGCTTATAGTTACCTACATTCATCTAATGGGATAAGGGTGAACCAACGACGTTAAGCCTTATAGGACGATGGATGAAATGATATTCAAATGAGTAAAGGTACACAGAGCTTAGAGTTACCTTCATTCCTCTATTGGGATAAGGGAGAACCACCAACGTTAAGGCTTATTGGACGATGGATGAAATGATGTTCAAATGAGTACAGGTACACAGAGCTTAGAGTTGCCTACATTCATCTATGGTGATAAGGGAGAACCACCAATCATAATCCTTATTGGAAGATGTATGAATTGATGTTCAAATGAGTACAGGTACACAGAGCTTAGAGTTAACCACATCATCTTTTGGGTTAAGGGAGATCCAGCTAAGTTAAGTCCTTTTAGACGATGAATGAAATGATGTTCAAATGAGTAAAGGTACACAGAGCTTAGAGTTACCTTCATTCCTCTATTGGGATAACGGAGAACAACCAACGTTAAGGCTTATTGGACGATAAATGAAATGATGTTCAAATAAGTACAGGTACACAGAGCTTAGAGTTAACCACACAATCTAATTTGATAAAGGAGAGCGAGCTAAGTTAAGCCTTATTGGAGGATGGATGAAATGATGTTCAAATTAGCAAACGTACACAGAGCTTAGGGTAACCTACATTCATCTATTGGGTTAAGGAGAACCACCAACATTAAGCCTTATTGGACGATGGATGAAATGATGTTCAAATGAGTACAGGTACATAGAGCTTAGAGTCACCTGCATTCATCTATTAGACCAAGGGAGAACCACCAACGTTAAGCCTTGTTGGACGATGAATGAAATTATGTTCAAATGAGTACAGATACACAGAGCTTAGAGTTACCTACATTCATCTATTGGGATAAGGGAGGACCAACTAAGCTAAACCTTATTTGACGATGAATTAAATGATGATCAAATGAGTACAGGTACACAGAGCTTACAGTTACGTACATTCATCTATTGGGATAAGGGAGGACCAACTAAGTTAAACCTTATTTGACGATGCATGAAATGATGTTCAATTGAGTACAGGTACATAGAGCTTAGAGTTACCTACATTCTTCTATTGGGATAATGGAGAGCCACCAACGTTAAACCTTATTGGACGATGGATGAAATGATGTTCAAATGAGTAAGGGATACAAAGAGCTTAAAGTTAACCACACCATCTTTTGGGATAAGTGCGAACTAAAAAAGTTAAGGCTTATTTGACGATGAATGAAATGATGTTCAAATGAGTACAGGTACATAGAGCTTAGAGTTACCTACATTCATCAATTAGGATAAGGGAGTAACACCGACGTTAAGCCTTATTGGACGGTGGATGAAATGATGTTCAAATTAGTACAGGTACACAGAGCTTAGAGTTACATACATTCATCTATTGGTGTAAGCGAGAACCACCAACGTTAAGCCATATTGGACGATAGATGAAATGATGTTCAAATGAGTATATGTACACAGAGCTTAGAGTTACCTAAATTCATCTATTGGGATAAGGGAGAACCACCAACGTTAAACCTTATTGGACGATGGATGAAATGATGTTCAAATGAGTAAAGGATACACTGAGCTTAAAGCTAACCACACCATCTTTTGGGATAAGGGCGAACTAACAAATGTAAGGCTTATGTGACGAAGAATGAAATGATGTTCAAATGAGTACAGGTAGACAGTTCTTAGAGTTTCCTACATTCATCTATTGGGATAAGGGAGAACAACCAACGTTAAGCCTTATTCGACGATGGATGAGATAATGTTCAAATGAGTGCAGGTACATAGAGCTTAGAGTCACTTACATTCATCTATTGGGATAAGGGAGAACCACCAACGTTACGCCTTATTGGACTATGGATGAAATGATGTTCAAATGATTACAGGTACACAGAGCTTAGATTTCCCAAAATTCATTTATTGGGATAAGGGGAACCACCAACGTTAAGCCTTATTGGACGAATGACGAAATTATGTTCAAATGAGTACAGGTACATAGAGCTTAGAGTTACCTACATTCATCTATTTGGATAAGGGAGAACCTCCAAAGTTAAGGCTTATTGGACGATGGATGAAGTGATATTCAAATGAGTACAGGTACACAGAGCTTAGGGTTCCCTACATTCATCTATTGGGATAAGGGATAACCACCAAAGTTATGCCTTATTGGACGATGGATGAAATGATGTTCAAATGAATAAAGGTACACAGAGCTTATAGTTACCTACATTCATCTGTTGGGATAAGGGAGCACCACCAACGTTAAGCCTTATTGGACGATGGATGAAATGATGTTCAAATGAGTACAGTTACACAGAGCTTAGAGTTTCCTACATTCATCTATTGGGATAAGGGAGAACCACCAACGTTAAACCTTATTCGATGATGGATGAAATAATGTTCAAATGAGTACAGGTACATAGGGCTTAGAGTTACCTACATTCATCTATTGGGATAAGGGAGAACCACCAACGTTAAGCCTTATTGTACGATGGATGAAATGATGTTCAAATGAGTACAGGTACACAGTTCTTAGAGTTACCTACGTTCATCTATTGGGATAAGGGAGAACCACCAACGTTAAGCCTTATTCGATGATGGATGAAATAATGTTCAAATGTTTACAGGTACACAGAGCTTATAGTTACCTACATTGATTTATTGTGATAAGGCAAAGCCACCAACGTTAAGCCTTATTGGACTATGGATGAAATGATGTTCAAATGATTACAGGTACACAGAGCTTAGATTTCCCAAAATTCATCTATTGGGATAAGGGGAACCACCAACGTTAAGCCTTTTTGGACGATGGATGAAATTATGTTCAAATGTGTACAGGTACACTGAGCTTAGAGTTAACCACATCATCTTTTGGGTTAAGGGAGATCCAGCTAAGTTAAGCCCCTTTAGACGATGAATGAAATGATGTTCAAGTGAGTATAGGTACACAGAGCTTAGAGTTACCTACATTCATATATTGGGATAAGGGAGAACCACTAATTTTAAGCCTTATTGGACGATGGATGAATTGATGTTCAAATGAGTACAGGTACACAGAGCTTAGAGTTAACCACATCATCTTTTGTGTTAAGGGAGGACCAGCTAATTTAAGCCTTATTGGTTGATGGATGAAATGATGTTCAAATGAGTAAAGGTACACAGAGCTTAGAGTTACCTTCATTCCTCTATTGGGATAAGGGAGAACCTTCAACGTTAAGGCTTATTGGACTATGGATGACATGGTGTTCAAATGAGTACAGGTGCATAGAGCTTATAGTTACCTACATTTGTCTATTGGGATAAGGGAGAACCACCAATGTTAAGCCTTATTGGACGATGGATGAAATGATGTTCTAATAAGTACAGGTACACAGAGGTTATATTTCCCTACATTCATCTATTGGGATAAGAGAGAAACACCAACGTTAAGACTTATTGGACGATGGATGAAATGATGTTCAAATGAGTACAGGTACACAGAGCTTAGTGTTACCTACATTCATCAATTGGGATAAGGGAGAACAACCAACGTTAAGGCTTACTCGACTGATGGATGAAATGATGTACAAATGAGTACAGGAACACAGAGCTTAGAGATATCAACATTCATCTATTCGGAAAAGGGAGATCCACTAACATTAAGCCCAAAGGGACGATGGATAAAATAATGTTCAAATGAGTATAGGTATATAGAGCTTAGAGTTACCTACATTGGTCTATTGGGATTAGGGAGAACCACCAACGTCAACGTTAAGCCTTATATGGACGATGGATGAAATGATGTTCTAATGAGTACAGTTACATAGAGCTTATAGTTCCCTACATTCATCTATTGGGATAAGGGATAACCAACAACGTTAAGCCTTATTGGATGATGGATGAATTGATGTTCAGATGAGCTCAGGTAGACAGAGCTTAGAGAGAACCACATAATCTTATGGGATAAGGGAGAATGAGCTTAGTTAAGCCATATTGGATGATGGATGAAATAATGTTCAAATGAGTACAGGTACATAGGGCTTAGAGCTACCTACATTCATCTAATGGGATAAGGGAGAACCAACAACGTTAAGCCTTATTGGACGATGGGTGAAATGATGTTCAAATGAGTTCAGGTACACAGAGCTTAGAGCTCCCTACATTCATATATTAGGATAAGGGAGAACCACCAACGTTAAGCCTTATTGTACGATGGATGAAATGATGTTCAAATGAGTACAGGTACACAGAGCTTAGATTTCCCTAAATTCGTCTATTGGGATAAGGGTAACCACCAACTTTAAGCCATATTGGACGATGGATGAAATTATGTTCAAATGAGTACAGGTACACAGAGCTTATAGTTACCTACATTCATCTTTTGGGATAAGGGAGAACCACCAACGTTACGCCTTATTGGACTATGGATGAAATTATGTTCAAATGATTACAGCTACACAGAGCTTAGATTTCCCTAAATTCATCTATTGGGATAAGGGGACCCAGCAACGTTAAGCCTTATTGGACGATGGATGAAATTATGATCAAAAGAGTACAGGTACATAGAGCTTAGAGTTACCTACATTCATCTATTTGGATAAGGGAGAACCACCAATGTTAAGCCTTATTGGACGATGGATGAAATGATGTTCAAATGAGTACAGGTACACAGAGCTTATAGTTACCTACATTCATCTATTGGGATAAGGGAGAACCACCAACGTTAGGCCTTGTTGGACGATGAATGAAATGATGTTCAAATGAGTACAGGTACACAGAGCTTATAGTTACCTACATTCATCTATTGGGATAAGGGAGGACCACCTAAGTTAAACATAATTTGACGATGAATGAAATGATGTTCAAATGAGTACATGTACACAGAGCTTAGAGTTTTCTACATTAATCTATTGGGATAAGGGAGAACCACCAACGTTAAGCCTTAATGGACGATGGATGAAATGATGTTCTAATGAGTACAGGTACACAGAGCTTATAGTTCCCTACATTCATCTATTGGGTAAGGGAGAACCAACAACGTTAAGCCTTATTGGATGATGGATGAATTGATGTTCAAATGAGAACAGGTACACGGAGCTTGGAGAAAACCACGTAATCTTATGGGATATGGGAGAACGAGCTAAGTTAAGCCTTATTGGACGATGAATTAAATGATGATCAAATGAGTACAGGTACACAGAGCTTACAGTTACCTACATTCATCTATTGGGATAAGGGAGGACCAACTAAGTTAAACCTTATTTGACGATGCATGAAATGATGTTCAATTGAGTACAGGTACATAGAGCTTAGAGTTACCTACATTCTTCTATTGGGATAATGGAGAGCCACCAACGTTAAACCTTATTGGACGATGGATGAAATGATGTTCAAATGAGTAAGGGATACAAAGAGCTTAAAGTTAACCACACCATTTTTTGGGATAAGTGCGAACTAAAAAATTTAAGGCTTATTTGACGATGAATGAAATGATGTTCAAATGAGTACAGGTACATAGAGCTTAGAGTTACCTACATTCATCAATTAGGATAAGGGAGTAACACCGACGTTAAGCCTTATTGGACGGTGGATGAAATGATGTTCAAATGAGTACAGGTACACAGAGCTTAGAGTTACCTACATTCATCTATTGGTGTAAGCGAGAACCACCAACGTTAAGCCATATTGGACGATAGATGAAATGATGTTCAAATGAGTATATGTACACAGAGCTTAGAGTTACCTAAATTCATCTATTGGGATAAGGGAGAACCACCAACGTTAAACCTTATTGGACGATGGATGAAATGATGTTCAAATGAGTAAAGGATACACTGAGCTTAAAGCTAACCACACCATCTTTTGGGATAAGGGCGAACTAACAAATGTAAGGCTTATGTGACGATGAATGAAATGATGTTCAAATGAATACAGGTACACAGTTCTTAGAGTTACCTACATTCATCTATTGGGATAAGGGAGAACCACCAACGTTAAGCCTTATTCGACGATGGATGAGATAATGTTCAAATGAGTGCAGGTACTTAGAGCTTAGAGTCACTTACATTCATCTATTGGGATAAGGGAGAACCACCAACGTTACGCCTTATTGGACTATGGATGAAATGATGTTCAAATGAGTACAGGTACACAGAGCTTAGAGTTCCCTACATTCACCTATTGGGATAAGGAAAACCACCAAAGTTAAGCTTTATTGGACGATGGATGAAATGATGTTCAAATGAGTACAGGTACACAGAGCTTAGAGTTACCTTCATTCCTCTATTGGAGTAAGGGAGAACAACCAACGTTTAGGCTTATTGGACGATAAATGAAATGATGTTCAAATGAGTACAGGTACACAGAGCTTATAGTTCCCTACATTCATCTATTGGTATAAGGGAGAACCAACAACGTTAAGCCTTTTTGGACGATAAATGAAATGATGTTCAAATGAGTACAGGTACACAGAGCTAAGAGTTACCTACATTCATCTATTGGGATAAGGGAGAACCAACTAAGTTAAACCTTATTTGACGATGAATGAAATGATGTTCAAATGAGTACAGGTACACAGACCTTAGAGATACCTACATTCATCTAATGGGGTAAGCTAGAACCACCAACGTTAAGCCATATTGGATGATGGATGAAATGATGTTCTAATGAGTACAGGTACACAGAGCTTATAGTTCCCTACATTCATCTATTGGGATAAGGGAGAACCAACAACGTTAAGCCTTTTTGGACGATGAATGAAATGATGTTCAAATGAGTACAGGTACACAGAGCTTATAGTTACCTACATTCATCTAATGGGATAAGGGTGAACCAACGACGTTAAGCCTTATAGGACGATGGATGAAATGATATTCAAATGAGTAAAGATACACAGAGCTTAGAGTTACCTTCATTCCTCTATTGGGATAAGGGAGAACCACCAACGTTAAGGCTTATTGGACGATGGATGAAATGATGTTCAAATGAGTACAGGTACACAGAGCTTAGAGTTGCCTACATTCATCTATGGGGATAAGGGAGAACCACCAATCATAATCCTTATTGGAAGATGTATGAATTGATGTTCAAATGTGTACAGGTACACAGAGCTTAGAGTTAACCACATCATCTTTTGGTTTAAGGGAGATCCAGCTAAGTTAAGTCCTTTTAGACGATGAATGAAATGATGTTCAAATGAGTAAAGGTACACAGAGCATAGAGTTACCTTCATTCCTCTATTGGGATAACGGAGAACAACCAACGTTAAGGCTTATTGGACGATAAATGAAATGATGTTCAAATAAGTACAGGTACACAGAGCTTAGAGTTAACCACACAATCTAATTTGATAAAGGAGAGCGAGCTAAGTTAAGCCTTATTGGAGGATGGATGAAATGATGTTCAAATTAGCAAAGGTACACAGAGCTTAGGGTAACCTACATTCATCTATTGTGTTAAGGAGAACCACCAACATTAAGCCTTATTGGACGATGGATGAAATGATGTTCAAATGAGTACAGGTACATAGAGCTTAGAGTCACCTGCATTCATCTATTAGACCAAGGGAGAACCACCAACATTAAGCCTTGTTGGACGATGAATGAAATTATGTTCAAATGAGTACAGATACACAGAGCTTAGAGTTACCTACATTCATCTATTGGGATAAGGGAGGACCAACTAAGTTAAACCTTATTTGACGATGAATTAAATGATGATCAAATGAGTACAGGTACACAGAGCTTACAGTTACCTACATTCATCTATTGGGATAAGGGAGGACCAACTAAGTTAAACCTTATTTGACGATGCATGAAATGATGTTCAATTGAGTATAGGTACATAGAGCTTAGAGTTACCTACATTCTTCTATTGGGATAATGGAGAGCCACCAACGTTAAACCTTATTGGACGATGGATGAAATGATGTTCAAATGAGTAAGGGATACAAAGAGCTTATAGTTAACCACACCATCTTTTGGGATAAGTGCGAACTAAAAAAGTTAAGGCTTATTTGACGATGAAGGAAATGATGTTCAAATGAGTACAGGTACATAGAGCTTAGAGTTACCTACATTCATCAATTAGGATAAGGGAGTAACACCGACGTTAAGCCTTATTGGACGGTGGATGAAATGATGTTCAAATGAGTACAGGTACACAGAGCTTAGAGTTACATACATTCATCTATTGGTGTAAGCGACAACCACCAACGTTAAGCCATATTGGACGATAGATTAAATGATGTTCAAATGAGTATATGTACACAGAGCTTAGAGTTACCTAAATTCATCTATTGGGATAAGGGAGAACCACCAACGTTAAACCTTATTGGACGATGGATGAAATGATGTTCAAATGAGTAAAGGATACACTGAGCTTAAAGCTAACCACACCATCTTTTGGGATAAGGGCGAACTAACAAATGTAAGGCTTATGTGACGAAGAATGAAATGATGTTCAAATGAGTACAGGTACACAGTTCTTAGAGTTTCCTACATTCATCTATTGGGATAAGGGAGAACAACCAACGTTAAGCCTTATTCGACGATGGATGAGATAATGTTCAAATGAGTGCAGGTACATAGAGCTTAGAGTCACTTACATTCATCTATTGGGATAAGGGAGAACCACCAACGTTACGCCTTATTGGACTATGGATGAAATGATGTTCAAATGATTACAGGTACACAGAGCTTAGATTTCCCAAAATTCATTTATTGGGATAAGGGGAACCACCAACGTTAAGCCTTATTGGACGAATGACGAAATTATGTTCAAATGAGTACAGGTACATAGAGCTTAGAGTTACCTACATTCATCTATTTGGATAAGGGAGAACCTCCAAAGTTAAGGCTTATTGGACGATGGATGAAGTGATGTTCAAATGAGTACAGGTACACAGAGCTTAGGGTTCCCTACATTCATCTATTGGGATAAGATATAACCACCAAAGTTATGCCTTATTGGACGATGGATGAAATGATGTTCAAATGAATAAAGGTACACAGAGCTTATAGTTACCTACATTCATCTATTGGGATAAGGGAGCACCACCAACGTTAAGCCTTATTGGACGATGGATGAAATGATGTTCAAATGAGTACAGGTACACAGAGCTTAGAGTTACCTACATTCATCTATTGGGATAAGGGAGAACCACCAACGTTAAACCTTATTGGACGATGGAAGAAATGATGTTCAAGTGAGTAAAGGATACAAAGAGCTTAAAGTTAACCACGCCATCTTTTGGGATAAGCGCGCACTAACAAATTTAAGGCTTATGTGACGATGAATAAAATGATGTTCAAATGAGTACAGGTACACAGTTCTTAGAGTTACCTACGTTCATCTATTGGGATAAGGGGAACCACCAACGTTAAGCCTTATTCGATGATGGATGAAATAATGTTCAAATGAGTACAGGTACATAGGGCTTAGAGTTACCTACATTCATCTATTGGGATAACGGAGAGCCACCGACGTTAAGCCTTATTGGACGATGGATGAAATGATGTTCAAATGAGTTCAAGTACATATAGCTTAGAGCTCCCTACATTCATCTATGGGGATAAGGGAGAACCACCAACGTTAAGCCTTATTGTACGATGGATGAAATGATGTTCAAATGAGTACAGGTACACAGAGCTTAGAGTTCCCTACATTCATCTATTGGGATAAGGGAGAACCACCAATGTTAAGCCTTATTGGACAATGGATGAAATGATGTTCAAATGTTTACAGGTACACAGAGCTTATAGTTACCTACATTGATTTATTGTGATAAGGCAAAGCCACCAACGTTAAGCCTTATTGGACTATGGATGAAATGATGTTCAAATGATTACAGGTACACAGAGCTTAGATTTCCCAAAATTCATCTATTGGGATAAGGGGAACCACCAACGTTAAGCCTTTTTGGACGATGGATGAAATTATGTCCAAATGTGTACAGGTACACTGAGCTTAGAGTTAACCACATCATCTTTTGGGTTAAGGGAGATACAGCTAAGTTAAGCCCCTTTAGACGATGAATGAAATGATGTTCAAGTGAGTATAGGTACACAGAGCTTAGAGTTACCTACATTCATATATTGGGATAAGGGAGAACCACTAATTTTAAGCCTTATTGGACGATGGATGAATTGATGTTAAAATGAGTACAGGTACACAGAGCTTAGAGTTAACCACATCATCTTTTGGGTTAAGGGAGGACCAGCTAATTTAAGCCTTATTGGTTGAGGATGATATGATGTTCAAATGAGTAAAGGTACACAGAGCTTAGAGTTACCTTCATTCCTCTATTGGGATAAGGGAAAACCTTCAACGTTAAGGCTTATTGGACTATGGATGACATGATGTTCAAATGAGTACAGGTGCATAGAGCTTATAGTTACCTACATTTGTCTATTGGTATAAGGGAGAACCACCAATGTTAAGCCTTATTGGACGATGGATGAAATGATGTTCTAATAAGTACAGGTACACAGAGGTTATAGTTCCCTACATTCATCTATTGGGATAAGAGAGAAACACCAACGTTAAGACTTATTGGACGATGGATGAAATGATGTTCAAATGAGTACAGGTACACAGAGCTTAGTGTTACCTACATTCATCAATTGGGATAAGGGAGAACAACCAACGTTAAGGCTTACTGGACGATGGATGAAATGATGTACAAATGAGTACAGGTACACAGAGCTTAGAGTTATCAACATTCATCTATTCGGATAAGGGAGATCCACTAACATTAAGCCCAAAGGGACGATGGATAAAATAATGTTAAAATGAGTATAGGTATATAGAGCTTAGAGTTACCAACATTCGTCTATTGGGATTAGGGAGAACCACCAACGTTAAGCCTTATATGGACGATGGATGAAATGATGTTCTAATGAGTACAGGTACATAGAGCTTATAGTTCCCTACATTCATCTATTGGGATAAGGGAGAACCAACAACGTTAAGCCTTATTGGATGATGGATGAATTGATGTTCAGATGAGCTCAGGTAGACAGAGCTTAGAGAGAACCACATAATCTTATGGGATAAGGGAGAATGAGCTAAGTTAAGCCTTATTTGACGATGAATGAAATGATGTTCAAATGAGTACAGGTACACAGACTTTAGAGTTACCTACATTCATCTAATGGGGTAAGCTAGAACCACCAACGTTAAGCCATATTTGATGATGGATGAAATAATGTTCAAATGAGTACAGGTACATAGGGCTTAGAGCTACCTACATTCATCTAATGGGATAAGGGAGAACCAACAAAGTTAAGCCTTATTGGACGATGGGTGAAATGATGTTCAAATGAGTTCAGGTACACAGAGCTTAGAGTTCCCTACATTCATATATTGGGATAAGGGAGAACCACCAACATTAAGCCTTATTGTACGATGGATGAAATGATGTTCAAATGAGTACAGGTACACAGAGCTTAGATTTCCCTAAATTCGTCTATTGGGATAAGGGGAACCACCAACGTTAATCCTTATTGGACGATGGATGAAATTATGTTCAAATGAGTACAGGTACACAGAGCTTAGAATTACCTACATTCATCTTTTGGGATAAGGGAGAACCACCAACGTTACGCCTTATTGGACTATGGATGAAATTATGTTCAAATGATTACAGCTACACAGAGCTTAGATTTCCCTAAATTCATCTATTGGGATAAGGGGACCCAGCAACGTTAAGCCTTATTGGACGATGGATGAAATTATGATCAAAAGAGTACAGGTACATAGAGCTTAGAGTTACCTACATTCATCTATTTGGATAAGGGAGAACCACCAATGTTAAGCCTTATTGGACGATGGATGAAATGATGTTCAAATGAGTACAGGTACACAGAGCTTAGAGTTCCCTACATTCACCTATTGGGATAAGGAAGACCACCAAAGTTAAGCTTTATTGGACGATGGATGAATTGATGTTCAAATGAGTACAGGTACACAGAGCTTATAGTTACCTACATTCATCTATTGGGATAAGGGAGAACCACCAACGTTAGGCCTTGTTGGACGATGAATGAAATGATGTTCAAATGAGTACAGGTACACAGACCTTAGAGTTACCTACATTCATCTATTGGGATAAGGGAGGACCAACTAAGTTAAACATAATTTGACGATGAATGAAATGATGTTCAAATGAGTACATGTACACAGAGCTTAGAGTTTTCTACATTCATCTATTGGGATAAGGGAGAACCACCAACGTTAAGCCTTAATGGACGATGGATGAAATGATGTTCTAATGAGTACAGGTACACAGAGCTTATAGTTCCCTACATTCATCTATTGGGTAAGGGAGAACCAACAACGTTAAGCCTTATTGGATGATGGATGAATTGATGTTCAAATGAGAACAGGTACACGGAGCTTGGAGAAAACCACGTAATCTTATGGGATATGGGAGAACGAGCTAAGTTAAGCCTTATTGGACGATGAATTAAATGATGATCAAATGAGTACAGGTACACAGAGCTTACAGTTACCTACATTCATCTATTGGGATAAGGGAGGACCAACTAAGTTAAACCTTATTTGACGATGCATGAAATGATGTTCAATTGAGTACAGGTACATAGAGCTTAGAGTTACCTACATTCTTCTATTGGGATAATGGAGAGCCACCAACGTTAAACCTTATTGGACGATGGATGAAATGATGTTCAAATGAGTAAGGGATACAAAGAGCTTAAAGTTAACCACACCATCTTTTGGGATAAGTGCGAACTAAAAAATTTAGGGCTTATTTGAGGATGAATGAAATGATGTTCAAATGAGTACAGGTACATAGAGCTTAGAGTTACCTACATTCATCAATTAGGATTAGGGAGTAACACCGACGTTAAGCCTTATTGGACGGTGGATGAAATGATGTTCAAATGAGTACAGGTACACAGAGCTTAGAGTTACCTACATTCATCTATTGGTGTAAGCGAGAACCACCAACGTTAAGCCATATTGGACGATAGATGAAATGATGTTCAAATGAGTATATGTACACAGAGCTTAGAGTTACCTAAATTCATCTATTGGGATAAGGGAGAACCACCAACGTTAAACCTTATTGGACGATGGATGAAATGATGTTCAAATGAGTAAAGGATACACTGAGCTTAAAGCTAACCACACCATCTTTTGGGATAAGGGCGAACTAAAAAATGTAAGGCTTATGTGACGAAGAATGAAATGATGTTCAAATGAATACAGGTACACAGTTCTTAGAGTTACCTACATTCATCTATTGGGATAAGGGAGAACCACCAACGTTAAGCCTTATTCGACGATGGATGAGATAATGTTCAAATGAGTGCAGGTACATAGAGCTTAGAGTCACTTACATTCATCTATTGGGATAAGGGAGAACCACCAACGTTACGCCTTATTGGACTATGGATGAAATGATGTTCAAATGATTACAGGTACACAGAGCTTAGATTTCCCAAAATTCATTTATTGGGATAAGGGGAACCACCAAGGTTAAGCCTTATTGGATGATGGACGAAATTATGTTCAAATGAGTACAGGTACATAGAGCTTAGAGTTACCTACATTCATCTATTTGGATAAGGGAGAACCTCCAAAGTTAAAGCTTATTGGATGATGGATGAAGTGATGTTCAAATGAGTACAGGTACACAGAGCTTAGGGTTCCCTACATTCATCTATTGGGATAAGGGAGAACCACCAAAGTTATGCCTTATTGGACGATGGATGAAATGATGTTCAAATGAATAAAGGTACACAGAGCTTATAGTTACCTACATTCATCTATTGGGATAAGGGAGCACCACCAACGTTAAGCCTTATTGGACGATGGATGAAATGATGTTCAAATGAGTACCGGTACACAGAGCTTAGAGTTGCTTACATTCATCTATTGGGATAAGGGAGAACCACCAGTGTTAAGGCTTATAGGACGATGGATGAAATGATGTTCAAATGAGTACAGGTACATAGAGCTTAGAGTTACCTGCATTCATCTATTAGGACAAGGGAGATCCAACAACGTTGAGCCTTGTAGGACGATGAATGAAATGATGTTCAAATGAGTACATGTACACAGGGCTTAGAGTTACCTACATTTATCTATTGGGATAAGGGAGGACCAACTAAGGTAAACCTTATTTGACGATGAATGAAATAATGATCAAATGAGTACAGGTACACAGAGCTTAGAGTTACCTACATTCATCTATTCGGGTAAGCGAGAACCACCAACGTTAAGCCTTATTGGACGATGGATGAAATGATGTTCAAATGAGTACAGGTACACAGAGCTTAGAGTTACCAACATTCTTCTATTGGGATAAGGGAGAACCACCAACGTTAAACCTTATTGGACGATGGAAGAAATGATGTTCAAATGAGTAAAGGATACAAAGAGCTTAAAGTTAACCACGCCATCTTTTGGGATAAGCGCGCACTAACAAATGTAAGGCTTATGTGACGATGAATAAAATGATGTTCAAATGAGTACAGGTACACAGTTCTTAGAGTTACCTACATTCATCTATTGGGATAAGGGAGAACCACCAACGTTAAGCCTTATTCGATGATGGATGAAATAATGTTCAAATGAGTACAGGTACATAGGGCTTAGAGTTACCTACATTCATCTATTGGGATAACGGAGAACCACCGACGTTAAGCCTTATTGGACGATGGATGAAATGATGTTCAAATGAGTTCAAGTACATATAGCTTAGAGCTCCCTACATTCATCTATTGGGATAAGGGAGAACCACCAACGTTAAGCCTTATTGTACGATGGATGAAATGATGTTCAAATGAGTACAGGTACACAGAGCTTAGAGCTCCGTACATTCATCTATTGGGATAAGGGAGGACCAACTAAGTTAAGCCTTATTGGACAATGGATGAAATGATGTTCTAATGTTTACAGGTACACAGAGCTTATAGTTACCTACATTCATTTATTGTGATAAGGCAAAACCACCAACGTTACGCCTTATTGGACTATGGATGAAATGATGTTCAAATGATTACAGGTACACAGAGCTTAGATTTACCTACATTCATCTATTGGGTAAGGGGAACCACCAACGTTAAGCCTTTTTGGATGATGGATGAAATTATGTTCAAATGAGTACAGGTACATAGAGCTTAGAGTTACCTACATTCATCTATTTGGATAAGGGAGAACCACCAGCGTTAAGCCTTATTGGACGATGGATGAAGTGATTTTCAAATGAGTACAGGTACCCAGAGCTTAGGGATCCCTACATTCATCTATTGGGATAAGGGAGAACCACCAAAGTTATGCCTTATTGGACGATGGATGAAATGATGTACAAATGAATACAGGTACACAGAGCTTATAGTTACCTACATTCATCTATTGGGATAAGGGAGAACCACCAACGTTAAGCTTTATTGGACGATGGATGAAATGATGTTCAAATGATTACAGGTACACAGAGCTTAGATTTACCTACATTCATCTATTGGGATATGGGAGAACCACCAACGTTAAGCCTTATTGGACGATGGTTGAAATGATGTTCAAATGTGTACAGGTACACAGAGCTTAGGGTTACTTACATTCATCTATTGGGAGAAGGGAGAACCACCAACTTTAAGGCTTATTGGACGATGGATGTAATGATGTTCAAATGAGTACAGGTACATAGAGCTTAGAGTTACCTGCATTCATCTATTAGGACAAGGGAGAACCACCAGCGTTAAGCCTTGTAGGATGATGAATGAAATGATGTTCAAATGAGTACAGGTACACAGAGCTTAGAGTTACCTACATTTATCTATTGGGATAAGGGAGGACCAACTAAGTTAAACCTTACTTGACGACGAATGAAATGATGATCAAATGAGTACAGGTACACAGAGCTTAGAGTTACCTACATTCATCTATTCGGGTAAGCGAGAACCACCAAAGTTGAGCCTTATTGGACGATGGATGAAAAGATGTTCAAATGAGTACAGGTACACAGAGCTTAGAGTTACCTACATTCTTCTATTGGGATAAGGGAGAACCACCAACGTTAAACCTTATTGGACGATGGAAGAAATGATGTTCAAATGAGTAAAGGATACAAAGAGCTTAAAGTTAACCACACCATCTTTTGGGATAAGTGCGCACTAACCAATTATAGGCTTATGTGACGATGAATTAAATGATGTTCAAATGAGTACAGGTACACAGTTCTTAGAGTTTCCTACATTAATCTATTGGGATAAGGGAGAACCACCAACGTTAAGCCTTATTCGATGATGGATGAAATAATGTTCAAATGAGTACAGGTACATAGGGCTTAGAGTTACCTACATTCATCTATTGGGATAAGGGAGAACCAACAACGTTAAGCCTTATTGGATGATGGATGAATTGATGTTCAGATGAGCTCAGGTAGACAGAGCTTAGAGAGAACCACATAATCTTATGGGATAAGGGAGAATGAGCTAAGTTAAGCCTTATTTGACGATGAATGAAATGATGTTCAAATGAGTACAGGTACACAGACTTTAGAGTTACCTACATTCATCTAATGGGGTAAGCTAGAACCACCAACGTTAAGCCATATTTGATGATGGATGAAATAATGTTCAAATGAGTACAGGTACATAGGGCTTAGAGCTACCTACATTCATCTAATGGGATAAGGGAGAACCAACAAAGTTAAGCCTTATTGGACGATGGGTGAAATGATGTTCAAATGAGTTCAGGTACACAGAGCTTAGAGTTCCCTACATTCATATATTGGGATAAGGGAGAACCACCAACATTAAGCCTTATTGTACGATGGATGAAATGATGTTCAAATGAGTACAGGTACACAGAGCTTAGATTTCCCTAAATTCGTCTATTGGGATAAGGGGAACCACCAACGTTAATCCTTATTGGACGATGGATGAAATTATGTTCAAATGAGTACAGGTACACAGAGCTTATAGTTACCTACATTCATCTTTTGGGATAAGGGAGAACCACCAACGTTACGCCTTATTGGACTATGGATGAAATTATGTTCAAATGATTACAGCTACACAGAGCTTAGATTTCCCTAAATTCATCTATTGGGATAAGGGGACCCAGCAACGTTAAGCCTTATTGGACGATGGATGAAATTATGATCAAAAGAGTACAGGTACATAGAGCTTAGAGTTACCTACATTCATCTATTTGGATAAGGGAGAACCACCAATGTTAAGCCTTATTGGACGATGGATGAAATGATGTTCAAATGAGTACAGGTACACAGAGCTTAGAGTTCCCTACATTCACCTATTGGGATAAGGAAGACCACCAAAGTTAAGCTTTATTGGACGATGGATGAATTGATGTTCAAATGAGTACAGGTACACAGAGCTTATAGTTACCTACATTCATCTATTGGGATAAGGGAGAACCACCAACGTTAGGCCTTGTTGGACGATGAATGAAATGATGTTCAAATGAGTACAGGTACACAGAGCTTAGAGTTACCTACATTCATCTATTGGGATAAGGGAGGACCAACTAAGTTAAACATAATTTGACGATGAATGAAATGATGTTCAAATGAGTACATGTACACAGAGCTTAGAGTTTTCTACATTCATCTATTGGGATAAGGGAGAACCACCAACGTTAAGCCTTAATGGACGATGGATGAAATGATGTTCTAATGAGTACAGGTACACAGAGCTTATAGTTCCCTACATTCATCTATTGGGTAAGGGAGAACCAACAACGTTAAGCCTTATTGGATGATGGATGAATTGATGTTCAAATGAGAACAGGTACACGGAGCTTGGAGAAAACCACGTAATCTTATGGGATATGGGAGAACGAGCTAAGTTAAGCCTTATTGGACGATGAATTAAATGATGATCAAATGAGTACAGGTACACAGAGCTTACAGTTACCTACATTCATCTATTGGGATAAGGGAGGACCAACTAAGTTAAACCTTATTTGACGATGCATGAAATGATGTTCAATTGAGTACAGGTACATAGAGCTTAGAGTTACCTACATTCTTCTATTGGGATAATGGAGAGCCACCAACGTTAAACCTTATTGGACGATGGATGAAATGATGTTCAAATGAGTAAGGGATACAAAGAGCTTAAAGTTAACCACACCATCTTTTGGGATAAGTGCGAACTAAAAAATTTAGGGCTTATTTGAGGATGAATGAAATGATGTTCAAATGAGTACAGGTACATAGAGCTTAGAGTTACCTACATTCATCAATTAGGATTAGGGAGTAACACCGACGTTAAGCCTTATTGGACGGTGGATGAAATGATGTTCAAATGAGTACAGGTACACAGAGCTTAGAGTTACCTACATTCATCTATTGGTGTAAGCGAGAACCACCAACGTTAAGCCATATTGGACGATAGATGAAATGATGTTCAAATGAGTATATGTACACAGAGCTTAGAGTTACCTAAATTCATCTATTGGGATAAGGGAGAACCACCAACGTTAAACCTTATTGGACGATGGATGAAATGATGTTCAAATGAGTAAAGGATACACTGAGCTTAAAGCTAACCACACCATCTTTTGGGATAAGGGCGAACTAAAAAATGTAAGGCTTATGTGACGAAGAATGAAATGATGTTCAAATGAATACAGGTACACAGTTCTTAGAGTTACCTACATTCATCTATTGGGATAAGGGAGAACCACCAACGTTAAGCCTTATTCGACGATGGATGAGATAATGTTCAAATGAGTGCAGGTACATAGAGCTTAGAGTCACTTACATTCATCTATTGGGATAAGGGAGAACCACCAACGTTACGCCTTATTGGACTATGGATGAAATGATGTTCAAATGATTACAGGTACACAGAGCTTAGATTTCCCAAAATTCATTTATTGGGATAAGGGGAACCACCAAGGTTAAGCCTTATTGGATGATGGACGAAATTATGTTCAAATGAGTACAGGTACATAGAGCTTAGAGTTACCTACATTCATCTATTTGGATAAGGGAGAACCTCCAAAGTTAAAGCTTATTGGATGATGGATGAAGTGATGTTCAAATGAGTACAGGTACACAGAGCTTAGGGTTCCCTACATTCATCTATTGGGATAAGGGAGAACCACCAAAGTTATGCCTTATTGGACGATGGATGAAATGATGTTCAAATGAATAAAGGTACACAGAGCTTATAGTTACCTACATTCATCTATTGGGATAAGGGAGCACCACCAACGTTAAGCCTTATTGGACGATGGATGAAATGATGTTCAAATGAGTACCGGTACACAGAGCTTAGAGTTGCTTACATTCATCTATTGGGATAAGGGAGAACCACCAGTGTTAAGGCTTATAGGACGATGGATGAAATGATGTTCAAATGAGTACAGGTACATAGAGCTTAGAGTTACCTGCATTCATCTATTAGGACAAGGGAGATCCAACAACGTTGAGCCTTGTAGGACGATGAATGAAATGATGTTCAAATGAGTACATGTACACAGGGCTTAGAGTTACCTACATTTATCTATTGGGATAAGGGAGGACCAACTAAGGTAAACCTTATTTGACGATGAATGAAATAATGATCAAATGAGTACAGGTACACAGAGCTTAGAGTTACCTACATTCATCTATTCGGGTAAGCGAGAACCACCAACGTTAAGCCTTATTGGACGATGGATGAAATGATGTTCAAATGAGTACAGGTACACAGAGCTTAGAGTTACCAACATTCTTCTATTGGGATAAGGGAGAACCACCAACGTTAAACCTTATTGGACGATGGAAGAAATGATGTTCAAATGAGTAAAGGATACAAAGAGCTTAAAGTTAACCACGCCATCTTTTGGGATAAGCGCGCACTAACAAATGTAAGGCTTATGTGACGATGAATAAAATGATGTTCAAATGAGTACAGGTACACAGTTCTTAGAGTTACCTACATTCATCTATTGGGATAAGGGAGAACCACCAACGTTAAGCCTTATTCGATGATGGATGAAATAATGTTCAAATGAGTACAGGTACATAGGGCTTAGAGTTACCTACATTCATCTATTGGGATAACGGAGAACCACCGACGTTAAGCCTTATTGGACGATGGATGAAATGATGTTCAAATGAGTTCAAGTACATATAGCTTAGAGCTCCCTACATTCATCTATTGGGATAAGGGAGAACCACCAACGTTAAGCCTTATTGTACGATGGATGAAATGATGTTCAAATGAGTACAGGTACACAGAGCTTAGAGCTCCGTACATTCATCTATTGGGATAAGGGAGGACCAACTAAGTTAAGCCTTATTGGACAATGGATGAAATGATGTTCTAATGTTTACAGGTACACAGAGCTTATAGTTACCTACATTCATTTATTGTGATAAGGCAAAACCACCAACGTTACGCCTTATTGGACTATGGATGAAATGATGTTCAAATGATTACAGGTACACAGAGCTTAGATTTACCTACATTCATCTATTGGGTAAGGGGAACCACCAACGTTAAGCCTTTTTGGATGATGGATGAAATTATGTTCAAATGAGTACAGGTACATAGAGCTTAGAGTTACCTACATTCATCTATTTGGATAAGGGAGAACCACCAGCGTTAAGCCTTATTGGACGATGGATGAAGTGATTTTCAAATGAGTACAGGTACCCAGAGCTTAGGGATCCCTACATTCATCTATTGGGATAAGGGAGAACCACCAAAGTTATGCCTTATTGGACGATGGATGAAATGATGTACAAATGAATACAGGTACACAGAGCTTATAGTTACCTACATTCATCTATTGGGATAAGGGAGAACCACCAACGTTAAGCTTTATTGGACGATGGATGAAATGATGTTCAAATGATTACAGGTACACAGAGCTTAGATTTACCTACATTCATCTATTGGGATATGGGAGAACCACCAACGTTAAGCCTTATTGGACGATGGTTGAAATGATGTTCAAATGTGTACAGGTACACAGAGCTTAGGGTTACTTACATTCATCTATTGGGAGAAGGGAGAACCACCAACTTTAAGGCTTATTGGACGATGGATGTAATGATGTTCAAATGAGTACAGGTACATAGAGCTTAGAGTTACCTGCATTCATCTATTAGGACAAGGGAGAACCACCAGCGTTAAGCCTTGTAGGATGATGAATGAAATGATGTTCAAATGAGTACAGGTACACAGAGCTTAGAGTTACCTACATTTATCTATTGGGATAAGGGAGGACCAACTAAGTTAAACCTTACTTGACGACGAATGAAATGATGATCAAATGAGTACAGGTACACAGAGCTTAGAGTTACCTACATTCATCTATTCGGGTAAGCGAGAACCACCAAAGTTGAGCCTTATTGGACGATGGATGAAAAGATGTTCAAATGAGTACAGGTACACAGAGCTTAGAGTTACCTACATTCTTCTATTGGGATAAGGGAGAACCACCAACGTTAAACCTTATTGGACGATGGAAGAAATGATGTTCAAATGAGTAAAGGATACAAAGAGCTTAAAGTTAACCACACCATCTTTTGGGATAAGTGCGCACTAACCAATTATAGGCTTATGTGACGATGAATTAAATGATGTTCAAATGAGTACAGGTACACAGTTCTTAGAGTTTCCTACATTAATCTATTGGGATAAGGGAGAACCACCAACGTTAAGCCTTATTCGATGATGGATGAAATAATGTTCAAATGAGTACAGGTACATAGGGCTTAGAGTTACCTACATTCATCTATTGGGATAAGGGAGAACCAACAACGTTAAGCCTTATTGGATGATGGATGAATTGATGTTCAGATGAGCTCAGGTAGACAGAGCTTAGAGAGAACCACATAATCTTATGGGATAAGGGAGAATGAGCTAAGTTAAGCCTTATTTGACGATGAATGAAATGATGTTCAAATGAGTACAGGTACACAGACTTTAGAGTTACCTACATTCATCTAATGGGGTAAGCTAGAACCACCAACGTTAAGCCATATTTGATGATGGATGAAATAATGTTCAAATGAGTACAGGTACATAGGGCTTAGAGCTACCTACATTCATCTAATGGGATAAGGGAGAACCAACAAAGTTAAGCCTTATTGGACGATGGGTGAAATGATGTTCAAATGAGTTCAGGTACACAGAGCTTAGAGTTCCCTACATTCATATATTGGGATAAGGGAGAACCACCAACATTAAGCCTTATTGTACGATGGATGAAATGATGTTCAAATGAGTACAGGTACACAGAGCTTAGATTTCCCTAAATTCGTCTATTGGGATAAGGGGAACCACCAACGTTAATCCTTATTGGACGATGGATGAAATTATGTTCAAATGAGTACAGGTACACAGAGCTTATAGTTACCTACATTCATCTTTTGGGATAAGGGAGAACCACCAACGTTACGCCTTATTGGACTATGGATGAAATTATGTTCAAATGATTACAGCTACACAGAGCTTAGATTTCCCTAAATTCATCTATTGGGATAAGGGGACCCAGCAACGTTAAGCCTTATTGGACGATGGATGAAATTATGATCAAAAGAGTACAGGTACATAGAGCTTAGAGTTACCTACATTCATCTATTTGGATAAGGGAGAACCACCAATGTTAAGCCTTATTGGACGATGGATGAAATGATGTTCAAATGAGTACAGGTACACAGAGCTTAGAGTTCCCTACATTCACCTATTGGGATAAGGAAGACCACCAAAGTTAAGCTTTATTGGACGATGGATGAATTGATGTTCAAATGAGTACAGGTACACAGAGCTTATAGTTACCTACATTCATCTATTGGGATAAGGGAGAACCACCAACGTTAGGCCTTGTTGGACGATGAATGAAATGATGTTCAAATGAGTACAGGTACACAGAGCTTAGAGTTACCTACATTCATCTATTGGGATAAGGGAGGACCAACTAAGTTAAACATAATTTGACGATGAATGAAATGATGTTCAAATGAGTACATGTACACAGAGCTTAGAGTTTTCTACATTCATCTATTGGGATAAGGGAGAACCACCAACGTTAAGCCTTAATGGACGATGGATGAAATGATGTTCTAATGAGTACAGGTACACAGAGCTTATAGTTCCCTACATTCATCTATTGGGTAAGGGAGAACCAACAACGTTAAGCCTTATTGGATGATGGATGAATTGATGTTCAAATGAGAACAGGTACACGGAGCTTGGAGAAAACCACGTAATCTTATGGGATATGGGAGAACGAGCTAAGTTAAGCCTTATTGGACGATGAATTAAATGATGATCAAATGAGTACAGGTACACAGAGCTTACAGTTACCTACATTCATCTATTGGGATAAGGGAGGACCAACTAAGTTAAACCTTATTTGACGATGCATGAAATGATGTTCAATTGAGTACAGGTACATAGAGCTTAGAGTTACCTACATTCTTCTATTGGGATAATGGAGAGCCACCAACGTTAAACCTTATTGGACGATGGATGAAATGATGTTCAAATGAGTAAGGGATACAAAGAGCTTAAAGTTAACCACACCATCTTTTGGGATAAGTGCGAACTAAAAAATTTAGGGCTTATTTGAGGATGAATGAAATGATGTTCAAATGAGTACAGGTACATAGAGCTTAGAGTTACCTACATTCATCAATTAGGATTAGGGAGTAACACCGACGTTAAGCCTTATTGGACGGTGGATGAAATGATGTTCAAATGAGTACAGGTACACAGAGCTTAGAGTTACCTACATTCATCTATTGGTGTAAGCGAGAACCACCAACGTTAAGCCATATTGGACGATAGATGAAATGATGTTCAAATGAGTATATGTACACAGAGCTTAGAGTTACCTAAATTCATCTATTGGGATAAGGGAGAACCACCAACGTTAAACCTTATTGGACGATGGATGAAATGATGTTCAAATGAGTAAAGGATACACTGAGCTTAAAGCTAACCACACCATCTTTTGGGATAAGGGCGAACTAAAAAATGTAAGGCTTATGTGACGAAGAATGAAATGATGTTCAAATGAATACAGGTACACAGTTCTTAGAGTTACCTACATTCATCTATTGGGATAAGGGAGAACCACCAACGTTAAGCCTTATTCGACGATGGATGAGATAATGTTCAAATGAGTGCAGGTACATAGAGCTTAGAGTCACTTACATTCATCTATTGGGATAAGGGAGAACCACCAACGTTACGCCTTATTGGACTATGGATGAAATGATGTTCAAATGATTACAGGTACACAGAGCTTAGATTTCCCAAAATTCATTTATTGGGATAAGGGGAACCACCAAGGTTAAGCCTTATTGGATGATGGACGAAATTATGTTCAAATGAGTACAGGTACATAGAGCTTAGAGTTACCTACATTCATCTATTTGGATAAGGGAGAACCTCCAAAGTTAAAGCTTATTGGATGATGGATGAAGTGATGTTCAAATGAGTACAGGTACACAGAGCTTAGGGTTCCCTACATTCATCTATTGGGATAAGGGAGAACCACCAAAGTTATGCCTTATTGGACGATGGATGAAATGATGTTCAAATGAATAAAGGTACACAGAGCTTATAGTTACCTACATTCATCTATTGGGATAAGGGAGCACCACCAACGTTAAGCCTTATTGGACGATGGATGAAATGATGTTCAAATGAGTACCGGTACACAGAGCTTAGAGTTGCTTACATTCATCTATTGGGATAAGGGAGAACCACCAGTGTTAAGGCTTATAGGACGATGGATGAAATGATGTTCAAATGAGTACAGGTACATAGAGCTTAGAGTTACCTGCATTCATCTATTAGGACAAGGGAGATCCAACAACGTTGAGCCTTGTAGGACGATGAATGAAATGATGTTCAAATGAGTACATGTACACAGGGCTTAGAGTTACCTACATTTATCTATTGGGATAAGGGAGGACCAACTAAGGTAAACCTTATTTGACGATGAATGAAATAATGATCAAATGAGTACAGGTACACAGAGCTTAGAGTTACCTACATTCATCTATTCGGGTAAGCGAGAACCACCAACGTTAAGCCTTATTGGACGATGGATGAAATGATGTTCAAATGAGTACAGGTACACAGAGCTTAGAGTTACCAACATTCTTCTATTGGGATAAGGGAGAACCACCAACGTTAAACCTTATTGGACGATGGAAGAAATGATGTTCAAATGAGTAAAGGATACAAAGAGCTTAAAGTTAACCACGCCATCTTTTGGGATAAGCGCGCACTAACAAATGTAAGGCTTATGTGACGATGAATAAAATGATGTTCAAATGAGTACAGGTACACAGTTCTTAGAGTTACCTACATTCATCTATTGGGATAAGGGAGAACCACCAACGTTAAGCCTTATTCGATGATGGATGAAATAATGTTCAAATGAGTACAGGTACATAGGGCTTAGAGCTCCCTACATTCATCTATTGGGATAAGGGAGAACCACCAACGTTAAGCCTTATTGTACGATGGATGAAATGATGTTCAAATGAGTACAGGTACACAGAGCTTAGAGCTCTGTACATTCATCTATTGGGATAAGGGAGGACCAACTAAGTTAAGCCTTATTGGACAATGGATGAAATGATGTTCTAATGTTTACAGGTACACAGAGCTTATAGTTACCTACATTCATTTATTGTGATAAGGCAAAACCACCAACGTTACGCCTTATTGGACTATGGATGAAATGATGTTCAAATGATTACAGGTACACAGAGCTTAGATTTACCTACATTCATCTATTGGGTAAGGGGAACCACCAACGTTAAGCCTTTTTGGATGATGGATGAAATTATGTTCAAATGAGTACAGGTACATAGAGCTTAGAGTTACCTACATTCATCTATTTGGATAAGGGAGAACCACCAGCGTTAAGCCTTATTGGACGATGGATGAAGTGATTTTCAAATGAGTACAGGTACCCAGAGCTTAGGGATCCCTACATTCATCTATTGGGATAAGGGAGAACCACCAAAGTTATGCCTTATTGGACGATGGATGAAATGATGTACAAATGAATACAGGTACACAGAGCTTATAGTTACCTACATTCATCTATTGGGATAAGGGAGAACCACCAACGTTAAGCTTTATTGGACGATGGATGAAATGATGTTCAAATGATTACAGGTACACAGAGCTTAGATTTACCTACATTCATCTATTGGGATATGGGAGAAACACCAACGTTAAGCCTTATTGGACGATGGTTGAAATGATGTTCAAATGTGTACAGGTACACAGAGCTTAGGGTTACTTACATTCATCTATTGGGAGAAGGGAGAACCACCAACTTTAAGGCTTATTGGACGATGGATGTAATGATGTTCAAATGAGTACAGGTACATAGAGCTTAGAGTTACCTGCATTCATCTATTAGGACAAGGGAGAACCACCAGCGTTAAGCCTTGTAGGATGATGAATGAAATGATGTTCAAATGAGTACAGGTACACAGAGCTTAGAGTTACCTACATTCTTCTATTGGGATAAGGGAGAACCACCAACGTTAAACCTTATTGGACGATGGAAGAAATGATGTTCAAATGAGTAAAGGATACAAAGAGCTTAAAGTTAACCACACCATCTTTTGGGATAAGTGCGCACTAACCAATTATAGGCTTATGTGACGATGAATTAAATGATGTTCAAATGAGTACAGGTACACAGTTCTTAGAGTTTCCTACATTAATCTATTGGGATAAGGGAGAACCACCAACGTTAAGCCTTATTCGATGATGGATGAAATAATGTTCAAATGAGTACAGGTACATAGGGCTTAGAGTTACCTACATTCATCTATTGGGATAA
Organism: Mantis religiosa; assembly: GCA_030765055.1. Taxonomy (NCBI): domain Eukaryota; kingdom Metazoa; phylum Arthropoda; class Insecta; order Mantodea; family Mantidae; genus Mantis; species Mantis religiosa. The sequence continues at coordinate 454,778,659 of CM060950.1, forward strand.
GGGAGAACCACCCACGTTAAGCCTTATTGGACGATGGATGAAATGATGTTCAAATGACTACAGGTACACAGAACTTATAGTTACCTACATTCATCTATTGGGATAAGGGAGAACCACCAAAATTATGCCTTATTGGACGATGGATAAAATGATCTTCAAATGAGTACAGGTACACAGAGCTTATAGTTACCTACATTCATCTATTGGTACAAGGGAGAACCACCAACGTTAAGGCTTATTGGACGATGGATGAAATGATGTTCAAATGAGTACAGGTACAGTGAGTGAGTGAGTGTGTGGGGCTTTAGGGCCCGTCGACATCGAGGTCATTTGGGCCCTAGAGTACAGGTACATAGAGCTTAGAGTTACCTGCATTCATCTATTAGGACAAGGGAGAACCACCAACGTTAAGCCTTGTAGCACGATGAATTAAATGATGTTCAAATGAGTACACGTACACAGAGCTTAGAGTTTTCTACATTCATCTATTGGGATAAGGGAGAACCACCAACGTTAAGCCTTATTGGACGATGGATGATATGATGTTCTAATGAGTACAGGTACACAGAGCTTATAGTTCCCTACATTCATCTGTTGGGTAAGGGAGAACCAAAAAATTTAAGTCTTATTGGATGATGGATGAATTGATGTTCAAATGAGAACAGGTACACAGAGCTTAGAGAAAACCACATAATCTTATGGGATATGGGAGAACGAGCTAAGTTAAGCCTTATTGGACGATGGATCAAATGATGTTCAAATGAGTACCGGTACACCAAGCTTAGAGTTCCCTACATTCATCTATGGGGATAAGGGAGAACCACCAACGTTAAGCCTTATTCGACGAAGGATGAAATAATGTTCAAATTAGTACAGGTACATAGGGCTTAGAGTTACCTACATTCATCTATTTGGATAAGGGAGAACCACCAACGTTAAGCCTTATTGGACGATGGATGAAGTGATGTTCAAATAAGTACAGGTACACAGAGCTTAGGGTTTCCTACGTTCATCTATTGGGATAAGGGAGAACCACCAACGTTAAGGCTTATTGGACGATGATTGAAATGATGTTCAAATGATTACAGGTACACAGAGCTTAGAGTTACCTACATTTATCTATTGGAATAAGGGAGGACCAACTAAGTTAAACCTTATTTGACGACGAATGAAATGATGATAAACTGAGTACAGGTACACAGAGCTTAGAGTTACCTACATTCATCTATTAGGGTAAGCGAGAACCACCAACGTTAAGCCTTATTGGACGATGGATGAAATGATGTTCAAATGAGTTCAGGTACATAGAGCTTAGAGCTCCCTACACTCATCTATTGGGATAAGGGAGAACCACCAACGTTAAGCCTTATTCGACGATGGATGAGATAATTTTCAAATGGGTAGAGGTACATAGAGCTTAGAGTCACTTACATTCATCTATTGGGATAAGGGTGAACCACCAACGTAATGCCTTATTGGACGATGGGTGAAATGATGTTCAAATGAGTACAGGTATACAGCCCTTAGGGTTACCTACATTCTTCTATTGGGATAAGGGAGAACCACCAACGTTAAGCCTTATTCGACGATGGATGAAATAATGTTCAAATGAGTACAGGTACATAGAGCTTAGAGTTACCTACATTCATCTATTGGGAAAAGGGAGAACCACCGACGTTAAGCCTTATTGGACATTGGATGAAATGATGTTCAAATGAGTTCAGGTACATAGAGCTTAGAGCTCCCTACTTTCATCTATTGGGATAAGGGAGAACCACCAACGTTAAGCCTTATTGTATGATGGATGAAATGATGTTCAAATGAGTACAGGTACACAGAGCTTGGAGTTCGCTACATTCATCTATTGGGATAAGGGAGAACCACCAACGTTAAGCCTTATTGGACGATGGATGAAATGATGTTCAAATGTGTACAGGTACACCGATATTATAGTTACCTACATTCATCTATTGGGATAAGGCAAAACCACCAACGTAACGCCTTATTGGACTATGGATGAAATGATGTTCAAATGTGTACAGGTACACAGAGCTTAGGGTTACTTACATTCATCTATTGGGATAAGGGAGAACCACCAACTTTAAGGCTTATTGGACGATGGATGAAATGATGTTCAAATGAGTACAGGTACATAGAGCTTAGAGTTACCTGCATTCATCTATTAGGACAAGGGAGAACCACCATCGTTAAGCCTTGTAGGATGATGAATGAAATGATGTTCAAATGAGTACAGGTACACAGAGCTTAGAGTTACCTACATTTATCTATTGGGATAAGGGAGGACCAACTAAGTTAAACCTTATTTGACGACGAATGAAATGATGATCAAATGAGTACAGGTACACAGAGCTTAGAGTTACCTACATTCATCTATTCGGGTAAGCGAGAACCACCAAAGTTAAGCCTTATTGGACGATGGATGAAATGATGTTCAAATGAGTACAGGTACACAGAGCTTAGAGTTACCTACATTCTTCTATTGGGATAAGGGAGAACCACCAACGTTAAACCTTATTGGACGATGGAAGAAATGATGTTCAAATGAGTAAAGGATACAAAGAGCTTAAAGTTAACCACACCATCTTTTGGGATAAGTGCGCACTAACCAATTTTAGGCTTATGTGACGATGAATTAAATGATGTTCAAATGAGTACATGTACACAGAACTTAGAGATTTGCTACATTCATCGGTTGGGATAAGGGAGAACCACCAACGTTAAGCCTTATTGGACGATGGATGAAATGATGTTCTAATGAGTACAGGTACACAGAGCTTATAGTTCCCTACATTCATCTATTGGGTAAGGGAGAACCAGAAACGTTAAGCCTTATTGGATGATGGATGAATTGATGTTCAAATGAGAACAGGTACACAGAGCTTAGAGAAAACCACATAATCTTATGGGATATGGGAGAACGAGCTAAGTTAAGCCTTATTGGACGATGGATCAGATGATGTTCAAATGAGTACCGGTACACAAAGCTTAGAGTTCCGTACATTCATCTATGGGGATAAGGGAGAACCACCAACGTTAAGCCTTATTCGACGATGGATGAAATAATGTTCAAATGAGTACAGGTACATAGGGCTTAGAGTTACCTACATTCATCTATTTGGATAAGGGAGAACCACCAACGTTAAGCCTTATTGGACGATGGATGAGGTGATGTTCAAATAAGTACAGGTACACAGAGCTTAGGGTTTCCTACATTCATCTATTGGGATAAGGGAGAACCACCAAATTTATGCCTTATTGGACGATGGATGAAATGATGTACAAATGAATACAGGTACAAGAGCTTATAGTTACCTACATTCATCTATTGAGATAAGGGAGAACCACCAACGTTAAGCCTTACTGGACGATGGCTGAAATGATGTTCAAATGATTACAGGTACACAGAGCTTAGAGTTACCTTCATTCATTTATTGGGATAAGGGAGAACCACCAACGTTAAGCCTTATTGGACGATGGATGAAATGATGTTCAAATGTGTACATGTACAGGTACACAGAGCTTAGAGTTACTTACAGTCATCTATTGGGATAAGGGAGAACCACCAACATTAAGGCTTATTGGAAGATGGATGTAATGATGTTCAAATGAGTACAGGTACATAGAGCTTAGAGTTACCTGCATTCATCTATTAGGACAAGGGAGAACCACCAACGTTAAGCCATGTAGGACGATGAATGAAATAATGTTCAAATGAGTACAGGTACACAGAGCTTAGAGTTACCTACATTTATCTATTGGAATAAGGGAGGACCAACTAAGTTAAACCTTATTTGACGACGAATGAGATGATGATCAACTCAGTACAGGTACACAGAGCTTAGAGTTACCTACATTCATCTATTCGGGTAAGCGAGAACCACCAACGTTAAGCCTTATTGGACGATGGATGAAATGATGTTCAAATGAGTACAGGTACACAGAGCTAAGGGTTACCTACATTCTTCTATTGGGATAAGGGAGAACCACCAACGTTAAGCCTTATTCGACGATGGATGAAATAATGTTCAAATGAGTACAGGTACATAGAGCTTAGAGTTACCTACATTCATCTATTGGGATAAGGGAGAACCACCGACGTTAAGCCTTATTGGACGATGGATGAAATGATGTTCAAATGAGTTCAGGTACATAGAGCTTAGAGCTCCCTACATTCATCTGTTGGGATAAGGGAGAACCACCAACGTTAAGCCTTATTGTATGATGGATGAAATGATGTTCAAATGAGTACAGGTACACAGAGCTTACATTTCCCTAAATTCATCTATTGGGATAAGAGGAACCTCCAACGTAAAGCCTTATTGGACGATGGATGAAATGATGTTCAAATGAGTACAGGTACACAGAGCTTAGAGTTCCCTACATTCATCTATTGGGATAAGGGAGAACCACCAACGTTAAGCCTTATTGGACGATGGATGAAATGTTGTTCAAATCTGTAAAGGTACACAGAGCTTATAGTTACCTACATTCATATATTGGGATAAGGGAGAACCACCAACATTAAGCCTTATTGTACGATGGATGAAATGATGTTCAAATGAGTACAGGTACACAGAGCTTAGATTTCCCTAAATTCGTCTATTGGGATAAGGGGAACCACCAACGTTAATCCTTATTGGACGATGGATGAAATTATGTTCAAATGAGTACAGGTACACAGAGCTTAGAATTACCTACATTCATCTTTTGGGATAAGGGAGAACCACCAACGTTACGCCTTATTGGACTATGGATGAAATTATGTTCAAATGATTACAGCTACACAGAGCTTAGATTTCCCTAAATTCATCTATTGGGATAAGGGGACCCAGCAACGTTAAGCCTTATTGGACGATGGATGAAATTATGATCAAAAGAGTACAGGTACATAGAGCTTAGAGTTACCTACATTCATCTATTTGGATAAGGGAGAACCACCAATGTTAAGCCTTATTGGACGATGGATGAAATGATGTTCAAATGAGTACAGGTACACAGAGCTTAGAGTTCCCTACATTCACCTATTGGGATAAGGAAGACCACCAAAGTTAAGCTTTATTGGACGATGGATGAATTGATGTTCAAATGAGTACAGGTACACAGAGCTTATAGTTACCTACATTCATCTATTGGGATAAGGGAGAACCACCAACGTTAGGCCTTGTTGGACGATGAATGAAATGATGTTCAAATGAGTACAGGTACACAGAGCTTAGAGTTACCTACATTCATCTATTGGGATAAGGGAGGACCAACTAAGTTAAACATAATTTGACGATGAATGAAATGATGTTCAAATGAGTACATGTACACAGAGCTTAGAGTTTTCTACATTCATCTATTGGGATAAGGGAGAACCACCAACGTTAAGCCTTAATGGACGATGGATGAAATGATGTTCTAATGAGTACAGGTACACAGAGCTTATAGTTCCCTACATTCATCTATTGGGTAAGGGAGAACCAACAACGTTAAGCCTTATTGGATGATGGATGAATTGATGTTCAAATGAGAACAGGTACACGGAGCTTGGAGAAAACCACGTAATCTTATGGGATATGGGAGAACGAGCTAAGTTAAGCCTTATTGGACGATGAATTAAATGATGATCAAATGAGTACAGGTACACAGAGCTTACAGTTACCTACATTCATCTATTGGGATAAGGGAGGACCAACTAAGTTAAACCTTATTTGACGATGCATGAAATGATGTTCAATTGAGTACAGGTACATAGAGCTTAGAGTTACCTACATTCTTCTATTGGGATAATGGAGAGCCACCAACGTTAAACCTTATTGGACGATGGATGAAATGATGTTCAAATGAGTAAGGGATACAAAGAGCTTAAAGTTAACCACACCATCTTTTGGGATAAGTGCGAACTAAAAAATTTAGGGCTTATTTGAGGATGAATGAAATGATGTTCAAATGAGTACAGGTACATAGAGCTTAGAGTTACCTACATTCATCAATTAGGATTAGGGAGTAACACCGACGTTAAGCCTTATTGGACGGTGGATGAAATGATGTTCAAATGAGTACAGGTACACAGAGCTTAGAGTTACCTACATTCATCTATTGGTGTAAGCGAGAACCACCAACGTTAAGCCATATTGGACGATAGATGAAATGATGTTCAAATGAGTATATGTACACAGAGCTTAGAGTTACCTAAATTCATCTATTGGGATAAGGGAGAACCACCAACGTTAAACCTTATTGGACGATGGATGAAATGATGTTCAAATGAGTAAAGGATACACTGAGCTTAAAGCTAACCACACCATCTTTTGGGATAAGGGCGAACTAAAAAATGTAAGGCTTATGTGACGAAGAATGAAATGATGTTCAAATGAATACAGGTACACAGTTCTTAGAGTTACCTACATTCATCTATTGGGATAAGGGAGAACCACCAACGTTAAGCCTTATTCGACGATGGATGAGATAATGTTCAAATGAGTGCAGGTACATAGAGCTTAGAGTCACTTACATTCATCTATTGGGATAAGGGAGAACCACCAACGTTACGCCTTATTGGACTATGGATGAAATGATGTTCAAATGATTACAGGTACACAGAGCTTAGATTTCCCAAAATTCATTTATTGGGATAAGGGGAACCACCAAGGTTAAGCCTTATTGGATGATGGACGAAATTATGTTCAAATGAGTACAGGTACATAGAGCTTAGAGTTACCTACATTCATCTATTTGGATAAGGGAGAACCTCCAAAGTTAAAGCTTATTGGATGATGGATGAAGTGATGTTCAAATGAGTACAGGTACACAGAGCTTAGGGTTCCCTACATTCATCTATTGGGATAAGGGAGAACCACCAAAGTTATGCCTTATTGGACGATGGATGAAATGATGTTCAAATGAATAAAGGTACACAGAGCTTATAGTTACCTACATTCATCTATTGGGATAAGGGAGCACCACCAACGTTAAGCCTTATTGGACGATGGATGAAATGATGTTCAAATGAGTACCGGTACACAGAGCTTAGAGTTGCTTACATTCATCTATTGGGATAAGGGAGAACCACCAGTGTTAAGGCTTATAGGACGATGGATGAAATGATGTTCAAATGAGTACAGGTACATAGAGCTTAGAGTTACCTGCATTCATCTATTAGGACAAGGGAGATCCAACAACGTTGAGCCTTGTAGGACGATGAATGAAATGATGTTCAAATGAGTACATGTACACAGGGCTTAGAGTTACCTACATTTATCTATTGGGATAAGGGAGGACCAACTAAGGTAAACCTTATTTGACGATGAATGAAATAATGATCAAATGAGTACAGGTACACAGAGCTTAGAGTTACCTACATTCATCTATTCGGGTAAGCGAGAACCACCAACGTTAAGCCTTATTGGACGATGGATGAAATGATGTTCAAATGAGTACAGGTACACAGAGCTTAGAGTTACCAACATTCTTCTATTGGGATAAGGGAGAACCACCAACGTTAAACCTTATTGGACGATGGAAGAAATGATGTTCAAATGAGTAAAGGATACAAAGAGCTTAAAGTTAACCACGCCATCTTTTGGGATAAGCGCGCACTAACAAATGTAAGGCTTATGTGACGATGAATAAAATGATGTTCAAATGAGTACAGGTACACAGTTCTTAGAGTTACCTACATTCATCTATTGGGATAAGGGAGAACCACCAACGTTAAGCCTTATTCGATGATGGATGAAATAATGTTCAAATGAGTACAGGTACATAGGGCTTAGAGTTACCTACATTCATCTATTGGGATAACGGAGAACCACCGACGTTAAGCCTTATTGGACGATGGATGAAATGATGTTCAAATGAGTTCAAGTACATATAGCTTAGAGCTCCCTACATTCATCTATTGGGATAAGGGAGAACCACCAACGTTAAGCCTTATTGTACGATGGATGAAATGATGTTCAAATGAGTACAGGTACACAGAGCTTAGAGCTCCGTACATTCATCTATTGGGATAAGGGAGGACCAACTAAGTTAAGCCTTATTGGACAATGGATGAAATGATGTTCTAATGTTTACAGGTACACAGAGCTTATAGTTACCTACATTCATTTATTGTGATAAGGCAAAACCACCAACGTTACGCCTTATTGGACTATGGATGAAATGATGTTCAAATGATTACAGGTACACAGAGCTTAGATTTACCTACATTCATCTATTGGGTAAGGGGAACCACCAACGTTAAGCCTTTTTGGATGATGGATGAAATTATGTTCAAATGAGTACAGGTACATAGAGCTTAGAGTTACCTACATTCATCTATTTGGATAAGGGAGAACCACCAGCGTTAAGCCTTATTGGACGATGGATGAAGTGATTTTCAAATGAGTACAGGTACCCAGAGCTTAGGGATCCCTACATTCATCTATTGGGATAAGGGAGAACCACCAAAGTTATGCCTTATTGGACGATGGATGAAATGATGTACAAATGAATACAGGTACACAGAGCTTATAGTTACCTACATTCATCTATTGGGATAAGGGAGAACCACCAACGTTAAGCTTTATTGGACGATGGATGAAATGATGTTCAAATGATTACAGGTACACAGAGCTTAGATTTACCTACATTCATCTATTGGGATATGGGAGAACCACCAACGTTAAGCCTTATTGGACGATGGTTGAAATGATGTTCAAATGTGTACAGGTACACAGAGCTTAGGGTTACTTACATTCATCTATTGGGAGAAGGGAGAACCACCAACTTTAAGGCTTATTGGACGATGGATGTAATGATGTTCAAATGAGTACAGGTACATAGAGCTTAGAGTTACCTGCATTCATCTATTAGGACAAGGGAGAACCACCAGCGTTAAGCCTTGTAGGATGATGAATGAAATGATGTTCAAATGAGTACAGGTACACAGAGCTTAGAGTTACCTACATTTATCTATTGGGATAAGGGAGGACCAACTAAGTTAAACCTTACTTGACGACGAATGAAATGATGATCAAATGAGTACAGGTACACAGAGCTTAGAGTTACCTACATTCATCTATTCGGGTAAGCGAGAACCACCAAAGTTGAGCCTTATTGGACGATGGATGAAAAGATGTTCAAATGAGTACAGGTACACAGAGCTTAGAGTTACCTACATTCTTCTATTGGGATAAGGGAGAACCACCAACGTTAAACCTTATTGGACGATGGAAGAAATGATGTTCAAATGAGTAAAGGATACAAAGAGCTTAAAGTTAACCACACCATCTTTTGGGATAAGTGCGCACTAACCAATTATAGGCTTATGTGACGATGAATTAAATGATGTTCAAATGAGTACAGGTACACAGTTCTTAGAGTTTCCTACATTAATCTATTGGGATAAGGGAGAACCACCAACGTTAAGCCTTATTCGATGATGGATGAAATAATGTTCAAATGAGTACAGGTACATAGGGCTTAGAGTTACCTACATTCATCTATTGGGATAAGGGAGAACCAACAACGTTAAGCCTTATTGGATGATGGATGAATTGATGTTCAGATGAGCTCAGGTAGACAGAGCTTAGAGAGAACCACATAATCTTATGGGATAAGGGAGAATGAGCTAAGTTAAGCCTTATTTGACGATGAATGAAATGATGTTCAAATGAGTACAGGTACACAGACTTTAGAGTTACCTACATTCATCTAATGGGGTAAGCTAGAACCACCAACGTTAAGCCATATTTGATGATGGATGAAATAATGTTCAAATGAGTACAGGTACATAGGGCTTAGAGCTACCTACATTCATCTAATGGGATAAGGGAGAACCAACAAAGTTAAGCCTTATTGGACGATGGGTGAAATGATGTTCAAATGAGTTCAGGTACACAGAGCTTAGAGTTCCCTACATTCATATATTGGGATAAGGGAGAACCACCAACATTAAGCCTTATTGTACGATGGATGAAATGATGTTCAAATGAGTACAGGTACACAGAGCTTAGATTTCCCTAAATTCGTCTATTGGGATAAGGGGAACCACCAACGTTAATCCTTATTGGACGATGGATGAAATTATGTTCAAATGAGTACAGGTACACAGAGCTTATAGTTACCTACATTCATCTTTTGGGATAAGGGAGAACCACCAACGTTACGCCTTATTGGACTATGGATGAAATTATGTTCAAATGATTACAGCTACACAGAGCTTAGATTTCCCTAAATTCATCTATTGGGATAAGGGGACCCAGCAACGTTAAGCCTTATTGGACGATGGATGAAATTATGATCAAAAGAGTACAGGTACATAGAGCTTAGAGTTACCTACATTCATCTATTTGGATAAGGGAGAACCACCAATGTTAAGCCTTATTGGACGATGGATGAAATGATGTTCAAATGAGTACAGGTACACAGAGCTTAGAGTTCCCTACATTCACCTATTGGGATAAGGAAGACCACCAAAGTTAAGCTTTATTGGACGATGGATGAATTGATGTTCAAATGAGTACAGGTACACAGAGCTTATAGTTACCTACATTCATCTATTGGGATAAGGGAGAACCACCAACGTTAGGCCTTGTTGGACGATGAATGAAATGATGTTCAAATGAGTACAGGTACACAGAGCTTAGAGTTACCTACATTCATCTATTGGGATAAGGGAGGACCAACTAAGTTAAACATAATTTGACGATGAATGAAATGATGTTCAAATGAGTACATGTACACAGAGCTTAGAGTTTTCTACATTCATCTATTGGGATAAGGGAGAACCACCAACGTTAAGCCTTAATGGACGATGGATGAAATGATGTTCTAATGAGTACAGGTACACAGAGCTTATAGTTCCCTACATTCATCTATTGGGTAAGGGAGAACCAACAACGTTAAGCCTTATTGGATGATGGATGAATTGATGTTCAAATGAGAACAGGTACACGGAGCTTGGAGAAAACCACGTAATCTTATGGGATATGGGAGAACGAGCTAAGTTAAGCCTTATTGGACGATGAATTAAATGATGATCAAATGAGTACAGGTACACAGAGCTTACAGTTACCTACATTCATCTATTGGGATAAGGGAGGACCAACTAAGTTAAACCTTATTTGACGATGCATGAAATGATGTTCAATTGAGTACAGGTACATAGAGCTTAGAGTTACCTACATTCTTCTATTGGGATAATGGAGAGCCACCAACGTTAAACCTTATTGGACGATGGATGAAATGATGTTCAAATGAGTAAGGGATACAAAGAGCTTAAAGTTAACCACACCATCTTTTGGGATAAGTGCGAACTAAAAAATTTAGGGCTTATTTGAGGATGAATGAAATGATGTTCAAATGAGTACAGGTACATAGAGCTTAGAGTTACCTACATTCATCAATTAGGATTAGGGAGTAACACCGACGTTAAGCCTTATTGGACGGTGGATGAAATGATGTTCAAATGAGTACAGGTACACAGAGCTTAGAGTTACCTACATTCATCTATTGGTGTAAGCGAGAACCACCAACGTTAAGCCATATTGGACGATAGATGAAATGATGTTCAAATGAGTATATGTACACAGAGCTTAGAGTTACCTAAATTCATCTATTGGGATAAGGGAGAACCACCAACGTTAAACCTTATTGGACGATGGATGAAATGATGTTCAAATGAGTAAAGGATACACTGAGCTTAAAGCTAACCACACCATCTTTTGGGATAAGGGCGAACTAAAAAATGTAAGGCTTATGTGACGAAGAATGAAATGATGTTCAAATGAATACAGGTACACAGTTCTTAGAGTTACCTACATTCATCTATTGGGATAAGGGAGAACCACCAACGTTAAGCCTTATTCGACGATGGATGAGATAATGTTCAAATGAGTGCAGGTACATAGAGCTTAGAGTCACTTACATTCATCTATTGGGATAAGGGAGAACCACCAACGTTACGCCTTATTGGACTATGGATGAAATGATGTTCAAATGATTACAGGTACACAGAGCTTAGATTTCCCAAAATTCATTTATTGGGATAAGGGGAACCACCAAGGTTAAGCCTTATTGGATGATGGACGAAATTATGTTCAAATGAGTACAGGTACATAGAGCTTAGAGTTACCTACATTCATCTATTTGGATAAGGGAGAACCTCCAAAGTTAAAGCTTATTGGATGATGGATGAAGTGATGTTCAAATGAGTACAGGTACACAGAGCTTAGGGTTCCCTACATTCATCTATTGGGATAAGGGAGAACCACCAAAGTTATGCCTTATTGGACGATGGATGAAATGATGTTCAAATGAATAAAGGTACACAGAGCTTATAGTTACCTACATTCATCTATTGGGATAAGGGAGCACCACCAACGTTAAGCCTTATTGGACGATGGATGAAATGATGTTCAAATGAGTACCGGTACACAGAGCTTAGAGTTGCTTACATTCATCTATTGGGATAAGGGAGAACCACCAGTGTTAAGGCTTATAGGACGATGGATGAAATGATGTTCAAATGAGTACAGGTACATAGAGCTTAGAGTTACCTGCATTCATCTATTAGGACAAGGGAGATCCAACAACGTTGAGCCTTGTAGGACGATGAATGAAATGATGTTCAAATGAGTACATGTACACAGGGCTTAGAGTTACCTACATTTATCTATTGGGATAAGGGAGGACCAACTAAGGTAAACCTTATTTGACGATGAATGAAATAATGATCAAATGAGTACAGGTACACAGAGCTTAGAGTTACCTACATTCATCTATTCGGGTAAGCGAGAACCACCAACGTTAAGCCTTATTGGACGATGGATGAAATGATGTTCAAATGAGTACAGGTACACAGAGCTTAGAGTTACCAACATTCTTCTATTGGGATAAGGGAGAACCACCAACGTTAAACCTTATTGGACGATGGAAGAAATGATGTTCAAATGAGTAAAGGATACAAAGAGCTTAAAGTTAACCACGCCATCTTTTGGGATAAGCGCGCACTAACAAATGTAAGGCTTATGTGACGATGAATAAAATGATGTTCAAATGAGTACAGGTACACAGTTCTTAGAGTTACCTACATTCATCTATTGGGATAAGGGAGAACCACCAACGTTAAGCCTTATTCGATGATGGATGAAATAATGTTCAAATGAGTACAGGTACATAGGGCTTAGAGTTACCTACATTCATCTATTGGGATAACGGAGAACCACCGACGTTAAGCCTTATTGGACGATGGATGAAATGATGTTCAAATGAGTTCAAGTACATATAGCTTAGAGCTCCCTACATTCATCTATTGGGATAAGGGAGAACCACCAACGTTAAGCCTTATTGTACGATGGATGAAATGATGTTCAAATGAGTACAGGTACACAGAGCTTAGAGCTCCGTACATTCATCTATTGGGATAAGGGAGGACCAACTAAGTTAAGCCTTATTGGACAATGGATGAAATGATGTTCTAATGTTTACAGGTACACAGAGCTTATAGTTACCTACATTCATTTATTGTGATAAGGCAAAACCACCAACGTTACGCCTTATTGGACTATGGATGAAATGATGTTCAAATGATTACAGGTACACAGAGCTTAGATTTACCTACATTCATCTATTGGGTAAGGGGAACCACCAACGTTAAGCCTTTTTGGATGATGGATGAAATTATGTTCAAATGAGTACAGGTACATAGAGCTTAGAGTTACCTACATTCATCTATTTGGATAAGGGAGAACCACCAGCGTTAAGCCTTATTGGACGATGGATGAAGTGATTTTCAAATGAGTACAGGTACCCAGAGCTTAGGGATCCCTACATTCATCTATTGGGATAAGGGAGAACCACCAAAGTTATGCCTTATTGGACGATGGATGAAATGATGTACAAATGAATACAGGTACACAGAGCTTATAGTTACCTACATTCATCTATTGGGATAAGGGAGAACCACCAACGTTAAGCTTTATTGGACGATGGATGAAATGATGTTCAAATGATTACAGGTACACAGAGCTTAGATTTACCTACATTCATCTATTGGGATATGGGAGAACCACCAACGTTAAGCCTTATTGGACGATGGTTGAAATGATGTTCAAATGTGTACAGGTACACAGAGCTTAGGGTTACTTACATTCATCTATTGGGAGAAGGGAGAACCACCAACTTTAAGGCTTATTGGACGATGGATGTAATGATGTTCAAATGAGTACAGGTACATAGAGCTTAGAGTTACCTGCATTCATCTATTAGGACAAGGGAGAACCACCAGCGTTAAGCCTTGTAGGATGATGAATGAAATGATGTTCAAATGAGTACAGGTACACAGAGCTTAGAGTTACCTACATTTATCTATTGGGATAAGGGAGGACCAACTAAGTTAAACCTTACTTGACGACGAATGAAATGATGATCAAATGAGTACAGGTACACAGAGCTTAGAGTTACCTACATTCATCTATTCGGGTAAGCGAGAACCACCAAAGTTGAGCCTTATTGGACGATGGATGAAAAGATGTTCAAATGAGTACAGGTACACAGAGCTTAGAGTTACCTACATTCTTCTATTGGGATAAGGGAGAACCACCAACGTTAAACCTTATTGGACGATGGAAGAAATGATGTTCAAATGAGTAAAGGATACAAAGAGCTTAAAGTTAACCACACCATCTTTTGGGATAAGTGCGCACTAACCAATTATAGGCTTATGTGACGATGAATTAAATGATGTTCAAATGAGTACAGGTACACAGTTCTTAGAGTTTCCTACATTAATCTATTGGGATAAGGGAGAACCACCAACGTTAAGCCTTATTCGATGATGGATGAAATAATGTTCAAATGAGTACAGGTACATAGGGCTTAGAGTTACCTACATTCATCTATTGGGATAAGGGAGAACCAACAACGTTAAGCCTTATTGGATGATGGATGAATTGATGTTCAGATGAGCTCAGGTAGACAGAGCTTAGAGAGAACCACATAATCTTATGGGATAAGGGAGAATGAGCTAAGTTAAGCCTTATTTGACGATGAATGAAATGATGTTCAAATGAGTACAGGTACACAGACTTTAGAGTTACCTACATTCATCTAATGGGGTAAGCTAGAACCACCAACGTTAAGCCATATTTGATGATGGATGAAATAATGTTCAAATGAGTACAGGTACATAGGGCTTAGAGCTACCTACATTCATCTAATGGGATAAGGGAGAACCAACAAAGTTAAGCCTTATTGGACGATGGGTGAAATGATGTTCAAATGAGTTCAGGTACACAGAGCTTAGAGTTCCCTACATTCATATATTGGGATAAGGGAGAACCACCAACATTAAGCCTTATTGTACGATGGATGAAATGATGTTCAAATGAGTACAGGTACACAGAGCTTAGATTTCCCTAAATTCGTCTATTGGGATAAGGGGAACCACCAACGTTAATCCTTATTGGACGATGGATGAAATTATGTTCAAATGAGTACAGGTACACAGAGCTTATAGTTACCTACATTCATCTTTTGGGATAAGGGAGAACCACCAACGTTACGCCTTATTGGACTATGGATGAAATTATGTTCAAATGATTACAGCTACACAGAGCTTAGATTTCCCTAAATTCATCTATTGGGATAAGGGGACCCAGCAACGTTAAGCCTTATTGGACGATGGATGAAATTATGATCAAAAGAGTACAGGTACATAGAGCTTAGAGTTACCTACATTCATCTATTTGGATAAGGGAGAACCACCAATGTTAAGCCTTATTGGACGATGGATGAAATGATGTTCAAATGAGTACAGGTACACAGAGCTTAGAGTTCCCTACATTCACCTATTGGGATAAGGAAGACCACCAAAGTTAAGCTTTATTGGACGATGGATGAATTGATGTTCAAATGAGTACAGGTACACAGAGCTTATAGTTACCTACATTCATCTATTGGGATAAGGGAGAACCACCAACGTTAGGCCTTGTTGGACGATGAATGAAATGATGTTCAAATGAGTACAGGTACACAGAGCTTAGAGTTACCTACATTCATCTATTGGGATAAGGGAGGACCAACTAAGTTAAACATAATTTGACGATGAATGAAATGATGTTCAAATGAGTACATGTACACAGAGCTTAGAGTTTTCTACATTCATCTATTGGGATAAGGGAGAACCACCAACGTTAAGCCTTAATGGACGATGGATGAAATGATGTTCTAATGAGTACAGGTACACAGAGCTTATAGTTCCCTACATTCATCTATTGGGTAAGGGAGAACCAACAACGTTAAGCCTTATTGGATGATGGATGAATTGATGTTCAAATGAGAACAGGTACACGGAGCTTGGAGAAAACCACGTAATCTTATGGGATATGGGAGAACGAGCTAAGTTAAGCCTTATTGGACGATGAATTAAATGATGATCAAATGAGTACAGGTACACAGAGCTTACAGTTACCTACATTCATCTATTGGGATAAGGGAGGACCAACTAAGTTAAACCTTATTTGACGATGCATGAAATGATGTTCAATTGAGTACAGGTACATAGAGCTTAGAGTTACCTACATTCTTCTATTGGGATAATGGAGAGCCACCAACGTTAAACCTTATTGGACGATGGATGAAATGATGTTCAAATGAGTAAGGGATACAAAGAGCTTAAAGTTAACCACACCATCTTTTGGGATAAGTGCGAACTAAAAAATTTAGGGCTTATTTGAGGATGAATGAAATGATGTTCAAATGAGTACAGGTACATAGAGCTTAGAGTTACCTACATTCATCAATTAGGATTAGGGAGTAACACCGACGTTAAGCCTTATTGGACGGTGGATGAAATGATGTTCAAATGAGTACAGGTACACAGAGCTTAGAGTTACCTACATTCATCTATTGGTGTAAGCGAGAACCACCAACGTTAAGCCATATTGGACGATAGATGAAATGATGTTCAAATGAGTATATGTACACAGAGCTTAGAGTTACCTAAATTCATCTATTGGGATAAGGGAGAACCACCAACGTTAAACCTTATTGGACGATGGATGAAATGATGTTCAAATGAGTAAAGGATACACTGAGCTTAAAGCTAACCACACCATCTTTTGGGATAAGGGCGAACTAAAAAATGTAAGGCTTATGTGACGAAGAATGAAATGATGTTCAAATGAATACAGGTACACAGTTCTTAGAGTTACCTACATTCATCTATTGGGATAAGGGAGAACCACCAACGTTAAGCCTTATTCGACGATGGATGAGATAATGTTCAAATGAGTGCAGGTACATAGAGCTTAGAGTCACTTACATTCATCTATTGGGATAAGGGAGAACCACCAACGTTACGCCTTATTGGACTATGGATGAAATGATGTTCAAATGATTACAGGTACACAGAGCTTAGATTTCCCAAAATTCATTTATTGGGATAAGGGGAACCACCAAGGTTAAGCCTTATTGGATGATGGACGAAATTATGTTCAAATGAGTACAGGTACATAGAGCTTAGAGTTACCTACATTCATCTATTTGGATAAGGGAGAACCTCCAAAGTTAAAGCTTATTGGATGATGGATGAAGTGATGTTCAAATGAGTACAGGTACACAGAGCTTAGGGTTCCCTACATTCATCTATTGGGATAAGGGAGAACCACCAAAGTTATGCCTTATTGGACGATGGATGAAATGATGTTCAAATGAATAAAGGTACACAGAGCTTATAGTTACCTACATTCATCTATTGGGATAAGGGAGCACCACCAACGTTAAGCCTTATTGGACGATGGATGAAATGATGTTCAAATGAGTACCGGTACACAGAGCTTAGAGTTGCTTACATTCATCTATTGGGATAAGGGAGAACCACCAGTGTTAAGGCTTATAGGACGATGGATGAAATGATGTTCAAATGAGTACAGGTACATAGAGCTTAGAGTTACCTGCATTCATCTATTAGGACAAGGGAGATCCAACAACGTTGAGCCTTGTAGGACGATGAATGAAATGATGTTCAAATGAGTACATGTACACAGGGCTTAGAGTTACCTACATTTATCTATTGGGATAAGGGAGGACCAACTAAGGTAAACCTTATTTGACGATGAATGAAATAATGATCAAATGAGTACAGGTACACAGAGCTTAGAGTTACCTACATTCATCTATTCGGGTAAGCGAGAACCACCAACGTTAAGCCTTATTGGACGATGGATGAAATGATGTTCAAATGAGTACAGGTACACAGAGCTTAGAGTTACCAACATTCTTCTATTGGGATAAGGGAGAACCACCAACGTTAAACCTTATTGGACGATGGAAGAAATGATGTTCAAATGAGTAAAGGATACAAAGAGCTTAAAGTTAACCACGCCATCTTTTGGGATAAGCGCGCACTAACAAATGTAAGGCTTATGTGACGATGAATAAAATGATGTTCAAATGAGTACAGGTACACAGTTCTTAGAGTTACCTACATTCATCTATTGGGATAAGGGAGAACCACCAACGTTAAGCCTTATTCGATGATGGATGAAATAATGTTCAAATGAGTACAGGTACATAGGGCTTAGAGCTCCCTACATTCATCTATTGGGATAAGGGAGAACCACCAACGTTAAGCCTTATTGTACGATGGATGAAATGATGTTCAAATGAGTACAGGTACACAGAGCTTAGAGCTCTGTACATTCATCTATTGGGATAAGGGAGGACCAACTAAGTTAAGCCTTATTGGACAATGGATGAAATGATGTTCTAATGTTTACAGGTACACAGAGCTTATAGTTACCTACATTCATTTATTGTGATAAGGCAAAACCACCAACGTTACGCCTTATTGGACTATGGATGAAATGATGTTCAAATGATTACAGGTACACAGAGCTTAGATTTACCTACATTCATCTATTGGGTAAGGGGAACCACCAACGTTAAGCCTTTTTGGATGATGGATGAAATTATGTTCAAATGAGTACAGGTACATAGAGCTTAGAGTTACCTACATTCATCTATTTGGATAAGGGAGAACCACCAGCGTTAAGCCTTATTGGACGATGGATGAAGTGATTTTCAAATGAGTACAGGTACCCAGAGCTTAGGGATCCCTACATTCATCTATTGGGATAAGGGAGAACCACCAAAGTTATGCCTTATTGGACGATGGATGAAATGATGTACAAATGAATACAGGTACACAGAGCTTATAGTTACCTACATTCATCTATTGGGATAAGGGAGAACCACCAACGTTAAGCTTTATTGGACGATGGATGAAATGATGTTCAAATGATTACAGGTACACAGAGCTTAGATTTACCTACATTCATCTATTGGGATATGGGAGAAACACCAACGTTAAGCCTTATTGGACGATGGTTGAAATGATGTTCAAATGTGTACAGGTACACAGAGCTTAGGGTTACTTACATTCATCTATTGGGAGAAGGGAGAACCACCAACTTTAAGGCTTATTGGACGATGGATGTAATGATGTTCAAATGAGTACAGGTACATAGAGCTTAGAGTTACCTGCATTCATCTATTAGGACAAGGGAGAACCACCAGCGTTAAGCCTTGTAGGATGATGAATGAAATGATGTTCAAATGAGTACAGGTACACAGAGCTTAGAGTTACCTACATTCTTCTATTGGGATAAGGGAGAACCACCAACGTTAAACCTTATTGGACGATGGAAGAAATGATGTTCAAATGAGTAAAGGATACAAAGAGCTTAAAGTTAACCACACCATCTTTTGGGATAAGTGCGCACTAACCAATTATAGGCTTATGTGACGATGAATTAAATGATGTTCAAATGAGTACAGGTACACAGTTCTTAGAGTTTCCTACATTAATCTATTGGGATAAGGGAGAACCACCAACGTTAAGCCTTATTCGATGATGGATGAAATAATGTTCAAATGAGTACAGGTACATAGGGCTTAGAGTTACCTACATTCATCTATTGGGATAAGGGAGAACCACCCACGTTAAGCCTTATTGGACGATGGATGAAATGATGTTCAAATGACTACAGGTACACAGAACTTATAGTTACCTACATTCATCTATTGGGATAAGGGAGAACCACCAAAATTATGCCTTATTGGACGATGGATAAAATGATCTTCAAATGAGTACAGGTACACAGAGCTTATAGTTACCTACATTCATCTATTGGTACAAGGGAGAACCACCAACGTTAAGGCTTATTGGACGATGGATGAAATGATGTTCAAATGAGTACAGGTACAGTGAGTGAGTGAGTGTGTGGGGCTTTAGGGCCCGTCGACATCGAGGTCATTTGGGCCCTAGAGTACAGGTACATAGAGCTTAGAGTTACCTGCATTCATCTATTAGGACAAGGGAGAACCACCAACGTTAAGCCTTGTAGCACGATGAATTAAATGATGTTCAAATGAGTACACGTACACAGAGCTTAGAGTTTTCTACATTCATCTATTGGGATAAGGGAGAACCACCAACGTTAAGCCTTATTGGACGATGGATGATATGATGTTCTAATGAGTACAGGTACACAGAGCTTATAGTTCCCTACATTCATCTGTTGGGTAAGGGAGAACCAAAAAATTTAAGTCTTATTGGATGATGGATGAATTGATGTTCAAATGAGAACAGGTACACAGAGCTTAGAGAAAACCACATAATCTTATGGGATATGGGAGAACGAGCTAAGTTAAGCCTTATTGGACGATGGATCAAATGATGTTCAAATGAGTACCGGTACACCAAGCTTAGAGTTCCCTACATTCATCTATGGGGATAAGGGAGAACCACCAACGTTAAGCCTTATTCGACGAAGGATGAAATAATGTTCAAATTAGTACAGGTACATAGGGCTTAGAGTTACCTACATTCATCTATTTGGATAAGGGAGAACCACCAACGTTAAGCCTTATTGGACGATGGATGAAGTGATGTTCAAATAAGTACAGGTACACAGAGCTTAGGGTTTCCTACGTTCATCTATTGGGATAAGGGAGAACCACCAACGTTAAGGCTTATTGGACGATGATTGAAATGATGTTCAAATGATTACAGGTACACAGAGCTTAGAGTTACCTACATTTATCTATTGGAATAAGGGAGGACCAACTAAGTTAAACCTTATTTGACGACGAATGAAATGATGATAAACTGAGTACAGGTACACAGAGCTTAGAGTTACCTACATTCATCTATTAGGGTAAGCGAGAACCACCAACGTTAAGCCTTATTGGACGATGGATGAAATGATGTTCAAATGAGTTCAGGTACATAGAGCTTAGAGCTCCCTACACTCATCTATTGGGATAAGGGAGAACCACCAACGTTAAGCCTTATTCGACGATGGATGAGATAATTTTCAAATGGGTAGAGGTACATAGAGCTTAGAGTCACTTACATTCATCTATTGGGATAAGGGTGAACCACCAACGTAATGCCTTATTGGACGATGGGTGAAATGATGTTCAAATGAGTACAGGTATACAGCCCTTAGGGTTACCTACATTCTTCTATTGGGATAAGGGAGAACCACCAACGTTAAGCCTTATTCGACGATGGATGAAATAATGTTCAAATGAGTACAGGTACATAGAGCTTAGAGTTACCTACATTCATCTATTGGGAAAAGGGAGAACCACCGACGTTAAGCCTTATTGGACATTGGATGAAATGATGTTCAAATGAGTTCAGGTACATAGAGCTTAGAGCTCCCTACTTTCATCTATTGGGATAAGGGAGAACCACCAACGTTAAGCCTTATTGTATGATGGATGAAATGATGTTCAAATGAGTACAGGTACACAGAGCTTGGAGTTCGCTACATTCATCTATTGGGATAAGGGAGAACCACCAACGTTAAGCCTTATTGGACGATGGATGAAATGATGTTCAAATGTGTACAGGTACACCGATATTATAGTTACCTACATTCATCTATTGGGATAAGGCAAAACCACCAACGTAACGCCTTATTGGACTATGGATGAAATGATGTTCAAATGTGTACAGGTACACAGAGCTTAGGGTTACTTACATTCATCTATTGGGATAAGGGAGAACCACCAACTTTAAGGCTTATTGGACGATGGATGAAATGATGTTCAAATGAGTACAGGTACATAGAGCTTAGAGTTACCTGCATTCATCTATTAGGACAAGGGAGAACCACCATCGTTAAGCCTTGTAGGATGATGAATGAAATGATGTTCAAATGAGTACAGGTACACAGAGCTTAGAGTTACCTACATTTATCTATTGGGATAAGGGAGGACCAACTAAGTTAAACCTTATTTGACGACGAATGAAATGATGATCAAATGAGTACAGGTACACAGAGCTTAGAGTTACCTACATTCATCTATTCGGGTAAGCGAGAACCACCAAAGTTAAGCCTTATTGGACGATGGATGAAATGATGTTCAAATGAGTACAGGTACACAGAGCTTAGAGTTACCTACATTCTTCTATTGGGATAAGGGAGAACCACCAACGTTAAACCTTATTGGACGATGGAAGAAATGATGTTCAAATGAGTAAAGGATACAAAGAGCTTAAAGTTAACCACACCATCTTTTGGGATAAGTGCGCACTAACCAATTTTAGGCTTATGTGACGATGAATTAAATGATGTTCAAATGAGTACATGTACACAGAACTTAGAGATTTGCTACATTCATCGGTTGGGATAAGGGAGAACCACCAACGTTAAGCCTTATTGGACGATGGATGAAATGATGTTCTAATGAGTACAGGTACACAGAGCTTATAGTTCCCTACATTCATCTATTGGGTAAGGGAGAACCAGAAACGTTAAGCCTTATTGGATGATGGATGAATTGATGTTCAAATGAGAACAGGTACACAGAGCTTAGAGAAAACCACATAATCTTATGGGATATGGGAGAACGAGCTAAGTTAAGCCTTATTGGACGATGGATCAGATGATGTTCAAATGAGTACCGGTACACAAAGCTTAGAGTTCCGTACATTCATCTATGGGGATAAGGGAGAACCACCAACGTTAAGCCTTATTCGACGATGGATGAAATAATGTTCAAATGAGTACAGGTACATAGGGCTTAGAGTTACCTACATTCATCTATTTGGATAAGGGAGAACCACCAACGTTAAGCCTTATTGGACGATGGATGAGGTGATGTTCAAATAAGTACAGGTACACAGAGCTTAGGGTTTCCTACATTCATCTATTGGGATAAGGGAGAACCACCAAATTTATGCCTTATTGGACGATGGATGAAATGATGTACAAATGAATACAGGTACAAGAGCTTATAGTTACCTACATTCATCTATTGAGATAAGGGAGAACCACCAACGTTAAGCCTTACTGGACGATGGCTGAAATGATGTTCAAATGATTACAGGTACACAGAGCTTAGAGTTACCTTCATTCATTTATTGGGATAAGGGAGAACCACCAACGTTAAGCCTTATTGGACGATGGATGAAATGATGTTCAAATGTGTACATGTACAGGTACACAGAGCTTAGAGTTACTTACAGTCATCTATTGGGATAAGGGAGAACCACCAACATTAAGGCTTATTGGAAGATGGATGTAATGATGTTCAAATGAGTACAGGTACATAGAGCTTAGAGTTACCTGCATTCATCTATTAGGACAAGGGAGAACCACCAACGTTAAGCCATGTAGGACGATGAATGAAATAATGTTCAAATGAGTACAGGTACACAGAGCTTAGAGTTACCTACATTTATCTATTGGAATAAGGGAGGACCAACTAAGTTAAACCTTATTTGACGACGAATGAGATGATGATCAACTCAGTACAGGTACACAGAGCTTAGAGTTACCTACATTCATCTATTCGGGTAAGCGAGAACCACCAACGTTAAGCCTTATTGGACGATGGATGAAATGATGTTCAAATGAGTACAGGTACACAGAGCTAAGGGTTACCTACATTCTTCTATTGGGATAAGGGAGAACCACCAACGTTAAGCCTTATTCGACGATGGATGAAATAATGTTCAAATGAGTACAGGTACATAGGGCTTAGAGTTACCTACATTCATCTATTGGGATAAGGGAGAACCACCGACGTTAAGCCTTATTGGACGATGGATGAAATGATGTTCAAATGAGTTCAGGTACATAGAGCTTAGAGCTCCCTACATTCATCTGTTGGGATAAGGGAGAACCACCAACGTTAAGCCTTATTGTATGATGGATGAAATGATGTTCAAATGAGTACAGGTACACAGAGCTTACATTTCCCTAAATTCATCTATTGGGATAAGAGGAACCTCCAACGTAAAGCCTTATTGGACGATGGATGAAATGATGTTCAAATGAGTACAGGTACACAGAGCTTAGAGTTCCCTACATTCATCTATTGGGATAAGGGAGAACCACCAACGTTAAGCCTTATTGGACGATGGATGAAATGTTGTTCAAATCTGTAAAGGTACACAGAGCTTATAGTTACCTACATTCATCTATTGGGATAAGGCAAAACCACCAACGTTACGCCTTATTGGACTATGGATGAAATGATGTTCAAATGATTACAGGTACACAGAGCTTAGATTTCCCTAAATTCATCTATTGGGATAAGGGGAACCACCAACGCTAAGCATTGTTGGACGATGGGTGAAATTATGTTCAAATGAGTACAGGTACATAGAGCTTAGAGTTACCTACATTCATCTATTTGGATAAGAGAGAACCACCAAAGTTAAGCCTTATTGGACGATGGATGAAATGATGTTCAAATGAGTACAGGTACACAGAGCTTATAGTTACCTACATTCATCTATTGGGATAAGGGAGAACCACTAAAATTATTCCTTATTGGACGATGGATGAAATGATGTTCAAATGAGTACAGGTACACAGAGCTTATAGTTACCTACATTCATCTATTGGGATAAGGGGAACCACCAACGTTAAACCTCATTGGACGATGGATGAAATGATGTTCAAATGAGTACAGGTACACAGAGCTTAGAGTTACCTACATTCATCTATTGGGATAAGGGAGAACCACCAACATAAAGGCTTATTTTACGATGGATGGAATGATGTTCAAATGAGTACAGGTACATAGAACTTAGAGTCACCTGCATTCATCTATTAGGACAAGGGAGAACCACCAACGTTGAGCCTTGTAGGACGATGAATGAAATGATGTTCAAACGAGTACAGGTACACAGAGCTTAGAGTTACCTACATTTAGCTATTGGAATAAGGGAGGACCAACTAAGTTAAACCTTATTTGACGATGAATGAAATGATGATCAAATGAGTAAAGGTACACTGAGCTTAGAGTTACCTACATTCATCTATTAGGGTAAGCGAGAACCACCAACGTTAAGCCTTATTGGACGATGGATGAAATGATGTTCAAATGAGTAAAGGTACACAGAGCTTAGAGTTACCTACATTCTTCTATTGGGATAAGGGAGAAGCACCAACGTTAAACCTTATTGGACAATGGAAGAAATGATGTTCAAATGAGTAAAGGATACAAAGAGCTTAAAGTTAACCACACCATCTTGTGGATTAGTGCGCACTAACAAATTTAAGGCTTATGTGACAATGAATGAAATGATGTTCAAATGAGTACAGGTACACAGTTCTTAGAGTTACCTACGTTCATCTATTGGGATAAGGGAGAACCACCAACATTAAGCCTTATTCGACGATGGCTGAAATAATGTTCAAAAGAGTACAGGTACATAGGGCTTAGAGTTACCTACATTCATCTATTGGGATAAGGGAGAACCACCGACGTTAAGCCTTATTGGAAGATGGATGAAATGATGTTCAAATGAGTACAGGTACACAGAGCTTATAGTTCCCTACATTTATATATTGGGATAAAGGAGAACCAACAAAGTTATGCCTTATTGGACGATGGATGAAATGATGTTCAAATGAGTACAGGTACACAGAGCTTATAGTTACCTACATTCATCTATTGGGATAAGTGAGAACCACCACCGTTAGGCCTTATTGGACGATGGATGAAATGATGATCAAATGATTACAGGTACATAGAGCTTAGAGTTACCTACATTCATCTATTGGGATAAGGGAGAACCACCAACGTTAAGCCTTATTGAGCGATGCATGTAATGGTTTTGAAATGAGTAAACGATACACTGAGCTTATAGTTAACCACATCATCTTTTGGGATAAGAGAAAAGCACCAAAGTTAAGCCTTATTGAACGATGGTTGAAATGATGTACTAATGAGTACAGGTACACAGAGCTTATAGTTCCCTACATTCATCTATTGGAATAAGGGAGAACCAACTGCGTTAAGCCTTATTGGATGATGGATTATTTGATGTTTAAATGAGTACAGGTACACAGAGCTTAGAGTTAACCACATAATTTGATGGGATAAGGGAGAACGAGCTAAGTTCAGCCTTATTGAACGTTGGATGAAATGAGGTTCAAATGAGCAAAGGTACACAGAGCTTAGGGTTACCTGCATTCGTCTATTGGGATAAGGGGGAACCACCAACGTAAAGGCTTATTGGACGATGGATGAAATGATGTTCAAATGAGTACAGGAACATAGAGCTTAGAGTTACCTGCATTCATCTATTGGGACAGGGGAGAATCACCAACGTTAGGCCTTGTTGGACGATGAATGAAATGATGTTCAAATGAGTACAGGTACACAGAGCTTAGAGTTACCTACATTCATCTAATGGGATAAGGGTGGACCACCTAAATTAAACATTATTTGATGATGAATGAAATGATGTTCAAATGAGTACAGGTACACAGAGCTCAGAGTTTTCTACATTCATTTATTGGGATAAGGGAGAACCACCAACGTTAAGCCTTATTGGACGATGGATGAAATGATGTTCTAATGAGTACAGGTACACAGAGCTTATAGTTCCCTACATTCATCTATTGGGTAAGGGAGAACCAAAAACGTTAAGCCTTATTGGATGATGGATGAATTGATGTTCAAATGAGATTAGGTACACAGAGCTTAGAGAAAGCCACATAATCTTATGGGATATGGGAGAACGAGCTTAGTTAAGCCTTATTGGACGATGGATGAAATGATGTTCAAATGAGCAAAGGTACGCAGAGCTCAGAGTTACCTGTATTCATCTATTAGGACAAGGGAGAACCACCAACGTTAAGCCTTGTTAGACGATGAATAAAATTATGTTCAAATGAGTACAGGTACACAGAGCCTAGAGTTACCTACATTCATCTATTCAGGTAAGCGAGAACCATCAACGTTTAGCCTTATTAGACGATGGATGAAATGATGTTCAAATGAGTACAGGTACACAGAGCTTAGAGTTACCTACATTCCTCTATCGGGATAAGGGGAACCACCAACGTTTAGGCTTATTGGACGATGGATGAAATGATGTTCATTTCAGTACAGGTACATAGAGGTTAGAGTTAGCTGCATCATCTATTAGGACAAGGGAGAACCACCAACGTTAAGCCTTGTAGGACGATGAATGAAATGATGTTCAAATGAGTTCAGGTACACAGAGCTTAGAGTTACCTACATTTATCTATTGGGATAAGGGAGGACCAACTAAGTTAAAACTTATTTGACGACGAATGAAATGATGACCAAATGAGTACAGGTTCACAGAGCTTAGAGTTACCTACATTCATCTATTCGGGTAAGCAAGAACCACCAACTTTAAGCCTTATTGGACGCTGGCTGAAATGATGTTCAAATGAGTACAGGTACACAGAGCTTAGAGTTACCTACATTCTTCTATTGGGATAAGGGAGAACCACCAACGTTAAACCTTATTGGACGATGGATGAAATGATGTTCAAATGAGTAAAGGATACAAAGAGCTTAAAGTTTACCACACCATCATTTGGGATAAGTGCGCACTAACAAATTTAAGGCTTATGACAATGAATTAAATGATGATCAAATGAGTACAGGTACACAGTTCTTAGAGTTACCTACATTAATCTATTGGGATAAGGGAGAACCACCAACGTTAAGCCTTATTCGATGATGGATGAAATAATGTTCAAATGAGTACAGGTACATAGGGCTTAGTGTTAGCTACATTCATCTATTGGGATAAGGGAAAACCACCAACGTTAAGCCTTATTGGACGATGGATGAAATGATGTTCAAATGAGTTCAGGTACATAGAGCTTAGAGCTCCCTACATTCATCTATTGGGATAAATGAGAACCACCAACGTTAAGCCTTATTGTACGATGGATGAAATGATGTTCAAATGAGTACAGGTACACAGAGCATAGATTTCCCTTAATTCATCTATTGGGATAAGGGGAACCACCAAAATAAAGCCTTATTGGACGATGGATGAAATGATGTTCAAATGAGTACAGGTACACAGAGCTTAGAGTTCCCTACATTCATCTATGGGGATAAGGGAGAACCACCGACGTAAAGCCTTATTGGACGATGGATGAAATGATGTTCAAATGAGTACAGGTACACAGAGCTTAGATTTCCCTAAATTCATCTATTGGGATAAGGGGAACCAGCAACGTTAAGCCTTATTGGACGGTGGATGAGATTATGTTCAAATGAGTACAGGTACATAGAGCTTAGAGTTACCTACATTCATCTATTGGGATAAGGGAGAACCACCAAAATTATGCCTTATTGGACGATGGATGAAATGATGTTCAAATGAGTACAGGTACACAGAGCTTATAGTTATCTACATTCATCTATTGGTATAAGGGAGAACCACCAACGTTAAGCCTTATTGGACGATGGATGAAATGATGTTCTAATGAGTACAGGTACACAGAGCTCATAGTTCCCTACATTCATCTATTGGGTAAGGGAGAACCAAAAGCGTTAAGCCTTATTGGATGATGGATGAATTGATGTTCAAATGAGAACAGGTACACAGAGCTTAGAGAAAACCGCATACTCTTATGGGATATGGGAGAACGAGCTAAGTTAAGCCTTATTGGACGATGGATGAAATGATGTTCAAATGAGCAAAGGTACACAGAGCTTAGAGTTACCTACATTCCTCTATTGGGATAAGGGAGAACCACCAACGTTAAGCCTTGTTGCACGATGAATGAAATTATGTTCAAATGAGTAGAGATACACAGAGCTTAGAGTTACCTACATTCATCTATTGGGATAAGGGAGGACCAACTAAGTTAAAACTTATTTGACGATGAATTAAATGATGATCAAATGAGTACAGGTACACAGAGCTTAGAGTTACCTACATTCATCTATTCGTGTAAGCGAGAAACACCAACGTTAAGCCTTATTGGACGATGGATGAAATGATGTTCAAATGAGTACAGGTACACAGAGCTTAGAGTAACCTACATTCTTCTATTGGGATAATGGAGAACCACCAACGTTAAACCTTATTGGACGATTGATGAAATTGTGTTCAAATGTGTAAAGGATACAAAGAGCTTAAAGTTAACCACACCATCTTTTGGGATAAGTGCGAACTAAAAAAGTTAAGGCTTATTTGACGATGAATGAAATGATGTTCAAATGAGTGGAGGTACACAGTTCTTAGAGTTACCTACATCCATCTATTGGGATCAGGGAGAACCACTAACGTTAAGCCTTATTCGACGATGGAGAAATAATGTTCAAATGAGTACAGGTACATAGAGCTTAGAGTTACCTACATTCATCTATTGGAATACGAGAGAACCACCAACGTTAAACCTTATTTGACGATGGATGAAATGATGTTCAAATGAGTAAAGGATACACTGAGCTTAAAGCTAACCACACCATCTTTTGGGATAAGGGCGAACTAACAAATGTAAGGCATAATGACGAAGAATGAAATGATGTTCAAATGAGTACAGGTACACAGTTCTTAGAGTTACCCACATTCATCTATTGGGATAAGGGTGAACCACCAACGTTAAGCATTATTCGACAATGGATGAAATAATGTTCAAATGAGTACAGGTACATAGGGCTTAGGGTTACCTACATTCATCTATTGGGATAAGGGAGAACCACCGACGTTAAGCCTTATTGGACGATGGATGAAATGATGTTCAAATGAGTTCAGGTACATAGAGCTTAGAGCTCCCTACATTCATCTATTGGGATAAGGGAGAACCACCAACGTAAAGCCTTATTGGACGTAGGATGAAATGATGTTTAACTGTGTACAGGTACACAGAGCTTATAGTTACCTACATTCAACTATTGGGATAAGGCAAAACTGCCAACGTTACGCCTTATTGGACTATGGATGAAATTATGTTCAAATGAGTACAGGTACATAGAGCTTAGAGTCACCTACATTCATCTATTGGGATAAGGGAGAACCACCAACGTTAAGCCTTATTGGACGATGGATTTAATGATGTTCAAATGAGTACATTTACACAGAGCTTAGATTTCCCAAAATTCATCTATTGGGATAAGGGGAACCACCAACGTTAAGCCTTATTGTACGATGGATGAAATGATGTTCAAATGAGTACAGGTACATAGAGCTTAGAGTTACCTACATTCATCTATTTGGATAAGGGAGAACCTCCAACGTTAAGCCTTATTGGACGATGGATGAAGTGATGTTCAAATGAGTACAGGTACACAGAGCTTAGGGTTCCCTACATTCATCTATTGGGATAAGGGAGAACCACCAAAGTTATGCCTTATTGGACGATGGATGAAATGATGTTCAAATGAATACAGGTACTCAGAGCTTATAGTTACCTACATTCATCTATTGGGATAATGGAGAACCACCAACGTTAAGCCTTATTGGACGATGGATGAAATGATGGTCAAATGATTACAGGTACACAGAGCTTAGATTTACCTAAACTCATCTATTTGGATAAGGGAGAACCACCTACGTTAAGCCTTATTGGACGATGGATGAAATGATGTTCAAATGAGTACAGGTACACAGAGCTTAGAGTTCCCTACATTCATCAATTGGGATAAGGGAGAACCACCGAAGTTATGCCTTATTGGACGATTGATGAAATGATGTTCAAATGAGTACAGGTACACAGAGCTTAGAGCTACCTACATTCTTCTATTGGGATAAGGGAGAAGCACCATCGTTAAACCTTATTTGACGATGGAAGAAATGATGTTCAAATGAGTAAAGGATACAAAGAGCTTAAAGTTAACCACACCATCTTGTGGATAAGTGCGCACTAACAAATTTAAGGCTTATGTGACGATGAATGAAATGATGTTCAAATGAGTACAGGTACACAGTTCTTAGAGTTACCTACGTTCATCTATTGGGATAAGGGAGAACTACCAACATTAAGCCTTATTCGACCATGGCTGAAATAATGTTCAAATGAGTACATGTACATAGGGCTTAGAGTTACCTTCATTCATCTATTGGGATAAGGCAGAACCACCGACGTTAAGCCTTATTGGAAGATGGATGAAATGATGTTCAAATGAGTTCAGGTACATAGAGCTTAGAGCTCCCTACATTCATCTATTGGGATAAGGGAGAACCACCAACGTTAAGCCTTATTGTACGATGGAGGAAATGATGTTCAAATGAGTACAGGTACACACAGCTTAGATATCCCTAAATTAATCTATTGGGATAAGGGGAACCACCAACGTAAAGCCTTATTTGACCATGGATGAAATTATGTTCAAATGAGTACAGGTACATAGAGATTAGAGTCACCTACATTCATCTATTGGGATAAGGGAGAACCACCAACGTTAAGCCTAATTGGACGATGGATGAAATGATGTTCAAATGAGTACAGGTACACAGAGCTTAGAGTTCCCTACATTCATCTATTGGGATCAGGAAGAACCACCAACGTTAAGCCTTATTGGACAATGGATGAAATGATGTTCAAATGTTTACAGGTACACAGAGCTTATAGTTACCTACATTCATCTATTGGGATAAGGCAAAACCACCAACGTTACGCCTTATTGGACTATGGATGAAACGATGTTCAAATGATTACAGGTACACAGTGCTTAGATTTCCCAAAATTCATCTATTGGGATAAGGGGAAACACCAACGTTAAGCCTTATTGGACGATGGATGAAATTATGTTCAAATGAGTACAGGCACATAGAGCTTAGAGTTACCTACATTCATCTATTTGGATGAGGGAGAACCACCAACGTGAAGCCCTATTGGACGATGGATGAAGTGATGTTCAAGTGAGTACGGGAACACAGAGCTTAGGTTTTCCTACATTCATCTATTGGGATAAGGGAGAACCACCAAAGTTATGCCTTATTTGACGACGAATGAAATGATGATCAACTGAGTACAGGTACACAGAGTTTAGAGTTACCTACATTCATCTATTCGGGTAAGCGAGAACCACCAACGTTAAGCCTTATTGGACGATGGATGAAATAATGTTCAAATGAGTACAGGTACACAGAGCTTAGAGTTACCTACATTCTTCTATTGGAATAAGGGAGAACCACCAACGTTAATCCTTATTGGACAATGGAAGAAATGATGTTCAAATGAGTAAAGGATTCAACGAGCTTAAAGTTAAACACACCATCTTTTGGGATAAGTGCGCACTAACAAATTTAAGGCTTATGTGACAATGAATTAAATGATGTTCAAATGAGAACAGGTACACAGTTCTTAGAGTTACCTATATTCATCTATTGGGATATGGGAGAACCACCAACGTTAAGCCTTATTCGAAGATGGATAAAATGATGTTCAAATGAGTAGGAGTACACAGAGCTTATAGTTACCTACATTCATCTATTGGGATAAGGGAGAACCACCAACGTTAAACCTCATTGGACGATAGATGAAATGATGTTTAAATGAGTACAGGTACACAGAGCTTAGAGTTACCTACATTCATCTATTGGGATAAGGGAGAACCACCAACGTTAAGGCTTATTGGACGATGGATGGAATGATGTTCAAATGTGTACAGGTACATAGAGCTTAGAGTTACCTGCATTCATCTATTAGGACAAGGGAGAACCACCAAGGTTAAGCCTTGTAGGACGATGAATGAAATGATGTTCAAATGAGTACAGGTACACAGAGCCTAGAGTTACCTACATTTATCTATTGGGATAAGGGAGGACCAACTAAGTTAAACCCTATTTGACGATGAATGAAATGATGATCAACTGAGTGCAGGTACACTGAGCTTAGAGTTACCTACATTCATCTATTAGGGTAAGCGAGAACCACCAACGATAAGCTTTATTGGACGATGGATGAAATGATGTTCAAATGAGTACAGGTACACAGAGCTTAGGGGTACCTACATTCTTCTTTTGGGATAAGGGAGTACCACCAACGTTAAACCTTATTGGACGATGGAAGAAATGATGTTCAAATGAGTAAAGGATACAAAGAGCTTAAAGTTAACCACACCATCTTTTGGGATTAGTGCGAACTAAAAAAATTAAGGCTTATTTGACGATGAATGAAATAGTGTTCAAATGAGTACAGGTCCACAGTTCTTAGAGTTACCTACATTCATCTATTGGGATAAGGGAGAAACACCGACGTTAAGCCTTATTGGACGATGGATGAAATGATGTTCAAATGAGTACAGGTACACAGATCTTAGAGCTCCCTACATTCATCTATTGGGATAAGAGAGAAACACCAACGTTAAGCCTTATTGGTCGATGGATGAAATGATGTTCAAATGAGTACAGGTACACAGAGCTTATAGTTCCCTACGTTCATCTATGGGATAGGGGAGAACCAACAACGTTAAGCCTTATTGAATGATGGATTATTTGATGTTCAAATGAGCACAGGTACAAAGAGCTTAGAGTTACCTACATTCATCTATTGGGATAAGGGAGAACCACGACCGTTAAGCCTAATTGGATGATGGATGAAATGATGTTCAAATGAGTACATTTGCATAGAGCTTAGAGTTCCCTACATTCATCTATTGGGATAAGGGAGAACCACCAACGTTAATCCTTATGGGACGATGGATGAAATGATGTTCAAATGAGTAAAGGTACACAGAGCTTAGAGTTACCTACATTCATCTATTCGAATATGTGAGATCCACCAACGTTAAGCCTTATTGGACGATGGATGAAATTATGTTCAAATGAGTACAGGGATATAGAGCTTAGAGGTACCTACATTCGTCTATTGGGATAAGGGAGAACCACAAACGTTAAGCCTTATTGTACGATGGATGAAATGATGTTTAAATGATTACAGGTACACAGAGCTTAGAGTTAACCACATAATTTGATGGGATAAGGGAGAACCACCGAGGTTAAACCTTATTAGACGATGGATGAAATGATGTTCAAATGAGTTCTGGTACACAGAGCTTAGAGCTCCCTACATTCATCTATTGGGATAGGAGAGAAACACCAACGTTAAGCCTTATGGGACGATGGATGAAATGATGTTCAAATGAGTACAGACACACAGAGCTTAGAGTTCCCTACATTCATCTATTGGGATAAGGGAGAACCACCAACGTTAGGCCTTATTGGACGATGGATGAAATGATGTTCAAGTGAGTACAGGTACATAGGGCTTATAGTTACCTACATTCATCTATTGGGATAAGGCAAAACCACAAACGT
Source organism: Mantis religiosa (assembly GCA_030765055.1). Taxonomy (NCBI): domain Eukaryota; kingdom Metazoa; phylum Arthropoda; class Insecta; order Mantodea; family Mantidae; genus Mantis; species Mantis religiosa. Next base: position 454,813,226 of record CM060950.1, read on the forward strand.
TTCGCCTAATTGGGCTATGGATGAAATGATGTTCAAATGAGTACAGGTACACAGAGCTTAGAGTTCCCTACATTCATCAATTGGGATAAGGGAGAACCACCGAAGTTATGCCTAATTGGACGATTGATGAAATGATGTTCAAATGAGTACAGGTACACAGAGCATATAGTTACCTACATTCATCTATTGGGATAAGGGAGAACCACCAACGTTAAGCCTTATTGGATGATGGATGAAATGATGTTCAAATGATTACAGGTACACAGTGCTTAGAGTTAACTACATTCATCTATTAGGACAAGGGAGAACCACCAACGTTAACCCTTGTTGGACGATGAATGACATAATGTTCAAATGAGTACAGCTACACAGAGCTTAGACTTACCTACATGCATCTGTTGGAATAAGGGAGGACCAACTAAGTTAAACCTAATTGGATGATGAATGAAATGATGTTCAAATGAGTACAGGTAATCAGAGCTTAGAGTTACCTACATTCATCTATTGGGGTAAGCGAGAGCCACCAACGTTAAGGCTTATTGGATGATGGATGCAATGGTGTTCAAATGAGTACAGGTTCACAGAGCTTAGAGTAACCTAAATTCATCAATTGGAATAAGGGAGAACAACCAACGTTAAACCTTATTGGACGATGGATGAAATGATGATCAAATAAGTATACGATACACAGAGCTTAAAGATAACCACCTCATCTTTTGGGATAAGGGCGAAATAACAAAGTTAAGGCTTATTTGACGACGAATGAAATTATGTTAAAATGAGTACAGGTACACAGTTCTTAGAGTTACCTACATTCATCTATTGGGATAATGGAGAACCACCAACTTTAAGCCTTATTCGACGATGGTTGAAATAATGTTCAAATGAGTACAGGTACATAGAGCATAGAGTTACCTACATTCATCTATTGGGATAAGGGATAACCACAGACGTTAAGCCTTATTGGACGATGGATGAAATGATGATCAAATGAGTACAGGTACACAGAGCTTAGAGTTACCTACATTCATCTATTGGGATAAGCGCGAACCACCAACGCTAAGCCATATTGGACGATGGATGAAATGATGTTCAAAAGAGTACAGGTATATAGAGCTTAGAGTTACCTACATTCATCTATTCGGATAAGGGAGAAGCACCGACGTTAAGCCTTATTGGACGATGAATGAAGTGATGTTCAAATGAGTACAGGTACACAGAGCTTATAGTTCCCTACATTCATCTATTGGGTTATGGGAGAACCAACGACGTTGAGCCTTATTGGATGATGGGTTATTTGATGTTCAAATGAGTACAGGTACACAGAGCTTAGAGTTACCTACATTCATCTATTTGGATGAGGGGGAACCACCAACGTTAAGCCTTATTGGACGATGGATGTCTCATGATGTTCAAATGAGAACAGGTACACAGAGCTTAGAGAAAACCACATAATCTTATGGGATATGGGAGAACGAGCTAAGTTAAGCCTTATTGGTCGATGGATCAAATGATGTTCAAATGAGTACCGGTACACAAAGCTTAGAGTTCCCTACATTCATCTATGGGGATAGCAGAGAGCCACCAACGTTAAGCCTTATTGTACGATGGGTGAAATGATGTTCAAATGAGTACAGGTACACAGAGCTTAGATTTCCCTAAATTCATCTATTGGGATAAGGGGAACCACCAACGTTAAGCCTTATTGGACGATGGATGAAATGATGTTCAAATGAGTACAGGTACACAGAGCTTAGATTTCCCTAAATTCATCTATTGGGATAAGGGGAACCAGCAACGTTAAGCCTTATTGGACGGTGGATGAGATTATGTTCAAATGAGTACAGGTACATAGAGCTTAGAGTTACTTACATTCATCTATTGGGATAAGGGAGAACCACCAAAATTATGCCTTATTGGACGATGGATGAAATGATGTTCAAATGAGTACAGGTACACAGAGCTTATAGTTATCTACATTCATCTATTGATATAAGGGAGAACCACCAACGTTAAGCCTTATTGGACGATGGATGAAATGATGTTCTAATGAGTACAGGTACACAGAGCTCATAGTTCCCTACATTCATCTATTGGGTAAGGGAGAACCAAAAGCGTTAAGCCTTATTGGATGATGGATGAATTGATGTTCAAATGAGAACAGGTACACAGAGCTTAGAGAAAACCGCATACTCTTATGGGATATGGGAGAACGAGCTAAGTTAAGCCTTATTGGACGATGGATGAAATGATGTTCAAATGAGCAAAGGTACACAGAGCTTAGAGTTACCTACATTCCTCTATTGGGATAAGGGAGAAACACCAACGTTTAGGCTTATTGGACGATGGAGGAAATGATGTTCAAATGAGTACAAGTGCATAGAGCTTAGAGTTACCTGCATTCATCTATTAGACCAAGGGAGAACCACCAACGTTAAGCCTTGTTGCACGATGAATGAAATTATGTTCAAATGAGTAGAGATACACAGAGCTTAGAGTTACCTACATTCATCTATTGGGATAAGGGAGGACCAACTAAGTTAAAACTTATTTGACGATGAATTAAATGATGATCAAATGAGTAAAGGTACACAGAGCTTAGAGTTACCTACATTCATCTATTCGTGTAAGCGAGAAACACCAACGTTAAGCCTTATTGGACGATGGATGAAATGATGTTCAAATGAGTACAGGGACACAGAGCTTAGAGTAACCTACATTCTTCTATTGGGAAATGGAGAACCACCAACGTTAAACCTTATTGGACGATGGATGAAATGGTGTTCAAATGTGTAAAGGATACAAAGAGCTTAAAGTTAACCACACCATCTTTTGGGATAAGTGCGAACTAAAAAAGTTAAGGCTTATTTGACGATGAATGAAATGATGTTCAAATGAGTGGAGGTACACAGTTCTTAGAGTTACCTACATCCATCTATTGGGATCAGGGAGAACCACTAACGTTAAGCCTTATTCGAGGATGGAGAAATAATGTTCAAATGAGTACAGGTACATAGAGCTTAGAGTTACCTACATTCATCTATTGGAATACGAGAGAACCACCAACGTTAAACCTTATTTGACGATGGATGAAATGATGTTCAAATGAGTAAAGGATACACTGAGCTTAAAGCTAACCACACCATCTTTTGGGATAAGGGCGAACTAACAAATGTAAGGCATAATGACGAAGAATGAAATGATGTTCAAATGAGTACAGGTACACAGTTCTTAGAGTTACCCACATTCATCTATTGGGATAAGGGAGAACCACCAACGTTAAGCCTTATTGGACGATGGATGAAATGATGTTCAAATGAGTTCAGGTACATAGAGCTTAGAGCTCCCTACATTCATCTATTGGGATAAGGGAGAACCACCAACGTAAAGCCTTATTGGACGTAGGATGAAATGATGTTCAACTGTGTACAGGTACACAGAGCTTATAGTTACCTACATTCAACTATTGGGATAAGGCAAAACTGCCAACGTTACGCCTTATTGGACTATGGATGAAATTATGTTCAAATGAGTACAGGTACATAGAGCTTAGAGTCACCTACATTCATCTATTGGGATAAGGGAGAACCACCAACGTTAAGCCTTATTGGACGATGGATTTAATGATGTTCAAATGAGTACATTTACACAGAGCTTATATTTCCCAAAATTCATCTATTGGGATAAGGGGAACCACCAACGTTAAGCCTTATTGTACGATGGATGAAATGATGTTCAAATGAGTACAGGTACATAGAGCTTAGAGTTACCTACATTCATCTATTTGGATAAGGGAGAACCTCCAACGTTAAGCCTTATTGGACGATGGATGAAGTGATGTTCAAATGAGTACAGGTACACAGAGCTTAGGGTTCCCTACATTCATCTATTGGGATAAGGGAGAACCACCAAAGTTATGCCTTATTGGACGATGGATGAAATGATGTTCAAATGAATACAGGTACTCAGAGCTTATAGTTACCTACATTCATCTATTGGGATAATGGAGAACCACCAACGTTAAGCCTTATTGGACGATGGATGAAATGATGGTCAAATGATTACAGGTACACAGAGCTTAGATTTACCTAAACTCATCTATTTGGATAAGGGAGAACCACCTACGTTAAGCCTTATTGGACGATGGATGAAATGATGTTCAAATGAGTACAGGTACACAGAGCTTAGAGTTCCCTACATTCATCAATTGGGATAAGGGAGAACCACCGAAGTTATGCCTTATTGGACGATTGATGAAATGATGTTCAAATGAGTACAGGTACACAGAGCTTAGAGCTACCTACATTCTTCTATTGGGATAAGGGAGAAGCACCATCGTTAAACCTTATTTGACGATGGAAGAAATGATGTTCAAATGAGCAAAGGATACAAAGAGCTTAAAGTTAACCACACCATCTTGTGGATAAGTGCGCACTAACAAATTTAAGGCTTATGTGACGATGAATGAAATGATGTTCAAATGAGTACAGGTACACAGTTCTTAGAGTTACCTACGTTCATCTATTGGGATAAGGGAGAACTACCAACATTAAGCCTTATTCGACCATGGCTGAAATAATGTTCAAATGAGTACATGTACATAGGGCTTAGAGTTACCTTCATTCATCTATTGGGATAAGGCAGAACCACCGACGTTAAGCCTTATTGGAAGATGGATGAAATGATGTTCAAATGAGTTCAGGTACATAGAGCTTAGAGCTCCCTACATTCATCTATTGGGATAAGGGAGAACCACCAACGTTAAGCCTTATTGTACGATGGAGGAAATGATGTTCAAATGAGTACAGGTACACACAGCTTAGATATCCCTAAATTAATCTATTGGGATAAGGGGAACCACCAACGTAAAGCCTTATTTGACCATGGATGAAATTATGTTCAAATGAGTACAGGTACATAGAGATAAGAGTCACCTACATTCATCTATTGGGATAAGGGAGAACCACCAACGTTAAGCCTAATTGGACGATGGATGAAATGATGTTCAAATGAGTACAGGTACACAGAGCTTAGAGTTCCCTACATTCATCTATTGGGATAAGGGAGAACCACCAACGTTAAGCCTTATTGGACAATGGATGAAATGATGTTCAAATGTTTACAGGTACACAGAGCTTATAGTTACCTACATTCATCTATTGGGATAAGGCAAAACCACCAACGTTACGCCTTATTGGACTATGGATAAAACGATGTTCAAATGATTACAGGTACACAGTGCTTAGATTTCCCAAAATTCATCTATTGGGATAAGGGGAAACACCAACGTTAAGCCTTATTGGACGATGGATGAAATTATGTTCAAATGAGTACAGGCACATAGAGCTTAGAGTTACCTACATTCATCTATTTGGATGAGGGAGAACCACCAACGTGAAGCCCTATTGGACGATGGATGAAGTGATGTTCAAGTGAGTACGGGTACACAGAGCTTAGGTTTTCCTACATTCATCTATTGGGATAAGGGAGAACCACCAAAGTTATGCCTTATTTGACGACGAATGAAATGATGATCAACTGAGTACAGGTACACAGAGTTTAGAGTTACCTACATTCATCTATTCGGGTAAGCGAGAACCACCAACGTTAAGCCTTATTGGACGATGGATGAAATAATGTTCAAATGAGTACAGGTACACAGAGCTTAGAGTTACCTACATTCTTCTTTTGGGATAAGGGGAACCACCAACGTTAATCCTTATTGGACAATGGAAGAAATTATGTTCAAAAGAGTACAGGTACATAAAGCTTAGAGTTACCTACATTCATGTATTGGGATAAGGGAGAAGCACCGATGTTAAGCCTTATTGGACGATGAATGAAGTGATGTTCAAATGAGTAGAGGTACACGGAGCTTAGAGCACCCTACATTCATCTATTGGGATAGGAGAGAAACACCAACGTTAAGCCTTAAGGGACGATGGATGAAATGATGTTCAAATGAGTACAGACACACAGAGCTTAGAGTTCCCTACATTCATCTATTGGGATAAGGGAGAACCACCAACGTTAGGCCTTATTGGACGATGGATGAAATGATGTTCAAGTGAGTACAGGTACATAGGGCTTATAGTTACCTACATTCATCTATTGGGATAAGGCAAAACCACAAACGTTTCGCCTAATTGGGCTATGGATGAAATGATGTTCAAATGAGTACAGGTACACAGAGCTTAGAGTTCCCTACATTCATCAATTGGGATAAGGGAGAACCACCGAAGTTATGCCTAATTGGACGATTGATGAAATGATGTTCAAATGAGTAAAGGTACACAGAGCATATAGTTACCTACATTCATCTATTGGGATAAGGGAGAACCACCAACGTTAAGCCTTATTGGATGATGGATGAAATGATGTTCAAATGATTACAGGTACACAGTGCTTAGAGTTAACTACATTCATCTATTAGGACAAGGGTAACCACCAACGTTAACCCTTGTTGGACGATGAATGACATAATGTTCAAATGAGTACAGCTACACAGAGCTTAGACTTACCTACATGCATCTGTTGGAATAAGGGAGGACCAACTAAGTTAAACCTTATTGGATGATGAATGAAATGATGTTCAAATGAGTACAGGTATTCAGAGCTTAGAGTTACCTACATTCATCTATTGGGGTAAGCGAGAGCCACCAACGTTAAGGCTTATTGGATGATGGATGCAATGGTGTTCAAATGAGTACAGGTTCACAGAGCTTAGAGTAACCTAAATTCATCAATTGGAATAAGGGAGAACAACCAACGTTAAACCTTATTGGACGATGGATGAAATGATGATCAAATAAGTATACGATACACAGAGCTTAAAGATAACCACCTCATCTTTTGGGATAAGGGCGAAATAACAAAGTTAAGGCTTATTTGACGACGAATGAAATTATGTTAAAATGAGTACAGGTACACAGTTCTTAGAGTTACTTACATTCATCTATTGGGATAATGGAGAACCACCAACTTTAAGCCTTATTCGACGATGGATGAAATAACGTTCAAATGAGTACAGGTACATAGAGCATAGAGTTACCTACATTCATCTATTGGGATAAGGGATAACCACAGACGTTAAGCCTTATTGGACGATGGATGAAATGATGATCAAATGAGTACAGGTACACAGAGCTTAGAGTTACCTACATTCATCTATTGGGATAAGCGCGAACCACCAACGCTAAGCCATATTGGATGATGGATGAAATGATGTTCAAAAGAGTACAGGTATATAGAGCTTAGAGTTACCTACATTCATCTATTCGGATAAGGGAGAAGCACCGACGTTAAGCCTTATTGGACGATGAATGAAATGATGTTATAATGAGTACAGGTACACAGAGCTTATAGTTCCCTACATTCATCTGTTGGGTAAGGGAGAACCAAAAACGTTAAGTCTTATTGGATGATGAATGAATTGATGTTCAAATGAGAACAGGTACACAGAGCTTAGAGAAAACCACATAATCTTATGGGATATGGGAGAACGAGCTAAGTTAAGCCTTATTGGTCGATGGATCAAATGATGTTCAAATGAGTACCGGTACACAAAGCTTAGAGTTCCCTACATTCATCTATGGGGATAGCGGAGAGCCACCAACGTTAAGCCTTATTGTACGATGGGTGAAATGATGTTCAAATGAGTACAGGTACACAGAGCTTAGATTTCCCTAAATTCATCTATTGGGATAAGGGGAACCACCAACGTTAAGCCTTATTGGACGATGGATGAAATGATGTTCAAATGAGTACAGGTACACAGAGCTTAGATTTCCCTAAATTCATCTATTGGGATAAGGGGAACCAGCAACGTTAAGCCTTATTGGACGGTGGATGAGATTATGTTCAAATGAGTACAGGTACATAGAGCTTAGAGTTACCTACATTCATCTATTGGGATAAGGGAGAACCACCAAAATTATGCCTTATTGGACGATGGATGAAATGATGTTCAAATGAGTACAGGTACACAGAGCTTATAGTTATCTACATTCATCTATTGGTGTAAGGGAGAACCACCAACGTGAAGCCTTATTGGACGATGGATGAAATGATGTTCTAATGAGTACAGGTACACAGAGCTCATAGTTCCCTACATTCATCTATTGGGTAAGGGAGAACCAAAAGCGTTAAGCCTCATTGGATGATGGATGAATTGATGTTCAAATGAGAACAGGTACACAGAGCTTAGAGAAAACCGCATACTCTTATGGGATATGGGAGAACGAGCTAAGTTAAGCCTTATTGGACGATGGATGAAATGATGTTCAAATGAGCAAAGGTACACAGAGCTTAGAGTTACCTACATTCCTCTATTGGGATAAGGGAGAACCACCAACGTTAAGGCTTATTGGACGATGGAGGAAATGATGTTCAAATGAGTACAAGTGCATAGAGCTTAGAGTTACCTGCATTCATCTATTAGACCAAGGGAGAACCACCAACGTTAAGCCTTGTTGCACGATGAATGAAATTATGTTCAAATGAGTAGAGATACACAGAGCTTAGAGTTACCTACATTCATCTATTGGGATAAGGGAGGACCAACTAAGTTAAAACTTATTTGACGATGAATTAAATGATGATCAAATGAGTACAGGTACACAGAGCTTAGAGTTACCTACATTCATCTATTCGTGTAAGTGAGAAACACCAACGTTAAGCCTTATTGGACGATGGATGAAATGATGTTCAAATGAGTACAGGGACACAGAGCTTAGAGTAACCTACATTCTTCTATTGGGAAATGGAGAACCACCAACGTTAAACCTTATTGGACGATGGATGAAATGGTGTTCAAATGTGTAAAGGATACAAAGAGCTTAAAGTTAACCACACCATCTTTTGGGATAAGTGCGAACTAAAAAAGTTAAGGCTTATTTGACGATGAATGAAATGATGTTCAAATGAGTGGAGGTACACAGTTCTTAGAGTTACCTACATCCATCTATTGGGATCAGGGAGAACCACTAACGTTAAGCCTTATTCGACGATGGAGAAATAATGTTCAAATGAGTACAGGTACATAGAGCTTAGAGTTACCTACATTCATCTATTGGAATACGAGAGAACCACCAACGTTAAACCTTATTTGACGATGGATGAAATTATGTTCAAATGAGTAAAGGATACACTGAGCTAAAAGCTAACCACACCATCTTTTGGGATAAGGGCGAACTAACAAATGTAAGGCATAATGACGAAGAATGAAATGATGTTCAAATGAGTACAGGTACACAGTTCTTAGAGTTACCCACATTCATCTATTGGGATAAGGGAGAACCACCAACGTTAAGCATTATTCGACAATGGATGAAATAATGTTCAAATGAGTACAGGTACATAGGGCTTAGGGTTACCTACATTCATCTATTGGGATAAGGGAGAACCACCGACGTTAAGCCTTATTGGACGATGGATGAAATGATGTTCAAATGAGTTCAGGTACATAGAGCTTAGAGCTCCCTACATTCATCTATTGGGATAAGGGAGAACCACCAACGTAAAGCCTTATTGGACGTAGGATGAAATGATGTTCAACTGTGTACAGGTACACAGAGCTTAGAGTCACCTACATTCATCTATTGGGATAAGGGAGAACCACCAACGTTAAGCCTTATTGGACGATGGATTTAATGATGTTCAAATGAGTACATTTACACAGAGCTTAGATTTCCCAAAATTCATCTATTGGGATAAGGGGAACCACCAACGTTAAGCCTTATTGTACGATGGATGAAATGATGTTCAAATGAGTACAGGTACATAGAGCTTAGAGTTACCTACATTCATCTATTTGGATAAGGGAGAACCTTCAACGTTAAGCCTTATTGGACGATGGATGAAGTGATGTTCAAATGAGTACAGGTACACAGAGCTTAGGGTTCCCTACATTCATCTATTGGGATAAGGGAGAACCACCAAAGTTATGCCTTATTGGACGATGGATGAAATGATGTTCAAATGAATACAGGTACTCAGAGCTTATAGTTACCTACATTCATCAATTGGGATAAGGGAGAACCACCAACGTTAAACCTTATTGGACGATGGATGAAATAATGTTCAAATGATTACAGGTACACAAAAATTAGAGTTACCTACATTCATCTATTAGGATAAGGGAGAAACACCGACGTAAAGCCTTATTGGACGATGGATGAAATGATGTTCAAATGAGTACAGGTACACAGATCTTTGAGTTAACCACATCATCTTTTGGGTTAAGGGAGAAACACCAACGTTAAGGCTTATTGGACTATGGATGAAATGTATTTCAAATGAGTAAGGTACGCAGATCTTAGAGTTACCTACATTCATCTATTCGGGTAGGCGAGAACCACCAACGTTAAGCCTTATTGGACGATGGATGACATGATGTTCAAATGAGTACAGGCACACAGAGCTTAGATTTACCTACATTCTTCTATTGGGATAAGGGAGAACCACCAACGTTAAACCTTATTGGACGATGGATGAAATGATGTTCAAATGAGTAAAGGATACAAAGAGCTTAAAGTTAACCACACCATCTTTTGGGATAAGTGTGAACTAAAAAAGTTAAGGCTTATTCGACGATGGATGGAATAATGTTCAAATGAGTACAGGTACATAGAGCTTAGAGTTACCTACATTCATCTATTAGGATAAGGGAGAATCACCGACGTTAAGCCTTATTAGACGATGGATGAAATGATGTTCAAATGAGTACAGTTAGACAGAGCTTAAAGTTCCCTACATTCATGTATTGGGATAAGGGAGAAACAACAACCTTAAGCCTTATTGATAATGGATGAATTGATGTTCAAATGAGAACAGGTACACAGAGCTTAGAGAGAACCACATAATCTTATGGGATAAGGGAGAACGAGCTAAGTTAAGCCTTATTCGACGGTGGAGAAATGATGTTCAAATGAGTACAGGTACGCAGAGCTTAGAGTTACCTACATCCATCTATTGGGACAAGGGAGAACCACCAACGTTAAGCCTTATGGAACGATGGATGAAATGATGTTCAAATGAGTAAAGGTACACAGAGCTTAGAGTTCCCTACATTCATCTATTCGGATAAGGGAGATCCTCCAACGTTAAGCCTTATTGGACGATGGACGAAATGATGTTCAAATGAGTACAGGTACACAGAGCTTAGAGCTCTCTACATTCATCTATTGGGATAGGAGAGAAACACCAACGTTAAGCCTTATGGGACGATGGATGAAATGATGTTCAAATAAGTAAAGGATACACAGAGCTTAAAGTTAACCACACCATCTTTTGGGATAAGGGCGAACTAACAAAGTTAAGGCTTATTTGACGATGAATGAAAGTATGTTAAAATGAGTACAGGTACACAGTTCTTAGAGTTACCTACATTCATCTATTGGGATAAGGGAGAACCACCAACTTTAAGCCTTTTTGGACGATGGATGAAATAATGTTCAAATGAGGAGAGGTACATAGAGCTTAGAGTTACCTACATACATCTATTGGGATAAGGGAGAACCACCGACGTTAAGCGTTATTGGACGATGGATGAAATGATGTTCAAATGAGTACAGGTACACAGAGCTTAGAGTTACCTACATTCATCTATTAGGATAAGGGGGAAACACCGACGTTAAGCCTTATTGGACGATGGATGAAATGATGTTCAAATGAGTACAGGTACACAGAGCTTAGAGTGACCTGCATAATTTTATGGGATAAGGGAGAACCAGCTAAGTGAAGCCTTATTGGACGATGGATGAAATGATGTTCAAATGAGTACAGGTACACAGAGATTAGAGTGACCTGCATAATTTTATGGGATAAGGGAGAACGAGCTAAGTTAAGCCTTATTAGACGATGGATGAAATGATGTGCAAATGAGCAACGGTACACAGCGCTTAGAGTTACCTGCATTCCTCTATTGGGATAAGGGAGAACCACCAACGCTAAGCCTTATTGGACGATGGATGAAATGTTCGAATGAGTACAGGTACACAGAGCTTATAGTTCCCTGCATTCAGCTATTGGGATAGGGGAGAACCACCAGCGTTAAGCCTTATTGGATGATGGATTATTTGATGTTCAAATGAGTACAGGAACATAGAGCTTAGATTTACCTACATTCATCTATTGGGATAAGGGAGAAGCACCGACGTTAAGCCTTATTGAATGATGAATGAAGTGATGTTCAAATGAGTACAGGTACGCAGAGCTCATATTTCCCTACAGTCATCTATTGGAATAAGGGAGAACCACCAACGTTAAGCCTTATTGGACGGTGGATGAAATGATGTTCAAATGAGTACAGGTACATAGAGCTTAGATTTACCTACATTCACCTATTAGGATCAGGGAGAACCACCGACGTTATGCCTTATTGGATGATGAATGAAGTGATGTTCAAATGAGTACAGGTACACAGAGCTGAGAGCTCCCAACATTCATCTATTGGGATAGGAGCGAAACACGAACGTTAAGCCTTATGGGACGATGGATGAAATCATGTTCAAATGAGTACAGGCACACAGAGCTTAGAGTTACCTACATTCATTTATTGGGATAAGGGAAAACCACCAACGTTAAGCCATATTGGACGATGGATGAAATGATGTTCAAATCAGTTCAGGTACATAGAGCTTAGAGTTAGCTACATTCATCTTTTGGGATAAGGGAGAACCACCAGCGTTAAGCCTTATTGGACGATGGATGAAATGATGTTCAAATGAGTACAGGTACACAAAGCTTAGAGTTACTTACATTCATCTAATGGAATAAGGGAGAACCTACAACGTTATAGCTTATTGGACGATGGATGAAATAATGCTCAAATGAGTACATGTAATTAGAGCTTAGAGTTACCAACATTCATCTATTGGAATAACGGTTAACCACCAAAGCTGATTCTTATTGGACGGTGGATGAAATGATGTTAAAATGAGTACAGGTACACAGAGCTTAGAGTTAACCACATCATCTTTTGGGATAAGGGAAAAGCACCAACTTTAAGCCTTATTGAACGATGGATGAAATGATGTTCAAATGAGTAAAGGATACATAGAACTTAGAGTTAACCACATCATCGTTTTTGATAAGGGAGAAACATCTATGTTAAGCCTTATTGGATGATGAATGAAATGATGTTCAATTGAGTACAGGTACACAGAGCTTAGTGTTACCTACATTCATGTATTGGAATAAGGGAGAACCACCAACGTTACGCCTTATTCGACTATGAAAGAAATGATGCTCAAATGATTACAGGAACCCAGAGCTTAGATTTCCCTAAATTCATCTATTGGATTAAGGGGAACCACCAACGTTAAGCCTTATCGGACGATGGATGAAATGATGTTCAAATGAGTACAGGGACACAGATCTTAGAGTTCCCTACATTCATCTATTGGGATAAGGGAGAACCACCAAAGTTAAGCCTTATTGGACGATGGATGAAATGATGTTCAAATGAGTACAGGTACACTGAAATTATAGTTACCTACATTCATCTATTGGGATAAGGGAGAACCACCAACGTTAACCCTTATTGGACGTTGAATGAAATGATGTTCAAAGAGTACAGGTACACAAAGCTTAGAGTTACCTACATTCATCTAATGGGGTAAGCGAGAACCACCAACGTTAAGCCATATTAGTCGATGGATGAAATGATGTTCAAATGAGTACAGGTACACAGAGCTTAGAGTTACCTACATTCATCTATTGGGATAAGGGAGAACCACCAACGCTAAACCGTATTGGACGATGGATGAGATGATGGTCAAATGAGTAAAGGATACACAGAGCTTAAAGCTAACCACACCATCTTTTGGGATAAGGGAGAACCACCAACGTTAAGCCTTATTGTACGATGGATGAAATGATGTTCAAATGAGTACAGGTACACATAGCTTAGATTTCCCTAAATTCATCTATTGGGATAAGGGGAAACACCAAAGTTAAGCCTTATTGTACGATGGATGAAATTATGTTCAAATGATTACAGGTACATAGAGCTTAGAGTTACCTGCATTCATCTATTGGGATAAGGGAGAACCACCAACAATAAGCCTCATAGAACGATGGATGAAATGATGTTCAAATGAGTACAGGTACACAGAGCTTAGAGTTACCAACATTCATCTATTGGGATAAGGGAGAACCACCAACGTTAAGCCTTATGGGACGATGGATGAAATGATGTTCAAATGAGTAAAGTTACACAGAGCTTACAGTTACCTACATTCATCTATTCGGATAAGGGGATCCACCAACATTAAGCCTTATTGACGATGGATGAATTGATTTTCAAATGAGAACAGGTAAACGGAGCTTAGAGAGAACCACATAATCTTGGGATAAGAGAGAAACACCAACGTTAAGCCTTATTGGTCGATGGATGAAATGATGTTCAAATGAGTACAGGTACACAGAGCTTAGAGTGACCTGCATAATTTTATGGGATAAGGGAGAACGAGCTAAGTTAAGCCTTATTAGACGAGGGATGAAATGATGTGCAACTGAGCAACGGTACAAGCGCTTAGAGTTACCTGCATTCCTTAATTGGGATAAGGGAGAACCACCAGCGTTAAGCCTTATTGGACGATGGATGAAATGATGTTCAAATGAGTACAGTTACACAAAGCTTAGAGTTACCTACATTCATCTGTTGGTATAAGGGAGAACAAACTAAGTTAAACCTTATCTGACGATGAATGAAATGATGTTCAAATTAGTACAGGTATACAGAATTTAGAGTTACCTACATTCATCTATTGGGGTAAGCAAGAACCACCAACGTTAGGGCTTATTGGACGATGGATGAAATGATGTTCAAATGAGTACAGGTACACAGAGCTTACAGTTACCTCATTCATCTATTGGAATAAGGGAGAACCACCAACGTCAAACCTTATTGGACGATGGATGAAATGATATTAAAATAAGTAAAGGATACACAGGTCTTAAAGTTAACCACACCATCTTTTGGGATAAGGGCGAACTAACAAAGTTAAGGCTTATTTGACGATGAATGAAATTATGTTAATATGAGTACAGGTACACAGTTCTTAGAGTTACCTACATTCATCTATTGGGATAAGGGAGAACCACCAACTTTAAGCCTTATTCGACGATGGATGAAATAATGTTCAAATGAGTACAGGTACGCAGAGCTCATATTTCCCTACATTCAACTATTGGAATAAGGGAGAACCACCAACGTTAAGCCTTATTGGACGATGGATGAAATGATGTTCAAATGAGTACAGGTACATAGAGCTTAGATTTACCTACATTCACTTATTGGGATCAGGGAGAAGCACCGACGTTAAGCCTTATTGGATGATGAATGAAGTGATGTTCAAATGAGTACAGGTACACAGAGCTGAGAGCTCCCTACATTCATCTATTGGGATAGGAGAGAAACACGAACGTTAAGCCTTATGGGACGATGGATGAAATCATGTTCAAATGAGTACAGGCACACAGAGCTTAGAGTTACCTACATTCATTTATTGGGATAAGGGAAAACCACCAACGTTAAGCCATATTGGACGATGGATGAATTGATGTTCAAATCAGTTCAGGTACATAGAGCTTAGAGTTAGCTACATTCATCTTTTGGGATAAGGGAGATTTACCAGCGTTAAGCCTTATTGGACGATGGATGAAATGATGTTCAAATGAGTACAGGTACACAAAGCTTAGAGTTACCAACATTCATCTATTGGAATAACGGTTAACCACCAAAGCTGATTCTTATTGGACGATGGATGAAATGATGTTAAAATGAGTACAGGTACACAGAGCTTAGAGTTAACCACATCATCTTTTGGGATAAGGGAAAAGCACCAACTTTAAGCCTTATTGGATGATGAATGAAATGATGTTCAATTGAGTACAGGTACACAGAGCTTAGTGTTATCTACATTCATGTATTGGAATAAGGGAGAACCACCAACGTTACGCCTTATTCGACTATGAAAGAAATGATGTTCAAATGATTACAGGAACCCAGAGCTTAGATTTCCCTAAATTCATTTATTGGGTTAAGGGGAACCACCAAAGTTAAGCCTTATCGGACGACGGATGAAACGATGTTAAAATGAGTACAGGTACACAGATCTTAGGGCTCCCTACATTCATCTATTGGGATAAGGGAGAACCACCAACGTTAAGCCATATTGGACGATGGATGAAATGATGTTCAAATGAGTACAGGTACACAGAACTTATAGTTACCTACATTCATCTATTGGGATAAGGAAGAACCACCAACGTTAAGCCTTATTGGACGATGAATGAAATGATGTTCAAATGATTACAGGTAAGCAGAGCTTAGAGTTACCTACATTCATCAATTGGGATAAGGGAGAACCACCAACATTAAGCCTTTATGAACGACGTATGTAATGATTTTGAAAGGAGTAAAGGATACACAGAGCTTAGAGTTAACCACATCATCTTTTGGGATAAGGGAAAAGCACCAAAGTTAAGCCTTATTGAACGGTGGATGAAATGATGTTCTAATGAGGACAGGTACACAGAGCTTATAGTTCCCTACATTCATCTATTGGGATAAGGGAGAACCAACAGCGTTAAGCCTTATGGGACGATGGATGAAATGATGTTCAAATGACTACAGGTGTATAGAGCTTACCTACATTCGTCTATTGGGATAAGGGAGAACCACCAACGTTAAGCCTTATTGGACGATGGATGAAAATATGTTCAAATGAGTACAGGTACATAGAGCTTAGAGTTACCTACATTCATCTATTTGGATAAGGGAGAACCACCAACTTTAAGCCTTATTGGACGATGGATGAAATGACGATCAAATGAGTACAGGGACACAGAGCTTACAGTTAACCACAAAATTTGATGGGATAAGGGAGGACGAGGTAAGTTAAGCCTTATTGGACGATGGATGAAATGATGTTCAAATGAGCAAAGGTACACAGAGCTTAGAGTTCCCTACATACACCTGTTGGGATAAGGGAGGCCCAACTAAGTTAAACCTTATTTGACGATGGATGAAATGATGTTCAAATGATTACAGGTACACAGAGCTTAGAGTTACCTACATTCATCTATTGGGATAAGGGAGGACCAACTCAGTTAAACCTTATTTGATGATGAATGAAATGATGTTTAAATGAGTACAGGTACACAGAGCTTAGAGTTACCTACATTCATCTATTGGGGTAAGCGAGAAACACCAACGTTAAGCCTTATTGGACGATGGAAGAAATGATGTTCAAATGAGTACAGGTACACTGAGATTAGGGGTACCTACATTCATCTACTGGGATAAGGGAGAACCACCGACGTTAAGCCTTATTCGACGATGGATGAAATGATGTTCAAATGAGTACAGGTACACAGAGCTTAGAGCTCCCTACATTCATCTATTGGGATAAGAGAGAAACACCAACGTTAAGCTTTTTTGACTATGGATGAAATGATGTTCAAATGAGTACAGGTACACAGAGCTTAGAATTACCTACATTCATCTATTCGGATAAGGTGTCCACCAACGTTAAGCCTTATTGACAATGGATGAATTGATTTTCAAATGAGAACAGGTACACAGAGCTTAGAGAGAACCACATAATCTTATGGGATAAGGGAGAACGAGCTAAGTTAAACCTTATTGGACGATGGATGAAATGATGTTCAAATGAGTACAGGTACACAGAGCTTAGGGTTACCTACATTCATATATTGGAATAAGGGAGAACCACCAACGTTAAACCTTATTGGACGATGGATGAAATGATGTTCAAATAAGTAAAGGATGCCAGATCTTAAAGTTAACCACACCATCTTTTGGGATAAGGGCGAACTAGCATAGTTACGGCTTATTTGACGATGAATGAAATTATGTTAAAATGAGTACAGGTACACAGTTCTTAGAGTTACCTACATTCATCTATTGGGATAAGGGAGAACCACCTAAGTTAAGCCTTATTCGACGATGGATGAAATGATGTTAAAATGAGTACAGGTACACAGAGCTTAGAGCTCCCTACATTCATCTATTGGGATAAGAGAGAAACACCAACGTTAAGCTTTTTGGACTATGGATGAAATAATGTTCAAATGAGTACAGGTACACAGAGCTTAGAATTACCTACATTCATCTATTGGGATAAGGGCGAACCACCAACGTTAAGCCCTATTGGACGATGGATGAAATGATGTTCAAATATGTACAGGTACACAGAGGTTATAGTTCCCTACATTCATCTATTGGGGTAGGGGAGAACCAACAACGTTAAGCCTTATTGGATGATGGATTATTTGATGTTCAAATGAGTACAGGTACACAGAGCTTAGAGTTACCTACATTTATCTATTGGGATAAGGGAGAACCACGACTGTTAAGCCTTATAGGATGATGGATGAAATGATGTTCAAATGAGTACATTTACATAGAGCTTAGAGTTACCTACATTCATCTATTGGGATAAGGGAGAACCACCAACGTTAAGCCTTATTGGACGAATGATGAAATTATGTTCAAATGAGTAGAGGTACATAGAGCTTAGAGTTACCTACATTCATCTATTTGGATAAGGGAGAGCCACCAACGTTAAGCCTTATTGGACGATGGATGAAATAATGTTCAAATGAGTACAGGTACACAGAGCTTACAGCTCCCTACATTCATCAATTGGGATAAGGGAGAACCACCAAAGTTATGCCTTATTGGACGATGGATGAAATGATGTTCAAATGAGTACAGGTACACAGAGCTTATAGTTCCCTACATTCATCTATTTGGATAAGGGAGAACCACCAACGTTAAGCCTTATTGGACGATGGATGAAATGATGTTCAAATGATTACAGGTACACAGAGCTTATTGTTTCCTACATTCATCTATTGGGATAAGGGAGAATCACCAACGTTAAGGCTCATTGAACGATGGATGAAATGATGTTCAGAGGAGTACAGGTACACAGAGCTTAGAGTTACCTACATTCATCTATTGGGATAAGGGAGAACCACCAACGTTAAGCCTTATCAGACGATGGATGAAATGATGTTCAAATGAGTAAAGTTACACAGAGCTTACAGTTACCTATATTCATCTATTCGGATAAGGGGATCCACTAACATTAAGCCTTTTTGAACGACGTATGTAATGATTTTGAAAAGAGTAAAGGATACACAGAGCTTAGAGTTAACCACATCATCTTTTGGGATAAGGGAAAAGCACCAAAGTTAAGCCTTATTGAATGGTGGATGAAATGATGTTCTAATGAGTACAGGTACACAGAGCTTATAGTTCCCTACATTCATCTATTGGGATAAGGGAGAACCAACAGCGTTAAGCCTTATGGGACGATGGATGAAATGATGTTCAAATGAGTTTAGGTACACAGAGCTTAGAGTTCCCTACATTCATCTATTGGGATAAGGGAGAACCACCAACGTTAAGCCTTATGGGACGATGGATGAAATGATGTTCAAATGAGTACAGGTGTATAGAGCTTAGAGTGACCTACATTCGTCTATTGGGATAAGGGCGAACCACCAACGTTAACCTTATTGGACGATGGATGAAATTATGTTCAAATGAGTACAGGTACACAGAGGTTATAGTTCCCTACATTCATCTATTGGGATAGGGGAGAACCAATAACGTTAAGCCTTATTGGATGATGGATTATTTGATGTTCAAATGAGTACAGGTACACAGAGCTTAGAGTTACCTACATTCATCTATTGGGATAAGGGAGAACCACGACTGTTAAGCCTTATTGGATGATGGATGAAATGATGTTCAAATGAGTACATTTACATAGAGCTTAGAGTTACCTACATTCATCTATTGGGATAAGGGAGAACCACCAAGGTTAAGCCTTATTGGAGGATGGATGAAATTATGTTCAAATGAGTACAGGTACATAGAGCTTAGAGTAACCTACATTCATCTATTTGGATAAGGGAGAGCCACCAACGTTAAGCCTTATTGGACGATGGATGAAATGATGCTTAAATAAGTACAGGTACACAGAGCTTATAGTTACCTACATTCATCTACTGGGATAAGGGAGAACCACCAACGTTAAGCCTTATTTGATGATGAATGAAATGATGTTCAAATGATTACAGGTACACAGAGCTTAGAGTTACCTACATTCATGTATTGGGATAAGGGAGGACCAACTAAGTTAAACCTTATTTGATGATGAATGAAATGATGTTCAAATGATTACAGGTACACAGAGCTTAGAGTTACCTACATTCATGTATTGGGATAAGGGAGGACCAACTAAGTTAAACCTTATTTGATGATGAATGAAATGATGTTTAAATGAGGACAGGTACACAGAGCTTAGAGTTACCTACATTCATCTATTGGGGTAAGCGAGAAACACCAACGTTAAGCCTTATTGGACGATGGTAGAAATGATGTTCAAATGAGTACAGGTACACTGAGCTTAGAGTTACCTACATTCATCTACTGGGATAAGGGAGAACCACCAACGTTAAACCTCATTAGACGATGGATGAAATGATGTTCAAATGAGTAAAGGATACACAGAGCTTAAAGTTAACCACACCATCTTTTGGGATAAGGGCGAACTAACAAATTTAAGGCTTATTTGACGATGAATGAAATGATGTTCAAATGAGTACAGGTACATAGAGCTTAGAGTAACCTACATTCATCTATTTGGATATGGGAGAGCCACCAACGTTAAGCCTTATTGGACGATGGATGAAATGATGCTTAAATAAGTACAGGTACACAGAGCTTATAGTTACCTACATTCATCTACTGGGATAAGGGAGAACCACCAACGTTAAGCCTTATTGGACGATGGATGAAATGATGTTCAAATGATTACAGGTAAACAGAGCTTAGAGTAACCTACATTCATCAATTGGGATAAGGGAGTACCACCAACATAAAGCTTTTTGAACGACGTATGTAATGATTTTGAAAAGAGTAAAGGATACACAGAGCATAGAGTTAACCACATCATCCTTTGGGATAAGGGAAAAGCACCAAAGTTAAGCCTTATTGAACGGTGGATGAAATGATGTTCTAATGAGTACAGGTACACAGAGCTTATAGTTCCCTACATTCATCTATTGGGATAAGCGAGAACCAACAGCGTTAAGCCTTATGAGACGATGGATGAAATGATGTTCAAATGAGTACAGTTGTATAGAGCTTAGAGTTACCTACATTCATCTATTGGGATAAGGGAGAACCACCAACCTTAAGCCTTATGGGACGATGTATGAAATGATGTTCAAATGAGTACAGGTGTATAGAGCTTAGAGTGACCTACATTCGTCTATTGGGATAAGGGAGAACCACCAACGTTAAGCCTTATTGGACGATGGATGAAATGATGTTCTAATGAGTACAGGTACATAGAGCTTAGAGTTAGCTACATTCATCTATTTGAATAAGGGAGAACCACCAACTTTAAGCCTTATTGGACGATGGATGAAATGATGTTCAAATGAGTACAGGTACACAGAGTTTAGAGTTCCCTACATTCATCTATTGGGATAAGGGAGAACCAACAGCATTAAGCCTTAATGGATGATGGATTATTTGATGTTCAAATGAGTACAGGTACACAGAGCTTACAGTTAACCACATAATTTGATGGGATAAGGGTGAACGAGCTAAGTTAAGCCTTATTGGACGATGGATGAAATGATGTTCAAATGAGCAAAGGTACACAGAGCTTAGAGTTCCCTACATACATCTATTGGGATAAGGGAGGACCAACTAATTTAAACCTTATTTGACGATGAATGAAATGATGTTCAAATGAGTACATGTACACAGAGCTTAGAGTTTCCTACTTTCATCCATTGGGATAAGGGAGAACCACCAATGTTAAGCCTTATTGGACGATGGATGAAATGATGTTCAAATGATTACAGGTACACAGAGCTTAGAGTTACCTACATTCATGTATTGGGATAAGGGAGGACCAACTAAGTTAAACCTTATTTGATGATGAATGAAATGATGTTTAAATGAGGACAGGTACACAGAGCTTAGAGTTACCTATATTCATCTATTGGGGTAAGCGAGAAACCCCAACGTTAAGCCTTATTGGACGATGGAAGAAATGATGTTCAAATGAGTACAGGTACACTGAGCTTAGAGTTACCTACATTCATCTACTGGGATAAGGGAGAACCACCAACGTTAAACCTTATTAGACGATGGATGAAATGATGTTCAAATGAGTAAAGGATACACAGAGCTTAAAGTTAACCACACCATCTTTTGGGATAAGGGCGAACTAACAAATTTAAGGCTTATTTGACGATGAATGAAATGATGTTCAAATGAGTACAGGTACACAGTTCTTAGCGTTACCTACATTCATCTATTGGGATAAAGGAGAAGCACCAACGTTAAGCCGTATTCAACAATGGATGAAATAATGTTCAAATGAGTACAGATACATAGAGCTTAGGGTTACCTACATTCATCTATTGGGATAAGGGAGAAACACCGACGATAAGCTTTTTGGACTATGGATGAAATGATGTTCAAATGAGTACAGGTACACAGAGCTTAGAATTACCTACATTCATCTATTGGGATAAGGCGAACCACCAACGTTAAGACCTATTGGACGATGGATGAAATGATGTTCAAATGAGTACAGGTACACAGAGGTTATAGTTCCCTACATTCATCTATTGGGATAGAGGAGAACCAACAACGTTAAGCCTTATTGGATGATGGATTATTTGATGTTCAAATGAGTACAGGTACACAGAGCTTAGAGTTACCTACATTCATCTATTGGGATAAGGGAGAACTACGACTGTTAAGCCTTATTGGATGATGGATGAAATGATGTTCAAATGAGTACAGGTACACAGAGCTTATAGTTCCCTACATTCATCTATTGGGATAAGGGAGAACCACCAACGTTAAGCCTTATTGGACGATGGATGAAATAATGTTTAAAAGATTACAGGTACACAGAGCTTAGAGTTACCTACATTCATCTATTGGGATAAGGGAGAACCACCAACGTTAAGCCTCATTGAACGATGGATGAAATGATGTTCAAATGAGTACAGGTACACAGAGCTTAGAGTTACCTACATTCATCTATTGGGATAAGGGAGAACCAACAACGTTAAGCCTTATGGGACGATGGATGAAATGATGTTCAAATGAGTAAAGTTACACAGAGCTTACAGTTACCTACATTCATCTATTCGGATAAGGGGATCCACCAACGTTAAGCCTTATTGACGATGGATGAATTGATTTTCAAATGAGAACAGGTACAGAGAGCTTAGAGAGAACCACATAATCTTATGGGATAAGGGAGAACGAGCTACGTTAAGCCTTATTGGACGACCGATGAAATGATGTTCAAATGAGTACAGGTACACAGGGCTTAGAGTTACCTGCATTCATCTATATGTCAAGGGAGAACCACCAACGTTAACCCTTATTTGACGATGAATGAAATGATGTTCAAATGAGTACAGGTATACAGAGCTTAGAGTTACCTACATTCATCTATTGGGGTAAGCAAAACCACCAACGTTAAGGCTTATTGGACGATGGATGAAATGATGTTCAAATGAGTACAGGTAAACAGAGCTTAGAGTTACCTACATTCATATATTGGAATAAGGGAGAACCACCAACGTTAAACCTTATTGGACGATGGATGAAATAATGTTCAAATAAGTAAAGGATACACAGATCTTAAAGTTAACCACACCATCTTTTGGGATAAGGGCGAACTAGCATAGTTACGGCTTATTTGACGATGAATGAAATTATGTTAAAATGAGTACAGGTACACAGTTCTTAGAGTTACCTACATTCATCTATTGGGATAAGGGAGAACCACCTAAGTTAAGCCTTATTCGACGATGGATGAAATGATTTTCAAATGAGTACAGGTACACAGAGCTTAGAGCTCCCTACATTCATCTATTGGGATAAGAGAGTAACACCAATGTTAAACCTTATTGGTCGATGGATGAAATGATGTTCAAATGAGTACAGGTACACTGAGCTTAGAGTTACCTACATTCATCTACTGGTATAAGGGAGAACCACCAACGTTAAACCTTATTAGACGATGGATGAAATGATGTTCAAATGAGTAAAGGATACACAGAGCTTAAAGTTAACCACACCATCTTTTGGGTTAAGGGCGAACTATCAAAGTTAAGGCTTATTTGACGATGAATGAAATGATGTTCAAATGAGTACAGGTACACAGTTCTTACAGTTACCTACATTCATCTATTGGGATAAGGGAGAAGCACCAACGTTAAGCCTTATTCAACGATGGATGAAATAATGTTCAAATGAGTACAGATACATAGAGTTTAGAGTTACGTACATTCATCTATTGGGATAAGGGAGAAACACCGACGTTAAGCCTTATTGGACGATGGATGAAATGATGTTCAAATGAGTACAGGTACACAGAGCTTAGAGGTCCCTACATTCATCTATTGGGATAAGAGAGAAACACCAATGTTAAGCTTTTTGGACTATGGATGAAATGATGTTCAAATGAGTACAGGTATACAGAGCTTAGAATTATCTACATTCATCTATTGGGATAATGGCGAACCACCAACGTTAAGCCCTATTGGACAATGGATGAAATGATGTTCAAATGAGTACATGTACACAGAGGTTATAGTTCCCTACATTCATCTATTGGGATAGGGGAGAACCAATAACGTTAAGCCTAATTGGATGATGGATTATTTGATGTTCAAATGAGTACAGGTACACAGAAATTAGAGTTACCTACATTCATCTATTGGGATAAGGGAGAACCACGACTGTTAAGCCTTATTGGACGATGGATGAAATAATGTTCAAATGAGTACATATACATAGAGCTTAGAGTTAGCTACATTCATCTTTTGGGATAAGGGAGAACCACCAGCGTTAAGCCTTATTGGACGATGGATGAAATTATTTTCAAATGAGTACAGGTACATAGAGCTTAGAGTTACCTACATTCATCTATTAGGATAAGGGAGAGCCACCAACTTAAACCTTATTGGAGGATGGATGAAATAATGTTCAAATGAGTACAGGTACACAGAGCTTACAGTTCCCTACATTCATCTATTGGGATAAGGGAGAACCACCAACGTTAAGCCTTATTGGATGATGGATGAAATGATGTTCAAATGATTACAGGTACACAGAGCTTAGAGTTACCTACATTCATCTAGTGGGATAAGGGAGAACCACCAAAGTTAAGCCTCATTGAACGATGGATGAAATGATGTTCAAATGAGTACAGGTACACAGAGCTTAGAGTTACCTACATTCACCTATTGGGATAAGGGAGAACCACCAACGTTAAGCCTTATGGGACGATGGATGAAATGATGTTCAAATGAGTAAAGTTACACAGAGCTTACAGTTACCTACATTCATCTATTCGGATAAGAGGATCCACCAACGTTAAGCCTTATTGACGATGGATGAATTGATTTTCAAATGAGAACAGGTACACAGAGCTTAGAGAGAACCACATAATCTTATGGGATAAGGGAGAACGAGCTAAGTTAAGCCTTATTGGACGATGGATGAAATGATGTTCAAATGAGTACAGATACATAGAGCTTAGAGTTACCTAAATTCATCTATTGGGATAAGGGAGAAACACCGACGTTAAGCCTTATTGGACGATGGATGAAATGATGTTCAAATGAGTACAGGTACACAAAGCTTAGAGTTAGCTACATTCATCTGTTGGTATAAGGGAGAACAAACTAAGTTAAACCTTATCTGACGATGAATGAAATGATGTTCAAATTGGTACAGGAATACAGAATTTAGAGTTACTCACATTCATCTATTGGGGTTAGCAAGAACCACCAACGTTAAGGCTTATTGGACGATGGATGAAATGATGTTCAAATGAGTACAGGTACACAGAGCTTAGAGTTACCTACATTCATCTATTGGAATAAGGGAGAACCACCAACGTCAAACCTTATTGGACGGTGGATGAAATGATATTAAAATAAGTAAAGGATACACAGGTCTTAAAGTTAACCACACCATCTTTTGGGATAAGGGCGAACTAACAAAGTTAATGCTTATTTGACGATGAATGAAATTATGTTAAAATGAGTACAGGTACACAGGTCTTAGAGTTACCTACATTCATCTATTGGGATAAGGGAGAAATACCAAATTTAAGCCTTATTCGACGATGGATGAAATAATGTTCAAATGAGTACAGGTACATAGAGCTTAGAGTTACCTACATTCATCTATTGGGATAAGGGAGAAGCACCTAAGTTAAGCCTTATTGGACGATGGATGAAATGATGTTCAAATGAGTACAGGTACACAGAGCTTAGAGCTCCCTACATTCATCTATTGGGATAAGAGGGAAACACCAACGTTAAGCCTTATTGAAGGATGGATGAAATGATGTTCAAATGTGTACAGGTACACAGAGCTTAGAGTTACCTACATTCATCTATTGGGATAAGGGAGAACCACCAACGTTAAGCGTTATTGGACGATGGATGAAATGATGTTCAAATGAGTACAGGTACATAGAACTTAGATTTACCTACATTCATCTATTGGGATATGGGAGAAGCACCTACGTTAAGCCTTATTGGATGATGAATGAAGTGATGTTCAAATGAGTACAGGTACACAGAGCTGAGAGCTCCCTACATTCATCTATTGGGATATGAGAGCAAAACGAACGTTAAGCCTTATGGGACGATGGATGAAATCATGTTCAAATGAGTACAGGCACACAGAGCTTAGAGTTACCTACATTCATTTATTGGGATAAGGGAGAACCACCAACGCTAAGCCTTATTGGACGATGGATGGAATGATGTTCAAATCAGTTCAGGTACATAGAGCTTAGAGTTAGCTACATTCATCTTTTGGGATAAGGGAGAACCACCAGCGTTAAGCCTTATTGGACGATGGATGAAATGATTTTCAAATGAGTACAGGTACACAAAGCTTAGAGTTACTTACATTCATCTATTGGAATAAGGGAGAACCTACAACGTTATAGCTTATTGGACGATGGATGAAATAATGCTCAAATGAGTACATGTAATTAGAGCTTAGAGTTACCAACATTCATCTATTGGAATAACGGTTAACCACCAAAGCTGATTCATATTGGACGGTGGATGAAATGATGTTAAAATGAGTACAGGTACACAGAGCTTAGAGTTAACCACATCATCTTTTGGGATAAGGGAAAAGCACCAACTTTAAGCCTTATTGAACGATGGATGAAATGATGTTCAAATGAGTAAAGGATACATAGAACTTAGAGTTAACCACATCATCGTTTTTGATAAGGGAGAAACATCTATGTTAAGCCTTATTGGATGATGAATGAAATGATGTTCAATTGAGTACAGGTACACAGAGCTTAGTGTTACCTACATTCATGTATTGGAATAAGGGAGAACCACCAACGTTACGCCTTATTCGACTATGAAAGAAATGATGCTCAAATGATTACAGGAACCCAGAGCTTAGATTTCCCTAAATTCATCTATTGGATTAAGGGGAACCACCAACGTTAAGCCTTATCGGACGATGGATGAAATGATGTTCAAATGAGTACAGGTACACAGATCTTAGAGTTCCCTACATTCATCTATTGGGATAAGGGAGAACCACCAAAGTTAAGCCTTATTGGACGATGGATGAAATGATGTTCAAATGAGTACAGGTACACTGAAATTATAGTTACCTACATTCATCTATTGGGATAAGGGAGAACCACCAACGTTAACCCTTATTGGACGATGGATGAATTGATTTTCAAATGAGAACAGGTAAACAGAGCTTAGAGAGAACCACATAATCTATTGGGATAAGAGAGAAACACCAACGTTAAGCCTTATTGGTCGATGGATGAAATGATGTTCAAATGAGTACAGGTACACAGAGCTTAGAGTGACCTGCATAATTTTATGGGATAAGGGAGAACGAGCTAAGTTAAGCCTTATTACACGAGGGATGAAATGATGTGCAACTGAGCAACGGTACAAGCGCTTAGAGTTACCTGCATTCCTTAATTGGGATAAGGGAGAACCACCAGCGTTAAGCCTTATTGGACGATGGATGAAATGATGTTCAAATGAGTACAGGTACACAAAGCTTAGAGTTACCTACATTCATCTGTTGGTATAAGGGAGAACAAACTAAGTTAAACCTTATCTGACGATGAATGAAATGATTTTCAAATTAGTACAGGTATACAGAATTTAGAGTTACCTACATTCATCTATTGGGGTAAGCAAGAACCACCAACGTTAGGGCTTATTGGACGATGGATGAAATGATGTTCAAATGAGTACAGGTACACAGAGCTTAGAGTTACCTACATTCATCTATTGGAATAAGGGAGAACCACCAACGTCAAACCTTATTGGACGATGGATGAAATGATATTAAAATAAGTAAAGGATACACAGGTCTTAAAGTTAACCACACCATCTTTTGGGATAAGGGCGAACTAACAAAGTTAAGGCTTATTTGACGATGAATGAAATTATGTTAATATGAGTACAGGTACACAGTTCTTAGAGTTACCTACATTCATCTATTGGGATAAGGGAGAACCACCAACTTTAAGCCTTATTCGACGATGGATGAAATAATGTTCAAATGAGTACAGGTCCATAGAGCTTAGAGTTACCTGCATTCATTTATTGGGATAAGGGAGAACCAACTAAGTTAAGCCTTATTGGACGATGGATGAAATGATGTTCAAATGAGTACAGGTACACAGAGCTTAGAGCTACCTACATTCATCTATTGGGATAAGAGAGAAACACCAACGTTAAGCCTTATTGGTCGATGGATGAAAT
Organism: Mantis religiosa; assembly: GCA_030765055.1. Classification (NCBI taxonomy): domain Eukaryota; kingdom Metazoa; phylum Arthropoda; class Insecta; order Mantodea; family Mantidae; genus Mantis; species Mantis religiosa. The sequence continues at coordinate 454,842,110 of CM060950.1, forward strand.
GATGTTCAAATGAGTACAGGTACACAGAGCTTAGAGTGACCTGCATAAGTTTATGGGATAAGGGAGAACGAGCTAAGTGAAGCCTTATTGGACGATGGATGAAATGATGTTCAAATGAGTACAGGTAAACAGAGCTTAGAGCTACCTACATTCATCTATTGGGATAAGAGAGAAACACCAACGTTAAGCCTTATTGGTCGATGGATGAAATGATGTTCAAATGAGTACAGGTACACAGAGCTTAGAGTGACCTGCATAATTTTATGGGATAAGGGAGAACGAGCTAAGTTAAGCCTTATTAGACGATGGATGAAATGATGTGCAAATGAACAACGGTACACAGCGCTTAGAGTTACCTGCATTCCTCTATTGGGATAAGGGAGAACCACCAACGCTAAGCCTTATTGGACGATGGATGAAATGTTCGAATGAGTACAGGTACACAGAGCTTATAGTTCCCTGCATTCAGCTATTGGGATAGGGGAGAACCACCAGCGTTAAGCCTTATTGGATGATGGATTATTTGATGTTCAAATGAGTACAGGTACATAGAGCTTAGATTTACCTACATTCATCTATTGGGATAAGGGAGAAGCACCGACGTTAAGTCTTATTGGATGATGAATGAAGTGATGTTCAAATGAGTACAGGTACGCAGAGCTCATATTTCCCTACATTCAACTATTGGAATAAGGGAGAACCACCAACGTTAAGCCTTATTGGACGATGGATGAAATGATGTTCAAATGAGTACAGGTACATAGAGCTTAGATTTACCTACATTCACTTATTGGGATCAGGGAGAAGCACCGACGTTAAGCCTTATTGGATGATGAATGAAGTGATGTTCAAATGAGTACAGGTACACAGAGCTGAGAGCTCCCTACATTCATCTATTGGGATAGGAGAGAAACACGAACGTTAAGCCTTATGGGACGATGGATGTAATCATGTTCAAATGAGTACAGGCACACAGAGCTTAGAGTTACCTACATTCATTTATTGGGATAAGGGAAAACCACCAACGTTAAGCCTTATTAGACGATGAATGAAATGATGTTCAAATGAGTACAGGTATACAAAGCTTAGAGTTACTTACATCCATCTATTGGAATAAGGGAGAACCTACAACGTTATAGCTCATTGGACGATGGATGAAATAATGCTCATATGAGTACATGTAATTAGAGCTTAGAGTTACCAACATTCATCTATTGGAATAACGGTTAACCACCAAAGCTGATTCTTATTGGACGATGGATGAAATGATGTTAAAATGAGTACAGGTACACAGAGCTTAGAGTTAACCACATCATCTTTTGGGGTAAGGGAAAAGCACCAACTTTAAGCCTTATTGGATGATGAATGAAATGATGTTCAATTGAGTACAGGTACACAGAGCTTAGTGTTATCTACATTCATGTATTGGAATAAGGGAGAACCACCAACGTTACGCCTTATTCGACTATGAAAGAAATGATGTTCAAATGATTACAGGAACCCAGAGCTTAGATTTCCCTAAATTCATTTATTGGGTTAAGGGGAACCACCAAAGTTAAGCCTTATCGGACGAAGGATGAAACGATGTTAAAATGAGTACAGGTACACAGATCTTAGGGTTCCCTACATTCATCTATTGGGATAAGGGAGAACCACCAACGTTAAGCCATATTGGACGATGGATGAAATGATGTTCAAATGAGTACAGGTACACAGAACTTATAGTTACCTACATTCATCTATTGGGATAAGGAAGAACCACCAACGTTAAGCCTTATTGGACGATGAATGAAATGATGTTCAAATGATTACAGGTAAGCAGAGCTTAGAGTTACCTACATTCATCAATTGGGATAAGGGAGAACCACCAACATTAAGCCTTTATGAACGACGTATGTAATGATTTTGAAAGGAGTAAAGGATACACAGAGCTTAGAGTTAACCACATCATCTTTTGGGATAAGGGAAAAGCACCAAAGTTAAGCCTTATTGAACGGTGGATGAAATGATGTTCTAATGAGGACAGGTACACAGAGCTTATAGTTCCCTACATTCATCTATTGGGATAAGGGAGAACCAACAGCGTTAAGCCTTATGGGACGATGGATGAAATGATGTTCAAATGACTACAGGTGTATAGAGCTTACCTACATTCGTCTATTGGGATAAGGGAGAACCACCAACGTTAAGCCTTATTGGACGATGGATGAAAATATGTTCAAATGAGTACAGGTACATAGAGCTTAGAGTTACCTACATTCATCTATTTGGATAAGGGAGAACCACCAACTTTAAGCCTTATTGGACGATGGATGAAATGACGATCAAATGAGTACAGGGACACAGAGCTTACAGTTAACCACAAAATTTGATGGGATAAGGGAGGACGAGGTAAGTTAAGCCTTATTGGACGATGGATGAAATGATGTTCAAATGAGCAAAGGTACACAGAGCTTAGAGTTCCCTACATACACCTGTTGGGATAAGGGAGGCCCAACTAAGTTAAACCTTATTTGACGATGAATGAAATGATGTTCAAATGAATACATGTACACAGAGCTTAGAGTTTCCTACATTCATCCATTGGGATAAGGGAGATCCACCAACGTTAAGCCTTATTGGACGATGGATGAAATGATGTTCAAATGATTACAGGTACACAGAGCTTAGAGTTACCTACATTCATCTATTGGGATAAGGGAGGACCAACTAAGTTAAACCTTATTTGATGATGAATGAAATGATGTTTAAATGAGTACAGGTACACAGAGCTTAGAGTTACCTACATTCATCTATTGGGGTAAGCGAGAAACACCAACGTTAAGCCTTATTGGACGATGGAAGAAATGATGTTCAAATGAGTACAGGTACACTGAGCTTAGGGGTACCTACATTCATCTACTGGGATAAGGGAGAACCACCGACATTAAGCCTTATTCGACGATGGATGAAATGATGTTCAAATGAGTACAGGTACACAGAGCTTAGAGCTCCCTACATTCATCTATTGGGATAAGAGAGAAACACCAACGTTAAGCTTTTTTGACTATGGATGAAATGATGTTCAAATGAGTACAGGTACACAGAGCTTAGAATTACCTACATTCATCTATTCGGATAAGGTGTCCACCAACGTTAAGCCTTATTGACAATGGATGAATTGATTTTCAAATGAGAACAGGTACACAGAGCTTAGAGAGAACCACATAATCTTATGGGATAAGGGAGAACGAGCTAAGTTAAACCTTATTGGACGATGGATGAAATGATGTTCAAATGAGTACAGGTACACAGAGCTTAGAGTTACCTACATTCATATATTGGAATAAGGGAGAACCACCAACGTTAAACCTTATTGGACGATGGATGAAATGATGTTCAAATAAGTAAAGGATGCCAGATCTTAAAGTTAACCACACCATCTTTTGGGATAAGGGCGAACTAGCATAGTTACGGCTTATTTGACGATGAATGAAATTATGTTAAAATGAGTACAGGTACACAGTTCTTAGAGTTACCTACATTCATCTATTGGGATAAGGGAGAACCACCTAAGTTAAGCCTTATTCGACGATGGATGAAATGATGTTAAACTGAGTACAGGTACACAGAGCTTAGAGCTCCCTACATTCATCTATTGGGATAAGAGAGAAACACCAACGTTAAGCTTTTTGGACTATGGATGAAATAATGTTCAAATGAGTACAGGTACACAGAGCTTAGAATTACCTACATTCATCTATTGGGATAAGGGCGAACCACCAACGTTAAGCCCTATTGGACGATGGATGAAATGATGTTCAAATATGTACAGGTACACAGAGGTTATAGTTCCCTACATTCATCTATTGGGGTAGGGGAGAACCAACAACGTTAAGCCTTATTGGATGATGGATTATTTGATGTTCAAATGAGTACAGGTACACAGAGCTTAGAGTTACCTACATTTATCTATTGGGATAAGGGAGAACCACGACTGTTAAGCCTTATAGGATGAGGGATGAAATGATGTTCAAATGAGTACATTTACATAGAGCTTAGAGTTACCTACATTCATCTATTGGGATAAGGGAGAACCACCAACGTTAAGCCTTATTGGACGAATGATGAAATTATGTTCAAATGAGTAGAGGTACATAGAGCTTAGAGTTACCTACATTCATCTATTTGGATAAGGGAGAGCCACCAACGTTAAGCCTTATTGGACGATGGATGAAATAATGTTCAAATGAGTACAGGTACACAGAGCTTACAGCTCCCTACATTCATCAATTGGGATAAGGGAGAACCACCAAAGTTATGCCTTATTGGACGATGGATGAAATGATGTTCAAATGAGTACAGGTACACAGAGCTTATAGTTCCCTACATTCATCTATTTGGATAAGGGAGAACCACCAACATTAAGCCTTATTGGACGATGGATGAAATGATGTTCAAATGATTACAGGTACACAGAGCTTATTGTTTCCTACATTCATCTATTGGGATAAGGGAGAATCACCAACGTTAAGGCTCATTGAACGATGGATGAAATGATGTTCAGAGGAGTACAGGTACACAGAGCTTAGAGTTACCTACATTCATCTATTGGGATAAGGGAGAACCACCAACGTTAAGCCTTATCAGACGATGGATGAAATGATGTTCAAATGAGTAAAGTTACACAGAGCTTACAGTTACCTATATTCATCTATTCGGATAAGGGGATCCACCAACATTAAGCCTTTTTGAACGACGTATGTAATGATTTTGAAAAGAGTAAAGGATACACAGAGCTTAGAGTTAACCACATCATCTTTTGGGATAAGGGAAAAGCACCAAAGTTAAGCCTTATTGAATGGTGGATGAAATGATGTTCTAATGAGTACAGGTACACAGAGCTTATAGTTCCCTACATTCATCTATTGGGATAAGGGAGAACCAACAGCGTTAAGCCTTATGGGACGATGGATGAAATGATGTTCAAATGAGTACAGGTGTATAGAGCTTAGAGTTACCTACATTCATCTATTTGGATAAGGGAGAACCACCAACGTTAAGCCTTATTGGACGATGGATGAAATGATGTTCAAATGAGTTTAGGTACACAGAGCTTAGAGTTCCCTACATTCATCTATTGGGATAAGGGAGAACCACCAACGTTAAGCCTTATGGGACGATGGATGAAATGATGTTCAAATGAGTACAAGTGTATAGAGCTTAGAGTGACCTACATTCGTCTATTGGGATAAGGGCGAACCACCAACGTTAACCTTATTGGACGATGGATGAAATTATGTTCAAATGAGTACAGGTACACAGAGGTTATAGTTCCCTACATTCATCTATTGGGATAGGGGAGAACCAATAACGTTAAGCCTTATTGGATGATGGATTATTTGATGTTCAAATGAGTACAGGTACACAGAGCTTAGAGTTACCTACATTCATCTATTGGGATAAGGGAGAACCACGACTGTTAAGCCTTATTGGATGATGGATGAAATGATGTTCAAATGAGTACATTTACATAGAGCTTAGAGTTACCTACATTCATCTATTGGGATAAGGGAGAACCACCAAGGTTAAGCCTTATTGGAGGATGGATGAAATTATGTTCAAATAAGTACAGGTACATAGAGCTTAGAGTAACCTACATTCATCTATTTGGATAAGGGAGAGCCACCAACGTTAAGCCTTATTGGACGATGGATGAAATGATGCTTAAATAAGTACAGGTACACAGAGCTTATAGTTACCTACATTCATCTACTGGGATAAGGGAGAACCACCAACGTTAAGCCTTATTGGACGATGGATGAAATGATGTTCAAATGATTACAGGTAAACAGAGCTTAGAGTAACCTACATTCATCAATTGGGATAAGGGAGTACCATCAACATAAAGCTTTTTGAACGACGTATGTAATGATTTTGAAAAGAGTAAAGGATACACAGAGCATAGAGTTAACCACATCATCCTTTGGGATAAGGGAAAAGCACCAAAGTTAAGCCTTATTGAACGGTGGATGAAATGATGTTCTAATGAGTACAGGTACACAGAGCTTATAGTTCCCTACATTCATCTATTGGGAAAAGCGAGAGCCAACAGCGTTAAGCCTAATGAGACGATGGATGAAATGATGTTCAAATGAGTACAGTTGTATAGAGCTTAGAGTTACCTACATTCATCTATTGGGATAAGGGAGAACCACCAACCTTAAGCCTTATGGGACGATGGATGAAATGATGTTCAAATGAGTACAGGTGTATAGAGCTTAGAGTGACCTACATTCGTCTATTGGGATAAGGGAGAACCACCAACGTTAAGCCTTATTGGACGATGGATGAAATGATGTTCAAATGAGTACAGGTACATAGAGCTTAGAGTTAGCTACATTCATCTATTTGAATAAGGGAGAACCACCAACTTTAAGCCTTATTGGACGATGGATGAAATGATTTTCAAATGAGTACAAGTACACAGAGTTTAGAGTTCCCTACATTCATCTATTGGGATAAGGGAGAACCAACAGCATTAAGCCTTAATGGATGATGGATTATTTGATGTTCAAATGAGTACAGGTACACAGAGCTTACAGTTAACCACATAATTTGATGGGATAAGGGTGAACGAGCTAAGTTAAGCCTTATTGGACGATGGATGAAATGATGTTCAAATGAGCAAAGGTACACAGAGCTTAGAGTTCCCTACATACATCTGTTGGGATAAGGGAGGACCAACTAATTTAAACCTTATTTGACGATGAATGAAATGATGTTCAAATGTGTACATGTACACAGAGCTTAGAGTTTCCTACATTCATCCATTGGGATAGGGGAGAACCACCAACGTTAAGCCTTTTTGGACGATGGATGAAATGATGTTCAAATGATTACAGGTACACAGAGCTTAGAGTTACCTACATTCATGTATTGGGATAAGGGAGGACCAACTAAGTTAAACCTTATTTGATGATGAATGAAATGATGTTTAAATGAGGACAGGTACACAGAGCTTAGAGTTACCTACATTCATCTATTGGGGTAAGCGAGAAACACCAACGTTAAGCCTTATTGGACGATGGTAGAAATGATGTTCAAAAGAGTACAGGTACACTGAGCTTAGAGTTACCTACATTCATCTACTGGGATAAGGGAGAACCACCAACGTTAAACCTTATTAGACGATGGATGAAATGATGTTCAAATGAGTAAAGGATACACAGAGCTTAAAGTTAACCACACCATCTTTTGGGATAAGGGCGAACTAACAAATTTAAGGCTTATTTGACGATGAATGAAATGATGTTCAAATGAGTACAGGTACATAGAGCTTAGAGTAACCTACATTCATCTATTTGGATAAGGGAGAGCCAACAACGTTAAGCCTTATTGGACGATGGATGAAATGATGCTTAAATAAGTACAGGTACACAGAGCTTATAGTTACCTACATTCATCTACTGGGATAAGGGAGAACCACCAACGTTAAGCCTTATTGGACGATGGATGAAATGATGTTCAAATGATTACAGGTAAACAGAGCTTAGAGTAACCTACATTCATCAATTGGGATAAGGGAGTACCACCAACATAAAGCTTTTTGAACGACGTATGTAATGATTTTGAAAAGAGTAAAGGATACACAGAGCATAGAGTTAACCACATCATCCTTTGGGATAAGGGAAAAGCACCAAAGTTAAGCCTTATTGAACGGTGGATGAAATGATGTTCTAATGAGTACAGGTACACAGAGCTTATAGTTCCCTACATTCATTTATTGGGATAAGCGAGAACCAACAGCGTTAAGCCTTATGAGACGATGGATGAAATGATGTTCAAATGAGTACAGTTGTATAGAGCTTAGAGTTACCTACATTCATCTATTGGGATAAGGGAGAACCACCAACCTTAAGCCTTATGGGACGATGTATGAAATGATGTTCAAATGAGTACAGGTGTATAGAGCTTAGAGTGACCTACATTCGTCTATTGGGATAAGGGAGAACCACCAACGTTAAGCCTTATTGGACGATGGATGAAATGATGTTCAAATGAGTACAGGTACATAGAGCTTAGAGTTAGCTACATTCATGTATTTGAATAAGGGAGAACCACCAACTTTAAGCCTTATTGGACGATGGATGAAATGCTGTTCAAATGAGTACAGGTACACAGAGTTTAGAGTTCCCTACATTCATCTATTGGGATAAGGGAGAACCAACAGCATTAAGCCTTAATGGATGATGGATTATTTGATGTTCAAATGAGTACAGGTACACAGAGCTTACAGTTAACCACATAATTTGATGGGATAAGGGTGAACGAGCTAAGTTAAGCCTTATTGGACGATGGATGAAATGATGTTCAAATGAGCAAAGGTACACAGAGCTTAGAGTTCCCTACATACATCTATTGGGATAAGGGAGGACCAACTAATTTAAACCTTATTTGACGATGAATGAAATGATGTTCAAATGAGTACATGTACACAGAGCTTAGAGTTTCCTACTTTCATCCATTGGGATAAGGGAAAACCACCAACGTTAAGCCTTATTGGACGATGGATGAAATGATGTTCAAATGATTACAGGTACACAGAGCTTAGAGTTACCTACATTCATGTATTGGGATAAGGGAGGACCAACTAAGTTAAACCTTATTTGATGATGAATGAAATGATGTTTAAATGAGGACAGGTACACAGAGCTTAGAGTTACCTACATTCATCTATTGGGGTAAGCGAGAAACCCCAACGTTAAGCCTTATTGGACGATGGAAGAAATGATGTTCAAATGAGTACAGGTACACTGAGCTTAGAGTTACCTACATTCATCTACTGGGATAAGGGAGAACCACCAACGTTAAACCTTATTAGACGATGGATGAAATGATGTTCAAATGAGTAAAGGATACACAGAGCTTAAAGTTAACCACACCATCTTTTGGGATAAGGGCGAACTAACAAATTTAAGGCTTATTTGACGATGAATGAAATGATGTTCAAATGAGTACAGGTACACAGTTCTTAGCGTTACCTACATTAATCTATTGGGATAAAGGAGAAGCACCAACGTTAAGCCGTATTCAACAATGGATGAAATAATGTTCAAATGAGTACAGATACATAGAGCTTAGGGTTACCTACATTCATCTATTGGGATAAGGGAGAAACACCGACGTTAAGCTTTTTGGACTATGGATGAAATGATGTTCAAATGAGTACAGGTACACAGAGCTTAGAATTACCTACATTCATCTATTGGGATAAGGGCGAACCACCAACGTTAAGACCTATTGGACGATGGATGAAATGATCTTCAAATGAGTACAGGTACACAGAGGTTATAGTTCCCTACATTCATCTATTGGGATAGAGGAGAACCAACAACGTTAAGCCTTATTGGATGATGGATTATTTGATGTTCAAATGAGTACAGGTACACAGAGCTTAGAGTTACCTACATTCATCTATTGGGATAAGGGAGAACTACGACTGTTAAGCCTTATTGGATGATGGATGAAATGATGTTCAAATGAGTACAGGTACACAGAGCTTATAGTTCCCTACATTCATCTATTGGGATAAGGGAGAACCACCAACGTTAAGCCTTATTGGACGATGGATGAAATAATGTTTAAAAGATTACAGGTACACAGAGCTTAGAGTTACCTACATTCATCTATTGGGATAAGGGAGAACCACCAACGTTAAGCCTCATTGAACGATGGATGAAATGATGTTCAAATGAGTACAGGTACACAGAGCTTAGAGTTACCTACATTCATCTATTGGGATAAGGGAGAACCAACAACGTTAAGCCTTATGGGACGATGGATGAAATGATGTTCAAATGAGTAAAGTTACACAGAGCTTACAGTTACCTACATTCATCTATTCGGATAAGGGGATCCACCAACGTTAAGCCTTATTGACGATGGATGAATTGATTTTCAAATGAGAACAGGTACAGAGAGCTTAGAAAGAACCACATAATCTTATGGGATAAGGGAGAACGAGCTACGTTAAGCCTTATTGGACGACCGATGAAATGATGTTCAAATGAGTACAGGTACACAGGGCTTAGAGTTACCTGCATTCATCTATATGTCAAGGGAGAACCACCAACGTTAACCCTTATTTGACGATGAATGAAATGATGTTCAAATGAGTACAGGTATACAGAGCTTAGAGTTACCTACATTCATCTATTGGGGTAAGCAAAACCACCAACGTTAAGGCTTATTGGACGATGGATGAAATGATGTTCAAATGAGTACAGGTAAACAGAGCTTAGAGTTACCTACATTCATATATTGGAATAAGGGAGAACCACCAACGTTAAACCTTATTGGACGATGGATGAAATAATGTTCAAATAAGTAAAGGATACACAGATCTTAAAGTTAACCACACCATCTTTTGGGATAAGGGCGAACTAGCATAGTTACGGCTTATTTGACGATGAATGAAATTATGTTAAAATGAGTACAGGTACACAGTTCTTAGAGTTACCTACATTCATCTATTGGGATAAGGGAGAACCACCTAAGTTAAGCCTTATTCGACGATGGATGAAATGATTTTCAAATGAGTACAGGTACACAGAGCTTAGAGCTCCCTACATTCATCTATTGGGATAAGAGAGTAACACCAATGTTAAACCTTATTGGTCGATGGATGAAATGATGTTCAAATGAGTACAGGTACACTGAGCTTAGAGTTACCTACATTCATCTACTGGTATAAGGGAGAACCACCAACGTTACTGGTATAAGGGAGAACCACCAACGTTAAACCTTATTAGACGATGGATGAAATGATGTTCAAATGAGTAAAGGATACACAGAGCTTAAAGTTAACCACACCATCTTTTGGGTTAAGGGCGAACTATCAAAGTTAAGGCTTATTTGACGATGAATGAAATGATGTTCAAATGAGTACAGGTACACAGTTCTTAGAGTTACCTACATTCATCTATTGGGATAAGGGAGAAGCACCAACGTTAAGCCTTATTCAACGATGGATGAAATAATGTTCAAATGAGTACAGATACATAGAGTTTAGAGTTACGTACATTCATCTATTGGGATAAGGGAGAAACACCGACGTTAAGCCTTATTGGACGATGGATGAAATGATGTTCAAATGAGTACAGGTACACAGAGCTTAGAGGTCCCTACATTCATCTATTGGGATAAGAGAGAAACACCAATGTTAAGCTTTTTGGACTATGGATGAAATGATGTTCAAATGAGTACAGGTATACAGAGCTTAGAATTATCTACATTCATCTATTGTGATAATGGCGAACCACCAACGTTAAGCCCTATTGGACAATGGATGAAATGATGTTCAAATGAGTACATGTACACAGAGGTTATAGTTCCCTACATTCATCTATTGGGATAGGGGAGAACCAATAACGTTAAGCCTAATTGGATGATGGATTATTTGATGTTCAAATGAGTACAGGTACACAGAAATTAGAGTTACCTACATTCATCTATTGGGATAAGGGAGAACCACGACTGTTAAGCCTTATTGGACGATGGATGAAATAATGTTCAAATGAGTACATATACATAGAGCTTAGAGTTAGCTACATTCATCTTTTGGGATAAGGGAGAACCACCAGCGTTAAGCCTTATTGGACGATGGATGAAATTATTTTCAAATGAGTACAGGTACATAGAGCTTAGAGTTACCTACATTCATCTATTAGGAAAAGGGAGAGCCACCAACTTTAAGCCTTATTGGACGATGGATGAAATAATGTTCAAATGAGTACAGGTACACAGAGCTTACAGTTCCCTACATTCATCTATTGGGATAAGGGAGAACCACCAACGTTAAGCCTTATTGGATGATGGATGAAATGATGTTCAAATGATTACAGGTACACAGAGCTTAGAGTTACCTACATTCATCTAGTGGGATAAGGGAGAACCACCAAAGTTAAGCCTCATTGAACGATGGATGAAATGATGTTCAAATGAGTACAGGTACACAGAGCTTAGAGTTACCTACATTCACCTATTGGGATAAGGGAGAACCACCAACGTTAAGCCTTATGGGACGATGGATGAAATGATGTTCAAATGAGTAAAGTTACACAGAGCTTACAGTTACCTACATTCATCTATTCGGATAAGAGGATCCACCAACGTTAAGCCTTATTGACGATGGATGAATTGATTTTCAAATGAGAACAGGTACACAGAGCTTAGAGAGAACCACATAATCTTATGGGATAAGGGAGAACGAGCTAAGTTAAGCCTTATTGGACGATGGATGAAATGATGTTCAAATGAGTACAGATACATAGAGCTTAGAGTTACCTAAATTCATCTATTGGGATAAGGGAGAAACACCGACGTTAAGCCTTATTGGACGATGAATGAAATGATGTTCAAATTGGTACAGGAATACAGAATTTAGAGTTACTCACATTCATCTATTGGGGTTAGCAAGAACCACCAACGTTAAGGCTTATTGGACGATGGATGAAATGATGTTCAAATGAGTACAGGTACACAGAGCTTAGAGTTACCTACATTCATCTATTGGAATAAGGGAGAACCACCAACGTCAAACCTTATTGGACGGTGGATGAAATGATATTAAAATAAGTAAAGGATACACAGGTCTTAAAGTTAACCACACCATCTTTTGGGATAAGGGCGAACTAACAAAGTTAATGCTTATTTGACGATGAATGAAATTATGTTAAAATGAGTACAGGTACACAGGTCTTAGGGTTACCTACATTCATCTATTGGGATAAGGGAGAAATACCAAATTTAAGCCTTATTCGACGATGGATGAAATAATGTTCAAATAAGTACAGGTACATAGAGCTTAGAGTTACCTACATTCATCTATTGGGATAAGGGAGAAGCACCTAAGTTAAGCCTTATTGGACGATGGATGAAATGATGTTCAAATGAGTACAGGTACACAGAGCTTAGAGCTCCCTACATTCATCTATTGGGATAAGAGGGAAACACCAACGTTAAGCCTTATTGAAGGATGGATGAAATGATGTTCAAATGTGTACAGGTACACAGAGCTTAGAGTTACCTACATTCATCTATTGGGATAAGGGAGAACCACCAACGTTAAGCGTTATTGGACGATGGATGAAATGATGTTCAAATGAGTACAGGTACATAGAACTTAGATTTACCTACATTCATCTATTGGGATATGGGAGAAGCACCTACGTTAAGCCTTATTGGATGATGAATGAAGTGATGTTCAAATGAGTACAGGTACACAGAGCTGAGAGCTCCCTACATTCATCTATTGGGATATGAGAGAAAAACGAACGTTAAGCCTTATGGGACGATGGATGAAATCATGTTCAAATGAGTACAGGCACACAGAGCTTAGAGTTACCTACATTCATTTATTGGGATAAGGGAGAACCACCAACGCTAAGCCTTATTGGACGATGGATGAAATGATGTTCAAATCAGTTCAGGTACATAGAGCTTAGAGTTAGCTACATTCATCTTTTGGGATAAGTTAGAACCACCAGCGTTAAGTCTTATTGGACGATGGATGAAATGATGTTCAAATGAGTACAGGTACACAGAGCTCACAGTTCCCTACATTCACCTATTGGGATAAGGGAGAACCACCAAAGTTATGGCTTATTGGACGATGTATGAAATGATGTTCAAATGAGTACAGGTACACAGAGCTTATAGTTCCCTACATTCATCTATTGGGATAAGGGAGAACCAACAGCAATAAGCCTTATTGGATGATGGATTATTTGATGTTCAAATGAGTACAGGTACACAGAGCTTACAGTTAACCACATAATTTGATGGGATAAGGGAGAACGAGCTATGTTAAGCCTTATTGGACGATGGATGAAATGATGTTCAAATGAGTACAGGTACACAGAGCTTAGAGCTCCCTACATTCATCTATTGGGATAAGAGGGAAACACCAACGTTAAGCCTTATTGAAGGATGGATGAAATGATGTTCAAATGAGTACATGTAATTAGAGCTTAGAGTTACCAACATTTATCTATTGGAATAACGGATAACCACCAAAGCTGATTCTTATTGGACGATGGATGAAATAATGTTAAAATGAGTACAGGTACACAGAGCTTAGAGTTAACCACATCATCTTTTGGGATAAGGGAAAAGCACCAACTTTAAGCCTTATTGAACGATGGATGAAATGATGTTCAGATGAGTAAAGGATACATAGAACTTAGAGTTAACCACATCATCTTTTTTGATAAGGGAGAAAAACTATATTAAGCCTTATTTTACGATGAATGAAAAGATGTTCAATTGAGTACAGGTACACAGAGCTTAGTGTTACCTACATTCATGTATTGGAATAAGGTAGAACCACCAACGTTACGCCTTATTGGACTATGAAAAAATGATGTTCAAATGATTACAGGAACCTAGAGCTTAGATTTCCCTAAATTCATCTATTGGGTTAAGGGGAAACACCAACGTTAAGCCTTATCGGACGACGGATGAAATGATGTTAAAATGAGTACAGGTACACAGAGCTTAGAGTTCCCTACATACATCTGTTGGGATAAGGGCGAACCACCAACGTTAAGCCCTATTGGACAATGGATGAAATGATGTTCAAATGAGTGCAGGTACACAGAGGTTATAGTTCCCTACATTCATCTATTGGGATAGGGGAAAACCAACAACGTTAAGCCTTATTGGATGATGGATTATTTGATGTTCAAATGAGTACAGGTACACAGAGATTAGAGTTCCCTACATTCATCTATTGGGATAAGGGAGAACCACCAACATTAAGCCTTATGGGACGATGGATGAAATGATTTTCAAATGAGTCCAGGTGTATAGAGCTTAGAGTGACCTACATTCGTCTATTGGGATAAGGGAGAACCTTGGACGATGGATGAAATTATGTTCAAATGAGTACAGGTACATAGAGCTTAGAGTTAGCTACATTCATCTATTTGGATAAGGGAGAACCACCAACTTTAAGCCTTATTGGACGATGGATGAACTGATGTTCACATGAGAAAAGGTACACAGAGCTTAGAGAGAACCACATAATCTTATGGGATAAGGGAGAACGAGCTAAGTTAAGCCTTATTGGACGATGGATGAAATGATGTTCAAATGAGTACAGATACATAGAGCTTAGAGTTACCTACATTCATCCATTGGGATAAGGGAGAAACACCGACGTTAAGCCTTATTGGACGATAGATGAAATGATGTTCAAATCAGTACAGGTACACAAAGCTTAGAGTTAGCTACATTCATCTGTTGGTATAAGGGAGAACAAACTAAGTTAAACCTTATCTGACGATGAATGAAATTATGTTCAAATTAGTACAGGAATACAGAATTTAGAGTTACCTACATTCATCTATTGGGGTAAGCAAGAACCACCAACGTTAAGGCTTATTGGACGATGGATGAAATGATGTTCAAATGAGTACAGGTACACAGAGCTTAGAGTTACCTACATTCATCTATTGGAATAAGGGAGAACAACCAACGTCAAACCTTATTGGACGATGGATGAAATAATATTAAAATAAGTAAAGGATACACTGGTCTTAAAGTTAACCACACCATCTTTTGGGATAAGGGCGAACTAACAAAGTTAAGGCTTATTTGACGATGAATGAAATTATGTTAAAATGAGTACAGGTACACAGTTCTTAGAGTTACCTACATTCATCTATTGGGAAAAGGGTGAACCACCAACTTTAAGCCTTATTCGACGATGGATGAAATAATGTTCAAATGAGTACAGGTACTTAGAGCTTATAGTTACCTACATTCATCTATTGGGATAAGGGAGAACCACCTAAGTTAAGCCTTATTGGACGATGGATGAAATGATGTTCAAATGAGTACAGGTACACAGAGCTTAGAGCTCCCTACATTCATCTATTGGGATAAGAGGAAACACCAACGTTAAGCCTTATTGAACGATGGATGAAATGACGTTCAAATGAGTACAGGTACACAGAGCTTAGAGTTACCTACATTCATATATTGGGATAAGGGCGAACCACCAACGCTAAGCCTTATTGGACGATGGATGAAATTATGTTCGAATGAGTACAGGTACACAGAGCTTATAGTTCCCTGCATTCAGCAATGGGATAGGGGAAAACCAACAGCGTTAAGCCTTATTGGATGATGGATTATTTGATGTTCAAATGAGTACAGGTACACAGAGCTTAGAGTTACCTACGTTCATCTATTGGGATAAGGGAGAACCACCAACGTTAAGCCTTATTGGACGATGGATGAAATGATGTTCAAATGAGTGCAGGTACACAGGGCTTAGAGTGACCCGCATAATTTTATGGGATAAGGGAGAACGAGCTAAGTTAAGCCTTATTAGACGATGGATGAAATGATGTGCAAATGAGCAACGGTACACAGCGCTTAGAGTTACCTGCATTCCTCTATTGGCATAAGGGAGAACCACCAGCGTTAAGCCTTATTGGACGATGGATGAAATGATGTTCAAATGAGTACAGGTACACAAAGCTTAGAGTTAGCTACATTCATCTGTTGGTATAAGGGAGAACAAACTAAGTTAAACCTTATCTGACGATGAATGAAATGATGTTCAAATTAGTACAGGAATACAGAATTTAGAGTTACCTACATTCATCTATTGGGGTAAGCAAGAACCAACAACGTTAAGGCTTATTGGACGATGGATGAAATGATATAAAATTATTTGTGGTTGGTTTATTGACACTCGTCACTTACTTTTTCATATATTTATGAGAGACTAGTTTCAAAGGCCCTGGCCTCCATTTTCAATTCCTTCCCAACTGGCAACTGATATCTGCTCTCTCTGGTGGTGGAACTATGAACTTTTTTGTCAAATTATCTGCTGGCGGGATTTCAAAGTTCATTACGCGATCCTTATTTTTCCAGATGAATATGTTCTCCCATGTTGTCAATCTATTTTGGTTTATCACTCCTTTTAATAATTTTGGATTTGGATCAATGTCATGAACATCATGAACAATGTCATGAACATCAATGAAATGATGTTCAAATGAGTACAGGTACACAGAGCTTATAGTTCCCTGCATTCAGCTATTGGGATAGGGGAGAACCAACAGCGTTAAGCCTTATTGGATGATGGATTATTTGATGTTCAAATGAGTACAGGTACACAGAGCTTAGAGTTACCTACGTTCATCTATTGGGATAAGAGAAGACCTACTAAGTTAAACCTTATTTGACGATGAATGAAATGATGTTCAAATGAGTACAGGTACGCAGAGCTCATAGTTCCCTACATTCATCTATTGGGATAAGGGAGAACAACCAACGTTAAGCCTTATTGGATGATGGATTATTTGATGTTCAAATGAGTATAGGTACACAGAGCTTATAGTTACCTACATTCATCTATTGGGATAAGGGAGAACCACGACTGTTAAGCCTTATTGGATGATGGATGAAATGATGTTCAAATGAGTACATATACATAGAGCTTAGAGTTACCTACTTTCATCTATTGGGATAAGGGAGAACCACCAACGTTAAGCCTTATTGGACGATAGATGAAATTATGTTCAAATGAGTACAGGTACATAGAGCTTAGAGTTACCTACATTCATCTATATGGATAAGGGAGAGCCAACAACGTTAAGCCTTATTGGACGATGGATGAAATGATGTTCAAATGATTACAAGTACACAGAGCTTAGAGTTACCTACATTCATCTATTGGGATAAGGGAGAACCACCAACGTTAAGCCTCATTGAACGATGGATGAAATGATGTTCAAATGATTACAGGTACACAGAGCTTAGAGTTACCTACATTCATCTATTGGGATAAGGGAGAACCACCAACGTTATGCCTTATGGGACGATGGATGAAATGATGTTCAAATGAGTAAAGTTACACAGAGCTTACAGTTACCTACATTCATCTATTCGGATATGAGGATCCACCAACGTTAAGCCTCATTGAACGATGGATGAAATGATGTTGAAATGAGTAAAGGTACACAAAGCTTAGAGTTAGCTACATTCATCTGTTGGTATAAGGGAGAACAAACTAAGTTAAACCTTATCTGACGATGAATGAAATGATGTTCAAATTAGTACAGGAATACAGAATTTAGAGTTACCTACATTCATCTATTGGGGTAAGCAAGAACAACTAACGTTAAGGCTTATTGGACGATGGATGAAATGATGTTCAAATGAGTACAGGTACACAGAGCTTAGAGTTACCTACATTCATCTATTGGAATAAGGGAGAACCACCAACTTTAAGCCTTATTCGACGATGGATGAAATAATGTTCAAATGAGTACAGGTACATAGAGCTTAGAGTTACCTACATTCATCTATTGGGATAAGGCAGAAACACCTAAGTTAAGCCTTATTGGACGATGAATGAAGTGATGTTCAAATGATTACAGGTACACAGAGCTTAGAGTTACCTACATTCATCTATTGGGATAAGGGAGAACCACGAACGTTATGCCTTATGGGACGATGGATGAAATGATGTTCAAATGAGTAAAGTTAGACAGAGCTTACAGTTACCTACATTCATCTATTCGGATAAGAGGATCCACCAACGTTAAGCCTTATTGGCGATGGATGAATTGATTTTCAAATGAGAACAGGTACACAGAGCTTAGAGAGAACCACATAATCTTATGGGATAAGGGAGAACGAGCTAAGTTAAGCCTTATTGGACGATGGATGAAATGATGTTCAAATGAGTACAGATACATAGCGCTTAGAGTTACCTACATTCATCTATTGGGATAAGGGAGAAACACCGACGTTAAGCCTTATTGGACAATGGATGAAATGATGTTCAAATGAGTACAGGTACACAAAGCTTAGAGTTAGCTACATTCATCTGTTGGTATAAGGGAGAACAAACTAAGTTAAACCTTATCTGACGATGAATGAAATGATGTTCAAATTAGTACAGGAATACAGAATTTGGAGTTACCTACATTCATCTATTGGGGTAAGCAAGAACAACTAACGTTAAGGCTTATTGGACGACGGATGAACTGATGTTCAAATGAGTACAGGTACACAGAGCTTAGAGTTACCTACATTCATCTATTGGAATATGGGAGAACCACCAACGTCAAACCTTATTGGACGATGGATGAAATTATATTAAAATAAGTAAAGGATACACTGGTCTTAAAGTTAACCACACCATCTTTTGGGATAAGGCCGAACTAACAAAGTTAAGGCTTATTTGACGATGAATGAACTTATGTTAAAATGAGTACAGATACACAGTTCTTAGAGTTCCTACATTCATCTATTGGGATAAGGGAGAACCACCAACTTTAAGCCTTAATCGACGATGGATGAAATAATGTTCAAATGAGTACAGGTACATAGAGCTTAGAGTTACCTACATTCATCTATTTGGATAAGGCAGAAACACCTAAGTTAAGCCTTATTGGACGATGGATGAAATGATGTTCAAATGAGGACATTTTCACAGAGCTTAGAGCTCCCTACATTCATCTATTGGGATAAGAGGGAAACACCAACGTTAAGCCTTATTGAACGATGGATGAAATGATGTTCAAATGAGTACAGGTACACAGAGCTTAGAGTTACCTACATTCATCTATTGGGATAAGGGCGAACCACCAACGCTAAGTCTTATTGGACGATGGATGAAATTATGTTCGAATGAGTACAGGTACACAGAGCTTATAGTTCCCTGCATTCAGCTATTAAGATAGGGGAGAACCAACAGCGTTAAGCCTTATTGGATGATGGATTATTTGATGTTCAAATGAGTACAGGTACATAGAGCTTAGAGTTACCTACGTTCATCTATTGGGATAAGAGAGGACCTACTATGTTAATCCTTATTTGACGATGAATGAAATGATGTTCAAATGAGTACAGGTACGCAGAGCTCATAGTTCCCTACATTCATCTATTGGGATAAGGGAGAACCACCAACGTTAAGCCTTATTGGACGATGGATGAAATGATGTTCAAATGAGTACAGGTACATAGAGCTTAGATTTACCTACATTCATCTATTGGGATATGGGAGGAGCACCGACGTTAAGCCTTATTGGATGATGAATGAAGTGATGTTCAAATGAGTACAGGTACACAGAGCTAAGAGCTCCCTACATTCATCTATTGGGATGGGAGAGAAAAACGAACGTTAAGCCTTATGGGACGATGGATGAAATCATGTTCAAATGAGTACAGGCACACAGAGCTTAGAGTTACCTACATTCATTTATTGGGATAAGGGAGAACCACCAACGTTAAGCCTTATTGGACGATGGATGAAATGATGTTCAAATCAGTTCAGGTACATAGAGCTTAGAGTTAGCTACATTCATCTTTTGGGATAAGGGAGAACCACCAGCGTTAAGCCTTATTGGACGATGGATGAAATGATGTTCAATTAGTACAGGTACACAGAGCTTACAGTTCCCTACATTCATCT
The DNA here is from genome assembly GCA_030765055.1 of Mantis religiosa. Taxonomy (NCBI): domain Eukaryota; kingdom Metazoa; phylum Arthropoda; class Insecta; order Mantodea; family Mantidae; genus Mantis; species Mantis religiosa. Next base: position 454,862,592 of record CM060950.1, read on the forward strand.
ATTGGGATAAGGGAGAACCACCAAAGTTATGGCTTATTGGACGATGTATGAAATGATGTTCAAATGAGTACAGGTACACAGAGCTTATAGTTCCCTACATTCATCTGTTGGGATAAGGGAGAACCAACAGCATTAAGCCTTATTGGATGATGGATTATTTGATGTTCAAATGAGTACAGGTACACAGAGCTTACAGTTAACCACATAATTTGATGGGATAAGGGAGAACGAGCTAAGTTAAGCCTTATTGGACGATGGATGAAATGATGTTCAAATGAGAACAGGTACACAGAGCTTAGAGAGAACCACATAATCTTATGGGATAAGGGAGAACGAGCTTAGTTAAGCCTTATTGGACGATGGATGAAATGATGTTCAAATGAGTACAGGTACACAGGGCTTAGAGTAACCTGCATTCATCTATATATCAAGGGAGAACCACCAACGTTACCCATGATTTGACGATGAATGAAATGATGTTCAAATGAGTACAGGTATGCAGAGCTTAGAGTTACCGACATTCATCTATTGGGGTAAGCAAGAACCACCAACGTTAAGGCTTATTGGACGATGGATGAAATGATGTTCAAATGAGTACAGGTACACAGAGCTTAGAGTTACCTACATTCATATATTGGAATAAGGGAGTACCACCAACGTTAAACCTTATTGGACGATGGATGAAATAATGTTCAAATAAGTAAAGGATACACAGATCTTAAAGATAACCACACCACCTTTTGGGATAAGGGCGAACTAACACAGTTACGGTTTATTTTACGATGAATGAAATTAAGTTAAAATGAGTACAGGTACACAGTTCTTAGAGTTACCTACATTCATCTATTGGGATAAGGGAGAACCACCTAAGTTAAGCCTTATTGGATGATGGATGAAATGATGTTCAAATGAGTACAGGTACACAGAGCTTAGAGCTCCCTACATTCATCAATTGGGATAAGAGAGAAACACCAACGTTAAGCCTTATTGGACGATGGATGAAATGATGTTCAAATGAGTACAGGTACACAGAGCTTAGAGTTACCTTCATTCATCTATCGGGATAAGGGCGAACCACCAACGCTAAGCCTTATTGGACGATGGATGAAATTATGTTCGAATGAGTACAGGTACACAGAGCTTATAGTTCCCTGCATTCAGCTATTGGGATAGGGGAGAACCAACGGCGTTAAGCCTTATTGGATGATGTATAATTTGATGTTCAAATGAGTACAGGTACACAGAGCTTAGAGTTACCTAAGTTCATCTATAGGGGTAAGAGAAGACCTACTAAGTTAAACCATATTTGACGATGAATGAAATGATGTTCAAATGAGTACAGGTACGCAGAGCTCATAGTTCCCTACATTCATCTATTGGGATAGGGGAGAACCACCAACATTAAGCCTTATTGGACGATGGATGAAATGATGTTCAAATCAGTTCAGGTACATAGAGCTTAGAGTTAGCTACATTCATCTTTTGGGATAAGGGAGAACCACCAGCGTTAAGCCTTATTGGACGATGGATGAAATGATGTTCAAATGAGTACAGGTACACAGAGCTTATAGTTCCCTACATTCATCTATTGGGATAAGGGAGAAACAACAGCATTAAGCCTTATTGGATGATGGATTATTTGAAGTTCAAATGAGTACAGGTACACAGAGCTTACAGTTAACCACATAATTTGATGGGATAAGGGAGAACGAGCTTAGTTAAGCCTTATTGGACGATGGATGAAATGATGTTCAAATGAGCAAAGGTACACAGAGCTTAGAGTTCCCTACATACATCTGTTGGGATAAGGAAGGACCAACTAAGTTAAACCTTATTTGACGATGAATGAAATGATGTTCAAATGAGTACAGGTACACAGAGTTTAGAGTTCCCTACATTCATCTATTGGGATAAGGGAGAACCAACAGCATTAAGCCTTATTGGATGATGGATTATTTGATGTTCAAATGAGTACAGGTACACAGAGCTTACAGTTAACCACATAATTTGATGGGATAAGGGAGAACGAGCTAAGTTAAGCCTTATTGGACGACGGATGAAATGATGTTCAAATGAGCAAAGGTTCACAGAGCTTAGAGTTCCCTACATACATCTGTTGGGATAAGGGAGGGCCAAGTAAGTAAAACCTTATTTGACGATGAATGAAATGATGTTCAAATGAGTACATGTACACAGAGCTTAGAGTTCCTACATTCATCCATTGGGATAAGGGAGAACCACCAACGTTAAGCCTTATTGGACGATGGACGAAAAGATGTTCAAATGATTACAGGTACACAGAGCTTAGAGTTACCTACATTCATCTATTGGGATAAGGGAGGACCAACTAAGTTAAACCTTATTTGATGATGAATGAAATGATGTTGAAAAGAGTACAGGTACACAGAGCTTAGAGTTACCTACATTCATCTATTGGGGAAAGCGAGAAACACCAACGTTAAGCCTTATTGGACGATGGAAGAAATGATGTTCAAATGAGTACAGGTACACTGAGCTTAGAGTTACCTACATTCATCTATTGGGATAAGGGAGAACCACGACTGTTAAGCCTTATTGGATGATGGATGAAATGATGTTCAAATGAGTACATTTACATAGAGCTTAGAGTTACCTACATTCATCTATTGGGATAAGGGAGAACCACCAACGTTAAGCCTTATTGGACGATGAATGAAATTATGTTCAAATGAGTCCAGGTACATAGAGCTTAGAGTTACCTACATTCATCTATTTGGATAAGGGAGAGCCACCAACGTTCAGCCTTATTGGATGATGGATGAAATAATGTTCAAATGAGTACAGGTACACAGAGCTTACAGTTCCCTACATTCATCTATTGGGATAGGGGAGAACCACCAAAGTTATACCTTAATGGACGATGGATGAAATGATGGTCAAATGATTACAGTTACACAGAGCTTAGTGTTACCTACATTCATCTATTGGGATAAGGGAGAAACACCAACGTTAAGCCTCATTGAACGATGGATGAAGTGATGTTCAAATGAGTACAGGTACACAGAGCTTAGGGTTACCTACATTCATCTATTGGGATAAGGGAGAACCACCAACGTTAAGCCTTATGGGACGATAAATGAAGTGATGTTCAAATGAGTACAGGTGTATAGAGCTTAGAGTTACCTACATTCATCTATTGTGATAAGGGAGAACCACCAACGTTAAGCCTTATTGGACGATGGATGAAATGATGTTCAAATGAGTACAGGTACACAGAGCTTAGAGTTACCTACATTCATCTATTGGGATAAGGGCGAACCACCAACGCTAAGCCTTATTGGACGATGGATGAAATTATGTTCGAATTAGTACAGGTACACAGAGCTTGTAGTTCCCTGCATTCAGCTATTGGGATAGGGGAGAACCAACAGCGTTAAGCCTTATTGGATGATGGATTATTTGATGTTCAAATGAGTACAGGTACACAGAGCTTAGAGTTACCTACGTTCATCTATTGGGATAAGAGAGGACCTACTAAGTTAAACCTTATTTGACGATGAATGAAATGATGTTCAAATGAGTACAGGTACGCAGAGCTCATAGTTCCCTGCATTCATCTATTGGGATAAGGGAGAACCACCAACGTTAAGCCTTATTGGACGATGGATGAAACGATGTTCAAATGAGCAAAGGTTCACAGAGCTTAGAGTTCCCTACATACATCTGTTGGGATAAGGGAGGACCAACTAAGTAAAACCTTATTTGACGATGAATGAAATGATGTTCAAATGAGTACATGTACACAGAGCTTAGAGTTTCCTACATTCATCCATTGGGATAAGGGAGAACCACCAACGTTAAGCCTTATTGGACGATGGACGAAATGATGTTCAAATGATTACAGGTACACAGAGCTTAGAGTTACCTACATTCATCTATTGGGATAAGGGAGGACCAACTAAGTTAAACCTTATTTGATGATGAATGAAATGATGTTTAAATGAGTACAGGTACACAGAGCTTAGAGTTACCTACATTCATCTACTGGGATAAGGGAGAACCACCAACGTTAAACCTTATTAGACGATGGATGAAATAATGTTCAAATGAGTAAAGGATACACAGAGCTTAAAGTTAACCTCACCATCTTTTAAGATAAGGGCGAACTAACAAAGTTAAGGCTTATTTGATGATGAATGAAATGATGTTCAAATGAGTACAGGTACACAGTTCTTAGGGTTACCTACATTCATCTATTGGGATAAGGGAGAAGCACCAACGTTAAGCCTTATTCAACGATGGATGAAATAATGTTCAAATGAGTACAGGTACACAGAGCTTAGAGCTCCCTACATTCATCTATTGGGATAAGAGAGAAACACCAACGTTAAGCTTTTTGGACTATGGATTAAATGATGTTCAAATGAGTACAGGTTCACAGAGCTTAGAATTACCTACATTCATCTATTGGGATAAGGGCGAACCACCAACGTTAAGCCCTATTGGACGATGGATGAAATGATGTTCAAATGAGTACAGGTACACAGAGGTTATAGTTCCCTACATTCTTCTATTGGGAGAGGGGAGAAACAACAACGTTAAGCCTTATTGGATGATGGATTATTTGATGTTCAAATGAGTACAGGTACACAGAGCTTAGAGTTACCTACATTCATCTATTGGGATAAGGGAGAACCACGACTGTTAAGCCTTATTGGATGATGGATGAAATGATGTTCAAATGAGTACATTTACATTGAGCTTAGAGTTACCTACATTCATCTATTGGGATAAGGGAGAACCACCAACGTTAAGCCTTATTGGACGATGGATGAAATTATGTTCAAATGAGTACAGGTACATAGAGCTTAGAGTTACCTACATTCATCTATTTGGATGAGGGAGAGCCACCAACATTAAGCCTTATTGGACGATGGATGAAATAATGTTCAAATGAGTACAGGTACACAGAGCTTACAGTTCCCTACATTCATCTATTGGGATAGGGGAAAACCACCAAAGTTATACCTTAATGGACGATGGATGAAGTGATGTTCAAATGAGTAAAGTTACACAGAGCTTACAGTTACCTACATTCATCTATTCGGATAAGGGGATCCACCAACGTTAAGCCTTATTGACGATGGATGAATTGATTTTCAAATGAGAACAGGTACACAGAGCTTAGAGAGAACCACATAATCTTATGGGATAAGGGAGAACGAGCTAAGTTAAGCCTTATTGGACGATGGATGAAATGATGTTCAAATGAGTACAGGTACACAGGGCTTAGAGTTACCTGCATTCATCTATATGTCAAGGGAGAACCACCAACGTTAACCCTTAGTTGACGATGAATAAAATGATGTTCAGATGAGTACAGGTATATAGAGCTTAGAGTTACCTACATTCGTCTATTGGCATAAGGGAGAACCACCAACGTTAAGCCTTATTGGACGATGGATGAAATGATGTTCAAATGAGTACAGGTACACAGAGCTTAGATTTCCCTGAATTCATCTATTGGAATAAGGGGAACCACCAACGTTAAGCCTTATTGGACGATGGATAAAATTATGTTCAAATGAGTACAGGTACATAGAGCTTAGAGTTACCTACATTCATCTATTTGGATAAGGGAGAACCACCAAAGTTAAGCCTTATTGGACGATGGTAGAAATGATGTTCAAATGAGTACAGGTACACAGAGCTTAGAGTTCCCTACATTTATCTATTGGGATAAGCGAGATCCACCAAAGTTAAGCCTTATTGGATGGTGGATGAAATGATGTTCAAATGAGTACAGGTACACAGAGCTTATAGTTACCTACATTCATCTATTGGGATAAGGGAGAACCACCAACGTTAAGCCTTATTGGACGATGGATGAAATGATGTTCAAATGATTACAGGTAAACAGAGCTTAGAGTTACCTACATTCATCTATTGGGATAAGGGAGAACCACCAACGTTAAGCCTTATTGAACGATGTATGTAATGATTTTGAAATGAGTAAACGATACACAGAGCTCAGAGTTACCTGCATTCATCTATTGGGATAAGGGAGAACCAACAGCGTTAAGCCTTATTGGATGATCGATTATTTTATGTTCAAATGAGTACAGGTACACAGATCTTAGAGTTAACCACATAATTTGATGCGATAAGGGAGAACGAGCTAAGTTAAGCCTCATTGGACGATGGATGAAATGATGTTCAAATGTGTACAGGTACACAGAGCATATAGTTCCCTACATTCATCTGTTGGGATAAGGGAGAACCAACAGCATTAAGCCTTATTGGATGATGGATTATTTGATGTTCAAATGAGTACAGGTACACAGAGCTTACAGTTAACCACATAATTTGATGGGATAAGGGAGAACGAGCTAAGTTAAGCCTTATTGGACGATGGATGAAATGATGTTCAAATGAGTACAGGTACACAGAGCTTAGAGCTCCCTACATACAACTATTGGGATAAGAGAGAAACACCAATGTTAAGCCTTATTTGACAATGGATGAAATGATGTTCAAATGCGTACAGGTACACAGAGCTTATAGTTACCTACATTCATCTATTGGGATAAGGGAGAACCACCAAAGTTAAGCCTTATTGGACGATGGATGAAATGATGTTCAAATGAGTACAGGTACACAGAGCTTATAGTTACCTACATTCATCTATTTGGATAAGGGAGAACCACCAACGTTAAGCCTTATTGGACGATAAATGAAATGATGTTCAATAGATTACAGGTAAACAGAGCTTAGAGTTACCAACATTCATCAATTGGGATAAGGGAAAAGCACCAACTTTAAGCCTTATTGAACGATGGATGAAATGATGTTCACATGAGTAAAGGATACATAGAACTTAGAGTTAACCACATCATCTTTTTTGATAAGGGAGAAAAACTATATTAAGCCTTATTTTACGATGAATGAAAAGATGTTCAATTTAGTACAGGTACACAGAGCTTAGTGTTACCTACATTCATGTATTGGAATAAGGGAGAACCACCAACGTTACGCCTTATTGGACTATGAAAAAAATGATGTTCAAATGATTACAGGAACCCAGAGCTTAAATTTCCCTAAATTCATCTAATGGTTTAAGGGGAAACACCAACGTTAAGCCTTATCGGACGACGGATGAAATGATGTTCAAATGAGTACAGGTACACAGAGCTTAGAGTTCCCTACATTTATCTATTGGGATAAGGGAGAACCACCAAAGTTAAGCCTTATTGGACGATGGATGAAATGATGTTCAAATGATTACAGGTAAACACAGCTTAGAGTTACCTACAATTCATCAATTGGGATAAGGGATAACCACCAACATTAAGCCTTTTTGAACGACGTATGTAATGATTTTGAAAAAATTAAAGGATACACAGAGCTCAGAGTTAACCACATCATCTTTTGGGATAAGGGAAAAGCACCAAAATTAAGCCTTATTGAACGGTGGATGAAATGATGTTCAAATGAGTACAGGTACACAGAGCTTATAGTTCCCTACATTCATCTATTGGGATACGGGAGAACCAACAGCGTTAAGCCTTATGGGACGATGGATGAAATTATGTTCAAATGAGAACAGGTGTATAGAGCTTAGAGTTACCTACATTCATCTATTTGGATAAGGGAGAACCACCAACGTTAAGCCTTATTGGTCGATGGATGAAATGATGTTCAAATGAGTACAGGTACACAGAGCTTAGAGTTCCCTACATTCATCTATTGGGATAAGGGAGAACCACCAACGTTAAGCCTTATGGGACGATGGATGAAATGATGATCAAATGAGTACAGGTGTATAGAGCTTAGAGTGACCTACATTCGTCTATTGGGATAAGGGAGAAACACCAACGTTAAGCCTTATTGGACGATGGATGAAATTATGTTCAAATGAGTACAGGTACATAGAGCTTTGAGTTACCTACATTCATCTATTTGGACAAGGGAGAACCACCCACTTTAAGTCTTATTGGACGATGGATGAAATGATGTTCAAATGAGTACAGGTACACAGAGTTTAGAGTTCCCTACATTCATCTATTGGGATAGGGGAGAACCAACAGCATTAAGCCTTATTGGATGATGGATTATTTGATGTTCAAATGAGTACAGGTACACAGAGCTTACAGTTAACCACATAATTTGATGGGGTAAGGGAGAACGAGCTAAGTTAAGCCATATTGGACGATGGATGAAATGATGTTCAAATGAGCAAAGGTACACAGAGCTTAGAGTTCCCTACATACATCTGTTGGGATAAGGGAGGAACAACAAAGTTAAACCTTATTTCACGATGAATGAAATGATGTTCAAATGAGTACATGTACACAGAGCTTAGAGTTGCCTACATTCATCCATTGGGATAAGGGAGAACCACCAACGTTAAGCCTTATTGGACGATGGATGAAATGATGTTCAGATGATTACAGGTACACAGAGCTTAGAGTTACCTACATTCATCTATTGGGATAAGGGAGGACCAACTAAGTTAAAGCTTATTTGATGATGGATGAAATGATGTTTAAATGAGTACAGTTACACAGAGCTTAGAGTTACCTAAATTCATCTATTGGGGTAAGCGAGAAACACCAACGTTAAACCCTATTAGACGAGGGATGAAATGATGTTCAAATGAGTAAAGGATACACAGAGCTTAAAGTTAACCACACCATCTTTTGGGATAAGTGCGAACTAACAAAGTAAAGGCTTATTTGACGATGAATGAAATGATGTTCAAATGAGTACAGGTACACAGTTCTTAGAGTTACCTACATTCATCTATTGGGATAAGGGAGAAGCACCAACGTTAAGCCTTATTCAACGATGGATGAAATAATGTTCAAATGAGTTCAGATACATAGAGCTTAGAGTTACCTACATTCATCTATTGGGATAAGGGAGAAACACCGACGTTAAGCCTTATTGGACGATGGATGAAATGATGTTCAAATAAGTACAGGTACACAGACCTTAGAGCTCCCTACATTCATCTATTGGGATAAGAGAGAAACACCAATGTTAAGCTTTTTGGACTATGGATGAAATGATCTTCAAATGAGTACAGGTACACAGAGCCTAGAATTACCTAAATTCATCTATTGGGATAAGGGGAACCACCAACGTTAAGCCCTATTGGATGATGGATGCAATGATGTTCAAATGAGTACAGGTACACAGAGGTTATAGTTCCCTACATTCATCTATTGGGAGAGGGGAGAACCAACAACGTTAAGCCCTATTGGAAGATGGATTATTTGATGTTCAAATGAGTACAGGTACACAGAGCTTAGAGTTACCTACATTCATCTATTGGGATAAGGGAGAACCACCAACGTTAAGCCTAATTGGCCGATGGATGAAATGATGTTCAAATGAGTACAGGTACACAGAGCTTAGAGCTCCCTACATACAACTATTGGGATAAGAGAGAAACACCAACGTTAAGCCTTATTTGGCGATGGATGAAATGATGTTCAAATGAGTACAGGTACACAGAGCTTATAGTTACCTACATTCATCTATTGGGATAAGGGAGAACCACCAACGCCAAGCCTTTTTGAACGACGTATGTAATGATTTTGAAATTAGTAAACGATACACAGAGCTTAGAGTTAACCACATCATCTTTTGGGATAAGGGAAAAGCACCAAAGTTAAGCCTTATTGAACAGTGGATGAAATGATGTTCTAATGAGTACAGGAACACAGAGCTTATAGATAGATAGATAGATACTTTATTTCACTGCTTAGAGCATGGCTCGGTGGCAGCGCTGTCAATATAATATACAATTCTTTACAGTGTGATATACAATTCTTTACAGTATAATATACAACTCCTTACAATATAATATACAATTCCTTACAACATATATACAATTCCTTTATTGCACTATGGTAACTATACAGGATTTCTTTTTAACTTCTCTTTGAAATTATTTACATTTGGAGGCAAAGTCTCCAGTAACTCTGCAGTCAAATTGTTCCAGTCATTAATTGTTCTATTGGTAAAGGAAAATTTACCTATATCAGATTTCTGTTCCCTATTTCTTATTTTTTTAGAGTGATCATTCCTTCCCCTATATGATGGTGTCAACAACCGCTTTGTTATATCTTTCCATGCAGGTTCCCCCTTATATGCTCTAAAAATTGCACATAGCCTTGCCCGTTTTCTACGTTTCTCCAATGATTCCCAGGAGGTAGCAGTGCCTGTAGGGTTTTCAAATCGCATTCCTCTATCAACAAATTTAGCTGCTCGTTTTTGGACTCTCTCGAGTGCTTGTTTTTGACCAACCCGATATGGATCCCAGCATGCCGCGCTATATTCTAATATTGGTCGGACTAAGGATGTGTAAGCTAAATTTCGCGATTTCCCATTGCTGCGTTTTAATATTCTCATTACAAAGTGTAATGCTTTGCAGGCTTTTCCAGTGACCGAGTTTACATGTTCCCCCCATTCCAATCTTTCATTTATTATTACACCTAGATATCTAGTGCTACTTACCCTGGGTATTCTCTTGTTATCTAATTTATACATCACATTTTCTTCTGTTCTTGTCCTTGAAAATATAATTGTTTTACATTTACTTGGATTTATCTCCATTTGATTGGATTGCGCCCAGAGTTGAATTTTGTTTAAATCTTCTTGTAAATTTTTAACGTCACCTTCGGTCTTGATATTTCTATAGATTATACAATCATCCGCAAAAAGCCGAATTTGTGATGTTATCCCTTTCCATAAGTCATTTACATATGCTAAGAAAAGCAACGGCCCGATCACGCTACCCTGGGGGACACCTGAGGTTACTTCGGTAGGGGACGATAATCTATCTCCGACGCGCACTCTTTGGGTTCGTCCGCTCAAGAATTCCCGAATCCAAATAATCGCTCTGTTGTCTATTTGCATATTGCAAAGTTTTTCTATAAGTGGTCCATGAGGTACAAGGTCAAACGCTTTAGTAAAGTCAATAACTATTGCATGCACTTTACCGCCTGCATCGAGTGCGTCAGCTACATCCTGACAAATAGCTACTAGTTGGCTCTCACAAGAGTGTCCATTCCGAAACCCATGTTGTCCTTCAAAGAGCCAGTGTGAATTATCCCATTCTCGTCTTAAGTATTGCTCTATAAGATGCTCGACTTGTTTACTTACTACTGATGTCAAGCTAACTGGCCTATAATTTGTCGCTTTGGTTCGATCCCCTGTTTTATAAATAGGAACGACTATAGCCTGCTTCCAATCCTGCGGTATACTTCCGTTATTTACCGTTATTTCGAATAGCCTCATTATATATGGCACGATTGCCTCCCCTCCAATTTTAAGAAAGTCACCCGAAATGCCGTCCGGACCGACTGATTTATGTTTCCCTAATTTAAATAATCTTTTTCGAATGTCGCTTGGTTTCACGATCATAGAGGGCCCCTCCGTTCTTTTAATACTGGCATTGCTCTTTACCTGAAACACTGAAGCGAATTGCCGATTAAATACTTCCGCTTTTAACAAAGAGTCGGTAACTTGTACATTTCCATTTTTTATACCCGGAATCTCCTCCTTGTTACCCCTGCGCCTTCTCACGAATTTAAAAAACTGCTGCCAGTTATTTCTGTTAGACGAGAGAATATTTTTTAAAAAATTCTCTTCAGCGGTAATCTTCTCTAATAGAAGTTTATTTGATAAAACATGGAATTTATTTGCGTGATAAGTACTAATTTTACGTGACCCATATGCTCTCCTAACTTGTTTCTTTAGCCGTTTTACTGTTTTGGTGTAATATTCTGGGTCAGGGTTTTTTGTGAGTGTTTTACGGGGTATAAATTTATCTGTCGCTTCCACAACGATTTTTTTAAAATTTTGCCATATTTTTTCAACAGAACTTCCAGTTTGGGACCACAAGGAATATCTATCTTTTAGGAATTGTTGCAGCCTTGGAATGTCTCCTTTATAATATTGGTAAATGTGTTTCTTTTCCCCTGTATGGCATTGGGCTCGAATTCCTTCTACTTTAACCACTGCGCAGTTATGGTCACTTATACCAGGAAGAACTTCACACTCTAGCACTGCTTCCTCAGGCTTCACCAGGAAAACGTCTAGAACCACCCCCTCCCTAGTTGCGGTTTTTACAGTTTGAACAAAGCCACCTTCCCAAATTAGGTCATTTACAATAGCCTGCGATTCCCCTCCCCTCACTTCACCCTCCCAGTTAACTTTTGGAAGATTTAGGTCACCCCCTATGATTACCTGCTCGCTGGCCTCACTTTCAAGAACCCGTTTTGCAAGTGATCTTAATGAGCCCAAGTCGTCACTTGGTGGCCTAGTTCCCTACATTCATCTATTGGGATAAGGGAGAACCAACAGCGTTAAGCCTTATTGGACGATGGATGAAATGATGTTCAAATGAGTATAGGTACACAGAGCTTAGAGTTCCCTACATTCATCTATTGGGTAAGGGAGAAACACCAACGTTAAGCCTTATTGGACGATGGATGAAATGATGTTCAAATGAGTACATGTGTATAGAGCTTAGAGTGACCTACATTCGTCTATTGGAATAAGGGAGAACCACCAACGTTAAGCCTTATTGGACGATAAATGAAATTATGTTCAAATGAGTACAGGTATATAGAGCTTAGAGTTACCTACATTCATCTATTTGGATAAGGGAGAACCACCAACGTTAAGCCTTATTGGACGATGGAAGAAATGATGTTCAAATGAGTACAGGTACATAGAGCTTAGAGTTCCCTACATTAATCAATTGGGATAAGGGGAACCAACAGCGTTAAGCCTTATTGGATGATGGATTATTTGATGTTCAAATGAGTACAGGTACACAGAGCTTACAGTTAAGCACATAATTTGATGGGATAAGGGAGAACGAGCTAAGTTAAGCCTTATTAGACGATGGATGAAATGATGTTCAAATGAGCAAAGGTACACAGAGCTTAGAGTTCCCTACATTCATCTGTTGGGATAAGGGAGTACCAACTAAGTTAAAACTTATTTGACGATGAATGAAATGATGTTCAAATTATTAGATTTACACAGAGCTTAGAGTTTCCTACATTCATCTATTGGGATAAGGGAGAACCACCAACGTTAAGCCTTATTGGACGATGGATGAAATGATGTTCAAATGATTACAGGTACACAGGGCTTAGAGTTACCTACATTCATCTATTGGGATAAGGTAGAACCACCAACATTAAGCCTTATTGGATGATGGATGAAATGATGTTCAAATGAGTACAGGTACACAGAGCTTAGAGTTCCCTACATTCATCAATTGGGATAAGGGAAAAGCACCAACTTTAAGCCTTATTGAACGATGGATGAAATGATGTTCAGATGAGTAAAGGATACATAGAACTTAGAGTTAACCACATCATCTTTTTTGATAAGGGAGAAAAAATATATTAAGCCTTATTTTACGATGAATGAAAAGATGTTCAATTGAGTACAGGTACACAGAGCTTAGTGTTACCTACATTCATGTATTGGAATAAGGGAGAACCACCAACGTTACGCCTTATTGGACTATGAAAAAAATGATGTTCAAATGATTACAGGAACCCAGAGCTTAAATTTCCCTAAATTCATCTAATGGTTTAAGGGGAAACACCAACGTTAAGCCTTATCGGACGACGGATGAAATGATGTTCAAATGAGTACAGGTACACAGAGCTTAGAGTTCCCTACATTCATCTATTGGGATAAGGGAGAACCACCAAAGTTAAGCCTTATTGGACGATGGATGAAATGATGTTCAAATGATTACAGGTAAACAGAGCTTAGAGTTACCTACAATTCATCAATTGGGATAAGGGATAACCACCAACATTAAGCCTTTTTGAACGACGTATGTAATGATTTTGAAAAGAGTAAAGGATACACAGAGCTTAGAGTTAACCACATCATCTTTTGGAATAAGGGAAAAGCACCAAAGTTAAGCCTTATTGAACGGTGGATGAAATGATGTTCAAATGAGTACAGGTACACAGAGCTTATAGTTCCCTACATTCATCTATTGGGATACGGGAGAAACAACAGCGTTAAGCCTTATGGGACAATGGATGAAATTATGTTCAAATGAGTACAGGTGTATAGAGCTTAGAGTTACCTACATTCATCTATTTGGATAAGGGAGAACCTCCAACGTTAAGCCTTATTGGACGATGGATGAAATGATGTTCAAATGAGTACAGGTACACAGAGCTTAGAGTTCCCTACATTCATCTATTGGGATAAGGGAGAACCACCAACGTTAAGCCTTATGGGACGATGGATGAAATGATGTTCAAATGAGTACAGGTGTATAGAGCTTAGAGTGACCTACATTCATCTATTGGGATAAGGGAGAAACACCAACGTTAAGCCTTATGGGACGATGGATGAAATTATGTTCAAATGAGTACAGGTACATAGAGCTTAGAGTTACCTACATTCATCTATTTGGACAAGGGAGAACCACCCACTTTAAGCCTTATTGGACGATGGATGAAATGATGTTCAAATGAGTACAGGTACACAGAGTTTAGAGTTCCCTACATTCATCTATTGGGATAAGGGAGAACCAACAGCATTAAGCCTTATTGGATGATGGATTATTTGATGTTCAAATGAGTACAGGTACACAGAGCTTACAGTTAACCACATAATTTGATGGGATAAGGGAGAACGAGCTAAGTTAAGCCATATTGGACGATGGATGAAATGATGTTCAAATGAGCAAAGGTACACAGAGCTTAGAGTTCCCTACATACATCTGTTGGGATAAGGGAGGAACAACAAAGTTAAACCTTATTTCACGATGAATGAAATGATGTTCAAATGAGTACATGTACACAGAGCTTAGAGTTGCCTACATTCATCCATTGGGATAAGGGAGAACCACCAACGTTAAGCCTTATTGGACGATGGATGAAATGATGTTCAAATGATTACAGGTACACAGAGCTTAGAGTTACCTACATTCATCTATTGGGATAAGGGAGGACCAACTAAGTTAAACCTTATTTGATGATGAATGAAATGATGTTTAAATGAGTACAGGTACACAGAGCTTAGAGTTACCTAAATTCATCTATTGGGGTAAGCGAGAAACACCAACGTTAAACCCTATTAGACGATGGATGAAATGATGTTCAAATGAGTAAAGGATACACAGAGCTTAAAGTTAACCACACCATCTTTTGGGATAAGTGCGAACTAACAAAGTTAAGGCTTATTTGACGAGGAATGAAATGATGTTCAAATGAGTACAGGTACACAGTTCTTAGAGTTACCTACATTCATCTATTGGGATAAGGGAGAAGCACCAACGTTAAGCCTTATTCAACGATGGATGAAATAATGTTCAAATGAGTTCAGATACATAGAGCTTAGAGTTACCTACATTCATCTATTGGGATAATGGAGGACCAACTAAGTTAAACCTTATTTGATGATGAATGAAATGATGTTCAAATGAGTACAGGTACACTGAGCTTAGAGTTACCTACGTTCATCTACTGGGATAAGGGAGAACCACCAACGTTAAACCTTATTAGACGATGGATGAAATGATGTTCAAATGAGTAAAGGATACACAGAGCTTAAAGTTAACCACACCATCTTTTGGGATAAGGGCGAACTAACAAAGCTAAGGCTTATTTGACGATGAATGAAATAATGTTCAAATGAGTACAGGTACACAGTTCTTAGAGTTACCTACATTCATCTATTGGGATAAGGGAGAAGCACCAACGTTAAGCCTTATTCGACGATGGATGAAATGATGTTCAAATGAGTACAGGTACACAGAGCTTAGAGCTCCCTACATTCATCTATTGGGATAAGAGAGAAACACCAACGTTAAGCCTTTTGGACGATGGATGAAATGATGTTCAAATGAGTACAGGTACACAGAGCTTAGAATTACCTACATTCATCTATTGGGATAAGGGCGAACCACGAACGTTAAGCCCTATTGGACGATGGATGAAATGATGTTCAAATGAGTACAGGTCCACAGAGGTTATAGTTCCCTACATTCATGTATTGAGATAGGGGAGAACCAATAACATTAAGCCTAATTGAATGATGGATTATTTGATGTTCAAATGAGTACAGGTACACAGAGCTTAGAGTTACCTACATTCATCTATTGGTATAAGGGAGAACCACGACTGTTAAGCCTTATTGGATGATGGATGAAATGATGTTCAAATGAGTACATTTACATAGAGCTTAGAGTTACCTACATTCATCTATTGGGATAAGGGAGAACCACCAACGCTAAGCCTTATGGGACGATGGATGAAATGATGTTCAAATGAGTAAAGGTACACAGATCTTAGAGTTGCCTTCATTCATCTATTCGGATAAGGGAGATCCAAAACGTTAAGCCTTATCGGACGATGGATAAAATGATGTTCAAATGAGTACAGGCATATAGAGCTTAGAGTTACCTACATTCGTCTATTGGGATAAGGGAGAACCACCAACGTTAAGCCTTATTGGACGATGCATGAAATGATGTTCAAATGAGTAAAGGATACACAGAGCTTAAAGTTAACCACACCATCTTTTGGGATAAGGGCAAACTAACCAAGTTAAGGCTTATTTGACGATGAATGAAATGATGTTCAAATGAGTACAGGTACACTTCTTAGAGTTACCTACACTCAACTATTGGGATAAGGGAGAACCACCAACGTTAAGCCTTATTCGACGATGCATGAAATAATGTTCAAATGAGTACAGGTACACAGAGCTTAGAGCTCCCTACATACAACTATTGGGATAAGAGACAAACACCAACGTTAAGCCTTATTTGACGATGGATGAAATGATGTTCAAATGAGTACAGGTACACAGAGCTTATAGTTACCTACATTCATCTATTGGGATAAGGGAGAACCACCAACGTTAAGCCTTATTCGTCTATGGATGAAATGATGTTCAAATGATTACAGGTACACAGAGCTTAGATTTCCCTGAATTCATCTATTGGGATAAAGGGAAGCACCAACGTTAAGCCTTATTGGACGATGGATGAAATTATGTTCAAATGAGTACAGGTACATAGAGCTTAGAGTTACCTACATTCAGCTATTTGCATACGGATGAACCACCAAGGTTAAGCCTTATTGGACTATGGATGAAATGATGTTCCAATGAGTACAGGTACACAGAGCTTAGAGTTCACTACATTCATCTATTGGGATAAGGGAGAACCACCAAAGTTAAGCCTTATTGGACGATGGATGAAATGATGTTCAAGTGAGTACAGGTACACAGAGCTTAGAGTTCACTACATTCATCTATTGGGATAAGGGAGAACCACCAATGTTAAGCCTTATTGAACGATGTATGTAATGATTTTGAAATGAGTAAACGATACACAGAGCTTAGAATTAACCACATCAACTTTTGGGATAAGAGAAAAGCACCAAAGTTAAGCCTTATTGAACGATGGATGAAATGATGTTCTAATGAGTACAGGTACACAGAGCTTATAGTTTCCTACATTCATCTATTGGGATAAGGGAAGAGCAACAGCGTTAAGCCTTATTGGATGATGGATTATTTGATGTTCAAACGAGTACAGGTACACAGAGCTTGGAGTTAACCACATAATTTGATGGGATAAGGGAGAACGAGCTAAGTTAAGCCTTATTGGACGAAGGATTAAATGATGTTCATATTAGCAAAGGTACACAGAGCTTAGAGTTACCTACATTCATCTATTCGGATAAGGGAGATCCACCAATGTTAAGCTTTATTGGACGATAGATGAAATGATGTTCAAATGAGTACAGGTACACAGAGCTTAGAGCTCCCTACATACAACTATTGGGATAAGAGAGAAACACCAACGTTAAGCCTTATTTGACGATGGATGAAATGATGTTTAAATGCGTACAGGTACACTGAGCTTATAGTTACCTACATTCATCTATTGGGATAAGGGAGAACCACCAAATTTAAGCCTTATTGGACGATGGATGAAAGGATGTTCAAATGAGTACAGGTACACAGAGCTTATAGTTACCTACATTCATCTATTGGGATAAGGGAGAACCACCTACGTTAAGCCTTATTGGACGATAAATGAAATGATGTTCAAATGAGTACAGGTACTCAGAGCTTAGAGTTCCCTACATTCATCTATTGGGATAAGCCAGAACCAACAGCGTTAAGTCTTATCGGATGATGGATTATTTGATGTTCAAATGAGTACAGGTACACAGAGATTAGAGTTAACCACATAATTTGATGGGATAAGGGAGAACGAGCTAAGTTAAGCCTTATTGGAGGATGGATGAAATTAAGTTCAAATGAGCAAAGGTACACAGAGCTTAGAGTTCCCTACATTCATCTGTTGGGATAAGGGAGGACGAACTAAGTTAAACCTTATTTGACGATGAACGGAATGATGTTTAAATGAGTACATGTACACAGAGCTTAGAGTTTTCTACATTCATCTATTGGGATAAGGGAGAACCACCAACGTTAGGCCTTATTGGACGATGGATGAAATGATGTTCAAATGAGTACAGGTAAACAGAGCTTAGAGTTACCTACATTCCTCTGTCGGGATAAGGGCGACACACCAACGTTAAGGCTTATTGGACGATGGATGAAATGATGTTCAAATGAGTACAGGTACATAGAGCTTAGAGTTACATGCATTCATCTATTAGGGAAAGGGAGAACCACCAACATTAAGCCTTGTGGGACGATGAATGAAAAGATATTCAAATGAGTACAGGTACACAGAGCTTAGAATTACCTACATTCACCTACTGGGATAAGGGCGAACCACCAACGTTAAGCCCTATTGGATGATGGATGAAATGATGTTCAAATGAGTACAGGTACACAGAGGTTATAGTTCCCTGCATTCATCTATTGGGATAGGGGAGAACCAACAACGTTAAGCCTTATGGGACGATGGATGAAAGAATGTTCAAATGAGTAAAGGTACACAGAGCTTAGAGTTGCCTACATTCATCTATTCGGATAAGGGAGGTCTACCAACGTTAAACCTTATTGGACGATGGATAAAATGATGTTCAAATGAGTACAGGTATATAGAGCTTAGAGTTACCTACCTTCGTCTATTGGCATAAGGGAGAACCACCAACGTTAGGCCTTATTGGACGATGGATGAAATTATGTTCAAATGAGTACAGGTACATAGAGCTTAGAGTTACCTACATTCATCTATTTAGATAAGGGAGAACCACCAAAGTTAAGCCTTATTGGACGATGGATGAAATGATGTTCAAATGAGTACAGGTACACAGAGCTTAGAGTTCCCTACATTCATCTATTGGGATAAGCGAGAACCACCAAAGTTAAGCCTTATTGGATGGTGGATGAAATGATGTTCAAATGAGTACAGGTACACAGAGCTTATAGTTACCTACATTCATCTATTGGGATAAGGGAGAACCACCAAAGTTAAGCCTTATTGGACGATGGATGAAATGATGTTCAAATGATTACAGGTAAACAGAGCTTAGAGTTACCTACATTCATCTATTGGGATAAGGGAGAACCACCAACGTTAAGCCTTATTGAACGATGTATGTAATAATTTTGAAATGAGTAAACGATACACAGAGCTCAGAGTTACCTACATTCATCTATTGGGATAAGGGAGAACCAACAGCGTTAAGCCTTATTGGATGATCGATTATTTTATGTTCAAATGAGTACAGGTACACAGATCTTAGAGTTAACCACATAATTTGATGCGATAAGGGAGAACGAGCTAAGTTAAGCCTTATTGGACAATGGTTGAAATGATGTTCAAATGTGTACAGGTACACAGAGCTTAGAGTGACCTACATTCATCTATTGGGATAAGGGAGGACCAACTAAGTTAAACCTTATTTTACGATGAATAGAATAATGTTCAAATGAGTATATGTACACAGAGCTTAGAGTTTTCTACATTCATCTATTGGGATAAGGGAGAACCACCAACTTTAAGCCTAATTGGCCGACGGATGAAATGATGTTCAAATGAGTACAGGTACACAGAGCTTAGAGCTCCCTACATACAACTATTGGGATAAGGGAGAACCACCAAAGTTAAGCCTTATTGGACGATGGATGAAATGATGTTCAAATGAGTACAGGTACACAGAGCTTATAGTTACCTACATTCATCTATTGGGATAAGGGAGAACCACCAACGTTAAGCCTTATTGGACGATAAATGAAATGATGTTCAAATGATTACAGGTAAACAGAGCTTAGAGTTACCTACATTCATCAACTGGTATAAGGGAGAACCACCAACGCAAAGCTTTTTGAACGACGTATGTAATGATTTTGAAATGAGTAAACGATACACAGAGCTTAGAGTTAACCACATCGTCTTTTGGGATAAGGGAAAAGCACCAAAGTTAAGCCTTATTGAACGGTGGATGAAATGATGTTCAAATGAATACAGGAACACAGAGCTTATAGTTCCCTACATTCATCTATTGGGATAAGGGAGAACCAACAGCGTTAAACCTTATGGGACGATTGATGAAATGATGTTCAAATGAGTACAGGGGTATAGAGCTTAGAGTTACCTACATTCACGTATTTGGATAATGGAGAACCACCAAGGTTAAGCCTTATTGGACGATGGATGAAATGATGTTCAAATGAGTACAGGTACACAGAGCTTAGAGTTCCCTACATTCATCTATTGGGATAAGGGAGAAACACAAACGTTAAGCCTTATTGGACGATGGATGAAATGATGTTCAAATGATTACAGGTACACAGAGCTTAGAGTTACCTACATTCATATTTTGGGATAAGGGAGGACCAACTAAGTTAAACCTTATTTGATGATGAATGAAATAACGTTTAAATGAGTACAGGTACACAGAGCTTAGAGTTACCTAAATTCATCTATTGGGGTAAGCGAGAAACACCAACGTTAAGCCTTATTGGACGATGGAAGAAATGATGTTCAAATGAGTACAGGTACACTGAGCTTAAAGTTAACCACACCATCTTTTGGGATAAGTGCGAACTAACAAGGTTAAGGCTTATTTGACGATGAATGAAATGATGTTCAAATGAGTACAGGTACACAGTTCTTAGAGTTACCTACATTCATCTATTGGGATAAGGGAGAAGCACCAACGTTAAGCCTTATTCAATGATGGATGAAATAATGTTCAAATGAGTTCAGATACATAGAGCTTAGAGTTACCTACATTCATCTATTGGGATAAGGGAGAAACACCGACCTTAAGCCTTATTGGACGATGGATGAAATGATGTTCAAATAAGTAAAGGTACACAGAGCTTAGAGCTCCCTACATTCATCTATTGGGATAAGAGAGAAACACCAACGTTAAGCTTTTTGGACTATGGATGAAATGATCTTCAAATGAGTACAGGTACACAGAGCCTAGAATTACCTAAATTCATCTATTGGGATAAGGGGAACCACCAACGTTAAGCCCTATTGGATGATGGATGAAATGATGTTCAAATGAGTACAGGTACACAGAGGTTATAGTTCCCTACATTCATCTATTGGGATAGGGGAGAACCAACAACGTTAAGCCTTATTGGATGATGGATTATTTGATGTTCAAATGAGTACAGGTACACAGAGCTTAGAGTTACCTACATTCATCTATTGGGATAAGGGAGAACCACCAACGTTAAGCCTAATTGGCCGATGGATGAAATGATGTTCAAATGAGTACAGGTACACAGAGCTTAGAGCTCCCTACATACAACTATTGGGATAAGAGTGAAACACCAACGTTAAGCCTTATTTGACGATGGATGAAATGATGTTCAAATGAGTACAGGTACACAGAGCTTATAGTTACCTACATTCATCTATTGGGATAAGGGAGAACCACCAACGCCAAGCTTTTTTGAACGACGTATGTAATGATTTTGAAATTAGTAAACGATACACAGAGCTTAGAGTTAACCACATCATCTTTTGGGATAAGGGAAAAGCACCAAAGTTAAGCCTTATTGAACAGTGGATGAAATGATGTTCTAATGAGTACAGGAACACAGAGCTTATAGTTCCCTACATTCATCTATTGGGATAAGGGAGAACCAACAGCGTTAAGCCTTATTGGACGATGGATGAAATGATGTTCAAATGAGTATAGGTACACAGAGCTTAGAGTTCCCTACATTCATCTATTGGGGTAAGGGAGAAACACCAACGTTAAGCCTTATTGGACGATGGATGAAATGATGTTCAAATGAGTACATGTGTATAGAGCTTAGAGTGACCTACATTCGTCTATTGGAATAAGGGAGAACCACCAACGTTAAGCCTTATTTGATGATAAATGAAATTATGTTCAAATGAGTACAGGTATATAGAGCTTAGAGTTACCTACATTCATCTATTTGGATAAGGGAGAATCACCAACGTTAAGCCTTATTGGACAATGGAAGAAATGATGTTCAAATGAGTACAGGTGCATAGAGCTTAGAGTTCCCTACATTAATCAATTGGGATAAGGGGAACCAACAGCGTTAAGCCTTATTGGATGATGCATTATTTGATGTTCAAATGAGTACAGGTACACAGAGCTTACAGTTAACCACATAATTTGATGGGATAATGGAGAACGAGCTAAGTTAAGCCTTATTAGACGATGGATGAAATGATGTTCAAATGAGCAAAGATACACAGAGCTTAGAGATCCCTACATTCATCTGTTGGGATAAGGGAGTACCAACTAAGTTAAAACTTATTTGACGATGAATGAAATGATGTTCAAATTATTAGATTTACACAGAGCTTAGAGTTTCCTACATTCATCTATTGGGATAAGGGAGGACCACCAACGTTAAGCCTTATTGGACGATGGATGAAATGATGTTCAAATGATTACAGGTACACAGGGCTTAGAGTTACCTACATTCATCTATTGGGATAAGGTAGAACCACCAACATTAAGCCTTATTGGATGATGGATGAAATGATGTTCAAATGAGTACAGGTACACAGAGCTTAGAGTTACCTACATTCATCTATTGGGATAATGGAGGACCAACTAAGTTAAACCTTATTTGATAATGAATGAAATGATGTTCAAATGAGTACAGGTACACTGAGCTTAGAGTTACCTACGTTCATCTACTGGGATAAGGGAGAACCACCGACGTTAAACCTTATTAGACGATGGATGAAATGATGTTCAAATGAGTAAAGGATACACAGAGCTTAAAGTTAACCACACCATCTTTTGGGATAAGGGCGAACTAACAAAGCTAAGGCTTATTTGACGATGAATGAAATAATGTTCAAATGAGTACAGGTACACAGTTCTTAGAGTTACCGACATTCATCTATTGGGATAAGGGAGAAGCACCAACGTTAAGCCTTATTCGACGATGGATGAAATGATGTTCAAATGAGTACAGGTACACAGAGCTTAGAGCTCCCTACATTCATCTATTGGGATAAGAGAGAAACACCAACGTTAAGCCTTTTGGACGATGGATGAAATGATGTTCAAATGAGTACAGGTACACAGAGCTTAGAATTACCTACATTCATCTATTGGGATAAGGGCGAACCACGAACGTTAAGCCCTATTGGACGATGGATGAAATGATGTTCAAATGAGTACAGGTCCACAGAGGTTATAGTTTCCTACATTCATGTATTGGGATAGGGGAGAACCAATAACATTAAGCCTTATTGAATGATGGATTATTTGATGTTCAAATGAATACAGGTACACAGAGCTTAGAGTTACCTACATTCATCTATTGGGATAAGGGAGAACCACGACTGTTAAGCCTTATTGGATGATGGATGAAATGATGTTCAAATGAGTACATTTACATAGAGCTTAGAGTTACCTACATTCATCTATTGGGATAAGGGAGAACCACCAACGCTAAGCCTTATGGGACGATGGATGAAATGATGTTCAAATGAGTAAAGGTACACAGAGCTTAGAGTTGCCTTCATTCATCTCTTCGGATAAGGGAGATCCAAAACGTTAAGCCTTATCGGACGATGGATAAAATGATGTTCAAATGAGTACAGGCATATAGAGCTTAGAGTTACCTACATTCGTCTATTGGGATAAGGGAGAACCACCAACGTTAAGCCTTATTGGACGATGGATGAAATGATGTTCAAATGAGTAAAGGATACACAGAGCTTAAAGTTAACCACACCATCTTTTGGGATAAGGGCAAACTAACCAAGTTAAGGCTTATTTGACGATGAATGAAATGAAGTTCAAATGAGTACAGGTACACTTCTTAGAGTTACGTACACTCAACTATTGGGATAAGGGAGAACCACCAACGTTAAGCCTTATTCGACGATGCATGAAATAATGTTCAAATGAGTACAGGTACACAGAGCTTAGAGCTCCCTACATACAACTATTGGGATAAGAGACAAACACCAACGTTAAGCCTTATTTGACGATGGATGAAATGATGTTCAAATGAGTACAGGTACACAGAGCTTATAGGTACCTACATTCATCTATTGGGATAAGGGAGAACCACCAAGGTTAAGCCTTATTGGACTATGGATGAAATGATGTTCCAATGAGTACAGGTACACAGAGCTTAGAGTTCACTACATTCATCTATTGGGATAAGGGAGAACCACCAAAGTTAAGCCTTATTGGACGATGGATGAAATGATGTTCAAATGAGTACAGGTACACAGAGCTTAGAGTTCACTACATTCATCTATTGGGATAAGGGAGAACCACCAATGTTAAGCCTTATTGAACGATGTATGTAATGATTTTGAAATGAGTAAACGATACACAGAGCTTAGAATTAACCACATCAACTTTTGGGATAAGAGAAAAGCACCAAAGTTAAGCCTTATTGAACGATGGATGAAATGATGTTCTAATGAGTACAGGTACACAGAGCTTATAGTTTCCTACATTCATCTATTGGGATAAGGGAGAAGCAACAGCGTTAAGCCTTATTGGATGAGGGATTATTTGATGTTCAAATGAGTACAGGTACACAGAGCTTGGAGTTAACCACATAATTTGATGGGATAAGGGAGAACGAGCTAAGTTAAGCCATATTGGACGATGGATGAAATGATGTTCAAATGAGCAAAGGTACACAGAGCTTAGAGTTCCCTACATACATCTGTTGGGATAAGGGAGGAACAACAAAGTTAAACCTTATTTCACGATGAATGAAATGATGTTCAAATGAGTACATGTACACAGAGCTTAGAGTTGCCTACATTCATCCATTGGGATAAGGGAGAACCACCAACGTTAAGCCTTATTGGACGATGGATGAAATGATTTTCAGATGATTACAGGTACACAGAGCTTAGAGTTACCTACATTCATCTATTGGGATAAGGGAGGACCAACTAAGTTAAAGCTTATTTGATGATGAATGAAATGATGTTTAAATGAGTACAGGTACACAGAGCTTAGAGTTACCTAAATTCATCTATTGGGGTAAGCGAGAAACACCAACGTTAAACCCTATTAGACGATGGATGAAATGATGTTCAAATGAGTAAAGGATACACAGAGCTTAAAGTTAACCACACCATCTTTTGGGATAAGTGCGAACTAACAAAGTAAAGGCTTATTTGACGATGAATGAAATGATGTTCAAATGAGTACAGGTACACAGTTCTTAGAGTTACCTACATTCATCTATTGGGATAAGGGAGAAGCACCAACGATGGATGAAATAATGTTCAAATGAGTTCAGATACATAGAGCTTAGAGTTACCTACATTCATCTATTGGGATAAGGGAGAAACACCGACGTTAAGCCTTATTGGACGATGGATGAAATGATGTTCAAATAAGTACAGGTACACAGAGCTTAGAGCTCCCTACATTCATCTATTGGGATAAGAGAGAAACACCAACGTTAAGCTTTTTGGACTATGGATGAAATGATCTTCAAATGAGTACAGGTACACAGAGCCTAGAATTACCTAAATTCATCTATTGGGATAAGGGGAACCACCAACGTTAAGCCCTATTGGATGATGGATGCAATGATGTTCAAATGAGTACAGGTACACAGAGGTTATAGTTCCCTACATTCATCTATTGGGATAAGGGAGAACCAACAGCGTTAAGCCTTATTGGACGATGGATGAAATGATGTTCAAATGAGTATAGGTACACAGAGCTTAGAGTTCCCTACATTCATCTATTGGGTAAGGGAGAAACACCAACGTTAAGCCTTATTGGACGATGGATGAAATGATGTTCAAATGAGTACATGTGTATAGAGCTTAGAGTGACCTACATACGTCTATTGGAATAAGGGAGAACCACCAACGTTAAGCCTTATTGGACGATAAATGAAATTATGTTCAAATGAGTACAGGTATATAGAGCTTAGAGTTACCTACATTCATCTATTTGGATAAGGGAGAACCACCAACGTTAAGCCTTATTGGACGATGGAAGAAATGATGTTCAAATGAGTACAGGTACATAGAGCTTAGAGTTCCCTACATTAATCAATTGGGATAAGGGGAACCAACAGCGTTAAGCCTTATTGGATGATGGATTATTTGATGTTCAAATGAGTACAGGTACACAGAGCTTACAGTTAACCACATCATTTGATGGGATAAGGGAGAACGAGCTAAGTTAAGCCTTATTAGACGATGGATGAAATGATGTTCAAATGAGCAAAGGTACACAGATCTTAGAGTTCCCTACATTCATCTGTTGGGATAAGGGAGTACCAACTAAGTTAAAACTTATTTGACGATGAATGAAATGATGTTCAAATTATTAGATTTACACAGAGCTTAGAGTTTCCTACATTCATCTATTGGGATAAGGGAGAACCACCAACGTTAAGCCTTATTGGACGATGGATGAAATGATGTTCAAATGATTACAGGTACACAGGGCTTAGAGTTACCTACATTCATCTATTGGGATAAGGTAGAACCACCAATATTAAGCCTTATTGGATGATGGATGAAATGATGTTCAAATGAGTACAGGTACACAGAGCTTAGAGTTCCCTACATTCATCAATTGGGATAAGGGAAAAGCACCAACTTTAAGCCTTATTGAACGATGGATGAAATGATGTTCAGATGAGTAAAGGATACATAGAACTTAGAGTTAACCACTACATCTTTTTTGATAAGGGAGAAAAACTATATTAACCCTTATTTTACGATGAATGAAAAGATGTTCAATTGAGTACAGGTACACAGAGCTTAGTGTTACCTACATTCATGTATTGGAATAAGGGAGAACCATCAACGTTACGCCTTATTGGACTATGAAAAAAATGATGTTCAAATGATTACAGGAACCCAGAGCTTAAATTTCCCTAAATTCATCTAATGGGTTAAGGGGAAACACCAACGTTAAGCCTTATCGGACGACGGATGAAATGATGTTCAAATGAGTACAGGTACACAGAGCTTAGAGTTCCCTACATTCATCTATTGGAATAAGGGAGAACCACCAAAGTTAAGCCTTATTGGACGATGGATGAAATGATGTTCAAATGATTACAGGTAAACAGAGCTTAGAGTTACCTACAATTCATCAATTGGGATAAGGGATAACCACCAACATTAAGCCTTTTTGAACGACGTATGTAATGATTTTGAAAAGAGTAAAGGATACACAGAGCTTAGAGTTAACCACATCATCTTTTGGGATAAGGGAAAAGCACCAAAGTTAAGCCTTATTGAACGGTGGATGAAATGATGTCAAATGAGTACAGGTACACAGAGCTTATAGTTCCCTACATTCATCTATTGGGATACGGGAGAACCAACAGCGTTAAGCCTTATGGGACGATGGATGAAATTATGTTCAAATGAGTACAGGTGTATAGAGCATAGAGTTACCTACATTCATCTATTTGGATAAGGGAGAACCACCAACGGTAAGCCTTACTGGACGATGGATGAAATGATGTTCAAATGAGTACAGGTACACAGAGCTTAGAGTTCCCTACATTCATCTATTGGGATAAGGGAGAACCACCAACGTTAAGCCTTATGGGACGACGGATGAAATGATGTTCAAATGAGTACAGGTGTATAGAGCTTAGAGTGACCTACATTCATCTATTGGGATAAGGGAGAAACACCAACGTTAAGCCTTATTGGACGATGGATGAAATTATGTTCAAATGAGTACAGGTACATAGAGCTTAGAGTTACCTACATTCATCTATTTGGACAAGGGATAACCACCCACTTTAAGCCTTATTGGTCGATGGATGAAATGATGTTCAAATGAGTACAGGTACACAGAGTTTAGAGTTCCCTACATTCATCTATTGGGATAAGGGAGAACCAACAGCATTAAGCCTTATTGGATGATGGATTATTTGATGTTCAAATGAGTACAGGTACACAGAGCTTACAGTTAACCACATAATTTGATGGGATAAGGGAGAACGAGCTAAGTTAAGCCATATTGGACGATGGATGAAATGATGTTCAAATGAGCAAGGGTACACAGAGCTTAGAGTTCCCTACATTCACCTACTGGGATAAGGGCGAACCACCAACGTTAAGCCCTATTGGACGATGGATGAAATGATGTTCAAATGAGTACAGGTACACAGAGGTTATAGTTCCCTGCATTCATCTATTGGGATAGGGGAGAACCAACAACGTTAAGCCTTATTGAACGGTGGATGAAATGATGTTCTAATGAGGACAGGTACACAGAGCTTATAGTTCCCTACATTCATCTATTGGGATAAGGGAGAACCAACAGCGTTAAGCCTTATGGGACGATGGATGAAATGATGTTCAAATGACTACAGGTGTATAGAGCTTACCTACATTCATCTATTTGGATAAGGGAGAACCATCAACGTTAAGCCTTATTGGACGATGGATGAAATGATGTTCAAATGAGTACAGGTACACAGAGCTTAGAGTGACCTACATTCGTCTATTGGGATAAGGGAGAACCACCAACGTTAAGCCTTATTGGACGATGGATGAAAATATGTTCAAATGAGTACAGGTACATAGAGCTTAGAGTTACCTACATTCATCTATTTGGATAAGGGAGAACCACCAACGTTAAGCCTTATTGGACGATGAATGAAATGACGTTCAAATGAGTACAGGTACACAGAGCTTACAGTTAACCACAAAATTTGATGGGATAAGGGAGGACGAGGTAAGTTAAGCCTTATTGGACGATGGATGAAATGATGTTCATATGAGCAAAGGTACACAGAGCTTAGAGTTCCCTACATACATCTGTTGGGATAAGGGAGGACCAACTAAGTTAAACCTTATTTGACGATGAATGAAATGATGTTCAAATGAATACTTGTACACAGAGCTTAGAGTTTCCTACATTCATCCATTGGGATAAGGGAGATCCACCAACGTTAAGCCTTATTGGACGATGGATGAAATGATGTTCCAATGAGGACAGGTACACAGAGCTTAGAGTTACCTACATTCATCTATTGGGATAAGGGAGGACCAACTAAGTTAAACCTTATTTGATGATGAATGAAATGATGTTTAAATGAGTACAGGTACACAGAGCTTAGAGTTACCTACATTCATCTATTGGGGTAAGCGAGAAACACCAACGTTAAGCCTTATTGGACGATGGAAGAAATGATGTTCAAATGAGTACAGGTACACTGAGCTTAGGGTTACCTACATTCATCTACTGGGATAAGGGAGAACCACCGACATTAAGCCTTAATGGACGATGGATGAAATGATGTTCAAATGAGTACAGGTACACAGAGCTTAGAGCTCCCTACATTTATCTATTGGGATAAGAGAGAAACACCAACGTTAAGCTTTTTTGACTATGGATGAAATGATGTTCAAATGAGTACAGGTACACAGAGCTTAGAATTACCTACATTCATCTATTGGGATAAGGGCGTACACCAACGTTAAGCCCTATTGGACGATGGATGAAATCATGTTCAAATGAGTACAGGTACACAGAGCTTACAGTTACCTACATTCATCTATTCGGATAAGGTGTCCACCAACGTTAAGCCTTATTGACGATGGATGAATTGATTTTCAAATGAGAACAGGTACACAGAGCTTAGAGAGAACCACATAATCTTATGGGATAAGGGAGAACGAGCTAAGTTAAACCTTATTGGACGATGGATGACATGATGTTCAAATGAGTACAGGTACACAGAGCTTAGAGTTACCTACATTCATATATTGGAATAAAGGAGAACCACCAACGTTAAACCTTATTGGACGATGGATGAAATGATGTTCAAATAAGTAAAGGATGCCAGATCTTAAAGTTAACCACACCATCTTTTTGGATAAGGGCGAACTAGCATAGTTACGGCTTATTTGACGATGAATAAAATTATGTTAAAATGAGTACAGGTACACAGTTCTTAGAGTTACCTACATTCATCTATTGGGATAAGGGAGAACCACCTAAGTTAAGCCTTATTCGACGATGGATGAAATGATGTTAAAATGAGTACAGGTACACAGAGCTTAGAGCTCCCTACATTCATCTATTGGGATAAGAGAGAAACACCAACGTTAAGCATTTTGGACTATGGATGAAATGATGTTCAAATGAGTACAGGTACACAGAGCTTAGAATTACCTACATTCATCTATTGGGATAAGGGCGAACCACCAACGTTAAGCCCTATTGGACGATGGATGAAATGATGTTCAAATGAGTACAGATACACAGAGGTTATAGTTCCCTACATTCATCTATTGGGGTAGGGGAGAACCAACAACGTTAAGCCTTATTGGATGATGGATTATTTGATGTTCAAATGAGTACAGGTACACAGAGCTTAGAGTTACCTACATTTATCTATTGGGATAAGGGAGAACCACGACTGTTAAGCCTTATAGGATGATGGATGAAATGATGTTCAAATGAGTACATTTACATAGAGCTTAGTTACCTACATTCATCTATTGGGATAAGGGAGAACCACCAACGTTAAGCCTTATTGGACGATGGATGAAATTATGTTCAAATGAGTAGAGGTACATAGAGCTTAGAGTTACCTACATTCATCTATTTGGATAAGGGAGAGCCACCAATGTTAAGCCTTATTGGACGATGGATGAAATAATGTTCAAATGAGTACAGGTACACAGAGCTTACAGCTCCCTACATTCATCTATTTGGATAAGGGAGAACCACCAACGTTAAGCCTTATTGGACGATGGATGAAATGATGTTCAAATGATTACAGGTACACAGAGCTTATTGTTTCCTACATTCATCTATTGGGATAAGGGAGAACCACCAACGTTGAGGCTCATTGAACGATGGATGAAATGATGTTCAAAGGAGTACAGGTACACAGAGCTTAGAGTTACCTACATTCATCTATTGGGATAAGGGAGAACCACCAACGTTAAGCCTTATCAGGCGATGGATGAAATGATGTTCAAATGAGTAAAGTTACACAGAGCTTACAGTTACCTATATTCATCTATTCCGATAAGGGGATCCACCAACATTAAGCTTTTTGAACGACGTATGTAATGATTTTGAACAGAGTAAAGGATACACAGAGCTTAGAGTTAACCACATCATCTTTTGGGATAAGGGAAAAGCACCAAAGTTAAGCCTTATTGAATGGTGGATGAAATGATGTTCTAATGAGTACAGGTACACAGAGCTTATAGTTCCCTACATTCATCTATTGGGATAAGGGAGAACCAACAGCGTTAAGCCTTATGGGACGATGGATGAAATGATGTTAAAATGAGTACAGGTGTATAGAGCTTAGAGTTACCTACATTCATCTATTGGGATAAGGGAGAAACACCGACGTTAAGCTTTTTGGATTATGGATGAAATGATGTTCAAATGAGTAGAGGTACACAGAGCTTAGAATTACCTACATTCATCTATTGGGATAAGGGCGAACCACCAACGTTAAGCCCTATTGGACGATGGATGAAATGATGTTCAAATGAGTACAGGTACACAGAGGTTATAGTTCCCTACATTCATCTATTGGGATAGGGGAGAACCAACAACGTTAAGCCTTATTGGATGATGGATTATTTGATGTTCAAATGAGTGCAGGTACACAGAGCTTAGAGTTACCTACATTCATCTATTGGGATAAGGGAGAACCACGACTGTTAAGCCTTATTGGATGATGGATGAAATGATGTTCAAATGAGTACAGGTACACAGAGCTTATAGTTCCCTACATTCATCTATTGGGATAAGGGAGAACCACCAACGTTAAGCCTTATTGGACGATGGATGAAATAATGTTCAAATGATTACAGGTACACAGAGCTTAGAGTTACCTACATTCATCTATTGGGATAAGGGAGAACCACCAACGTTAAGCCTCATTGAACGATGGATGAAATGATGTTCAAATGAGTACAGGTACACAGAGCTTAGAGTTACCTACATTCATCTATTGGGATAAGGGAGAACCACCAACGTTAAGCCTTATGGGACGATGGATGAAATGATGTTCAAATGAGTAAAGTTACACAGAGCTTACAGTTACCTACATTCATCTATTCGGATAAGGGGATCCACCAACGTTAAGCCTTATTGACGATGGATGAATTGATTTTCAAATGAGAACAGGTACAGAGAGCTTAGAGAGAACCACATAATCTTATGGGATAAGGGAGAACGAGCTACGTTAAGCCTTACTGGACGATCGATGAAATGATGTTCAAATGAGTACAGGTACACAGGGCTTAGAGTTACCTGCATTCATCTATATGTCAAGGGAGAACCACCAACGTTAACCCTTATTTGACGATGAATGAAATGATGTTCAAATGAGTACAGGTATACAGAGCTTAGAGTTACCTACATTCATCTATTGGGGTAAGCAAAACCACCAACGTTAAGGCTTATTGGACGATGGATGAAATTATGTTAAAATGAGTACAGGTACACAGTTCTTAGAGTTACCTACATTCATCTATTGGGATAAGGGAGAACCACCTAAGTTAAGCCTTATTCGACGATGGATGAAATGATTTTCAAATGAGTACAGGTACACAGAGCTTAGAGCTCCCTACATTCATCTATTGGGATAAGAGAGAAACACCAACGTTAAACCTTATTGGTCGATGGATGAAATGATGTTCAAATGAGTACAGGTACACTGAGCTTAGAGTTACCTACATTCATCTACTGGTATAAGGGAGAACCACCAACGTTAAACCTTATTAGACGATGGATGAAATGATGTTCAAATGAGTAAAGGATACACAGAGCTTAAGGTTAACCACACCATCTTTTGGGTTAAGGGCGAACTAACAATGTTAAGGCTTATTTGACGATGAATGAAATGATGTTCAAATGAGTACAGGTACACAGTTCTTAGAGTTACCTACATTCATCTATTGGGATAAGGGCGAAGCACCAACGTTAAGCCTTATTCAACGATGGATGAAATAATGTTCAAATGAGTACAGATACATAGAGTATAGAGTTACCTACATTCATCTATTGGGATAAGAGAGAAACACCAATGTTAAGCTTTTTGGACTATGGATGAAATGATGTTCAAATGAGTACAGGTATACAGAGCTTAGAATTATCTACATTCATCTATTGGGATAATGGCGAACCACCAACGTTAAGCCCTATTGGACAATGGATGAAATGATGTTCAAATGAGTACAGGTACACAGAGGTTATAGTTCCCTACATTCATCTATTGGGATAGGGGAGAACCAATAACGTTAAGCCTAATTGGATGATGGATTATTTGATGTTCAAATGAGTACAGGTACACAGAAATTAGAGTTACCTACATTCATCTATTGGGATAAGGGAGAACCGCCAACTTTAAGCCTTATTCGACGATGGATGAAATAATGTTCAAATGAGTACAGGTACATAGAGCTTAGAGTTACCTACATTCATCTTTTGGGATAAGGGAGAACCACCTAAGTTAAGCCTTATTGGATGATGGATGAAATGATGTTCAAATGAGTACTGGTACACAGAGCTTATAGTTCCCTACATTCATCTATTGGGATAAGGGAGAACCAACAACGTTAAGCCTTATTGGACGATGGATGAAATGATGTTCAAATGATTACAAGTACACAGAGCTTAGAGTTACCTACATTCATCTATTGGGATAAGGGAGAAGCACCAACGTTAAGCCTTTATGAACGATGGATGAAATGATGTTCAAATGATTACAGGTACACAGAGCTTAGAGATACCTACATTCATCTATTGGGATAAGGGAGAACCACCAACGTTATGCCTTATGGGACGATGGATGAAATGATGTTCAAATGAGTAAAGTTACACAGAGCTTACAGTTACCTACATTCATCTATTCGGATAAGAGAATCCACCAATGTTAAGCCTTATTGACGATGGATGAATTGATTTTCAAATGAGAACAGGTACACAGAGCTTAGAGAGAACCACATATTCTTATGGGATAAGGGAGAACGAGCTAAGTTAAGCCTTATTGGACGATGGATGAAATGATGTTCAAATGAGTACAGATACATAGAGCTTAGAGTTACCTACATTCATCTATTGGGATAAGGGAGAACCGCCAACTTTAAGCCTTATTCGACGATGGATGAAATAATGTTCAAATGAGTACAGGTACATAGAGCTTAGAGTTACCTACATTCATCTTTTGGGATAAGGGAGAACCACCTAAGTTAAGCCTTATTGGATGATGGATGAAATGATGTTCAAATGAGTACTGGTACACAGAGCTTATAGTTCCCTACATTCATCTATTGGGATAAGGGAGAACCAACAACGTTAAGCCTTATTGGACGATGGATGAAATGATGTTCAAATGATTACAAGTACACAGAGCTTAGAGTTACCTACATTCATCTATTGGGATAAGGGAGAAGCACCAACGTTAAGCCTTTATGAACGATGGATGAAATGATGTTCAAATGATTACAGGTACACAGAGCTTAGAGATACCTACATTCATCTATTGGGATAAGGGAGAACCACCAACGTTATGCCTTATGGGACGATGGATGAAATGATGTTCAAATGAGTAAAGTTACACAGAGCTTACAGTTACCTACATTCATCTATTCGGATAAGAGAATCCACCAATGTTAAGCCTTATTGACGATGGATGAATTGATTTTCAAATGAGAACAGGTACACAGAGCTTAGAGAGAACCACATATTCTTATGGGATAAGGGAGAACGAGCTAAGTTAAGCCTTATTGGACGATGGATGAAATGATGTTCAAATGAGTACAGATACATAGAGCTTAGAGTTACCTACATTCATCTATTGGGATAAGGGAGAAACACCGACGTTAAGCCTTATTGGACAATGGATGAAATGATGTTCAAATGAGTACACGTACACAAAGCTTAGAGTTAGCTACATTCATCTGTTGGTATAAGGGAGAACAAACTAAGTTAAACCTTATCTGACGATGAATGAAATGATGTTCAAATTAGTACAGGAATACAGAATTTAGAGTTACCTACATTCATCTATTGGGGTAAGCAAGAACAACTAACCTTAAGGCTTATTGGACGATGGATGAAATGATGTTCAAATGAGTACAGGTACACAGAGCTTAGAGTTACCTACATTCATCTATTGGAATAAGGGAGAACCACCAACGTCAAACCTTATTGGATGATGGATGAAATTATATTAAAATAAGTAAAGGATACACTGGTCTTAAAGTTAACCACACCATCTTTTGGGATAAGGCTGAACTAACAAAGTTAAGGCTTATTTGACGATGAATGAAATTATGTTAAAATGAGTACAGGTACACAGTTCTTAGAGTTACCTACATTCGTCTATTGGGATAAGGGAGAACCACCAACTTTAAGCCTTATTCGACGATGGATGAAATAATGTTCAAATGAGTACAGGTACATAGAGCTTAGAGTTACCTACATTCATCTATTTGGATAAGGCAGAAACACCTAAGTTAAGCCTTATTGGACGATGGATGAAATGGTGTTCAAATGAGTACATTTACACAGAGCTTAGAGCTCCCTACATTCATCTATTGGGATAAGAGGGAAACACCAACGTTAAGCCTTATTGAACGATGGATGAAATGATGTTCAAATGAGTACAGGTACACAGAGCTTAGAGTTACCTACATTCATCTATTGGGATAAGGGCGAACCACCAACGCTAAGTCTTATTGGACAATGGATGAAATTATGTTCGAATGAGTACAGGTACACAGAGCTTATAGTTCCCTGCATTCAGCTATTGGGATAGGGGAGAACCAACAGCGTTAAGCCTTATTGGATGATGGATTATTTGATGTTCAAATGAGTACAGGTACATAGAGCTTAGAGTTACCTACGTTCATCTATTGGGATAAGAGAGGACCTACTATGTTAAACCTTATTTGTCGATGAATGAAATGATGTTCAAATGAGTACAGGTACGCAGAGCTCATAGTTCCCTATATTCATCTATTGGGATAAGGGAGAACCACCAACGTTAAGCCTTATTGGACGATGGATGAAATGATGTTCAAATGAGTACAGGTACATAGAGCTTAGATTTACCTACATTCATCTATTGGGATATGGGAGGAGCACCGACGTTAAGCCTTATTGGATGATGAATGAAGTGATGTTCAAATGAGTACAGGTACACAGTGCTGAGAGCTCCCTACATTCATCTATTGGGATAGGAGAGATAAACGAACGTTAAGCCTTATGGGACGATGGATGAAATCATGTTCAAATGAGTACAGGCACACAGAGCTTAGAGTTACCTACATTCATTTATTGGGATAAGGGAGAACCACCAACGTTAAGCCTTATTGGACGATGGATGAAATGATGTTCAAATCAGTTCAGGTACATAGAGCTTAGAGTTAGCTACATTCATCTTTTGGGATAAGGGAGAACCACCAGCGTTAAGCCTTATTGGACGATGGATGAAATGATGTTCAATTAGTACAGGTACACAGAGCTTACAGTTCCCTACATTCATCTATTGGGATAAGGGAGAACCACCAAAGTTATGGCTTATTGGACGATGTATGAAATGATGTTCAAATGAGTACAGGTACACAGAGCTTATAGTTCCCTACATTCATATATTGGGATAAGGGAGAACCAACAGCATTAAGCCGTAATGGATGATGGATTATTTGATGTTCAAATGAGTACAGGTACACAGAGCTTACAGTTAACCACATAATTTGATGGGATAAGGGAGAACGAGCTAAGTTAAGCCTTATTGGACGATGGATGAAATGATGTTCAAATGAGCAAAGGTACACAGATGGGATAAGGGAGAACCACCAACGTTAGGCCTTATTGGACGATGGATGAAATGATGTTCAAATGAGTACAGGTAAACAGAGCTTAGAGCTCCCTACATACATCTATTGGGACAAGAGAGAAACACCAACGTTAAGCCTTATTGGACGATGGATGAAATGATGTTCAAATGAGTACAGGTACACAGAGCTTAGAGTTACCTACATTCATCTATTGGGATAAGGGAGAAACACAAACGTCAAACTTTATGGGATGATGGATGAAATGATGTTCAAATGAGTAAAGGTACACAGAGCTTAGAGTTACCTACATTCCTCTGTCGGGATAAGGGCGATACACCAACGTTAAGGTTATTGGACGATGGATGAAATGATGTTCAAATGAGTACAGGTACATAGAGCTTAGAGTTACATGCATTCATCTATTAGGGAAAGGGAGAACCACCAACATTAAGCCTTGTGGGACGATGAATGAAAAGATATTCAAATGAGTACAGGTACACAGAGCTTAGAATTACCTACATTCTCCTACTGGGAAAAGGGCGAACCACCAACGTTAAGCCCTATTGGACGATGGATGAAATGATGTTCAAATGAGTACAGGTACACAGAGGTTATAGTTCCCTGCATTCATCTATTGGGATAGGGGAGAACCAACAACGTTAAGCCTTATGGGACGATGGATGAAATGATGTTCAAATGAGTAAAGGTACACAGAGCTTAGAGTTGCCTACATTCATCTATTCGGATAAGGGAGGTCTACCAACGTTAAACCTTATTGGACGATGGATAAAATGATGTTCAAATGAGAACAGGTATATAGAGCTTAGAGTTACCTACCTTCGTCTATTGGCATAAGGGAGAAACACCAACGTTAGGCCTTATTGGACGAGGGATGAAATTATGTTCAAATGAGTACAGGTACATAGAGCTTAGAGTTACCTACATTCATCTATTTAGATAAGGGAGAACCACCAAAGTTAAGCCTTATTGGACGATGGATGAAATGATGTTCAAATGAGTACAGGTACACAGAGCTTAGAGTTCCCTACATTCATCTATTGGGATAAGCGAGAACCACCAAAGTTAAGCCTTATTGGATGGTGGATGAAATGATGTTCAAATGAGTACAGGTACACAGAGCTTATAGTTACCTACATTCATCTATTGGGATAAGGGAGAACCACCAACGTTAAGCCTTATTGGACGATGGATGAAATGATGTTCAAATGATTACAGGTAAACAGAGCTTAGAGTTACCTACATTCATCTATTGGGATAAGGGAGAACCAACAGCGTTAAGCCTTATTGGATGATCGATTATTTTATGATCAAATGAGTACAGGTACACAGATCTTAGAGTTAACCACATAATTTGATGCGATAAGGGAGAACGAGCTAAGTTAAGCCTTATTGGACAATGGATGAAATGATGTTCAAATGTGTACAGGTACACAGAGCTTAGAGTGACCTACATTCATCTATTGGGATAAGGGAGGACCAACTAAGTTAAACCTTATTTTACGATGAATAGAATAATGTTCAAATGAGTATATGTACACAGAGCTTAGAGTTTTCTACATTCATCTATTGGGATAAGGGAGAACCACCAACGTTAAGCCTAATTGGCCGATGGATGAAATGATGTTCAAATGAGTACAGGTACACAGAGCTTAGAGCTCCCTACATACAACTATTGGGATAAGGGAGAACCACCAAAGTTAAGCCTTATTGGACGATGGATGAAATGATGTTCAAATGAGTACAGGTACACAGAGCTTATAGTTACCTACATTCATCTATTGGGATAAGGGAGAACCACCAACGTTAAGCCTTATTGGACGATAAATGAAATGATGTTCAAATGATTACAGGTAAACAGAGCTTAGAGTTACCTACATTCATCAATTGGGATAAGGGAGAACCACCAACGCAAAGCTTTTTGAACGACGTATGTAATGATTTTGAAATGAGTAAACGATACACAGAGCTTAGAGTTAACCACATCGTCCTTTGGGATAAGGGAAAAGCACCAAAGTTAAGCCTTATTGAACGGTGGATGAAATGATGTTCTAATGAGTACAGGAACACAGAGCTTATAGTTCCCTACATTCATCTATTGGGATAAGGGAGAACCAACAGCGTTAAACCTTATGGGACGATTGATGAAATGATGTTCAAATGAGTACAGGGGTGTAGAGCTTAGAGTTACCTACATTCACGTATTTGGATAATGGAGAACCACCAAGGTTAAGCCTTATTGGACGATGGATGAAATGATGTTCAAATGAGTACAGGTACACAGAGCTTAGAGTTCCCTACATTCATCTATTGGGATAAGGGAGAAACACAAACGTTAAGCCTTATTGGACGATGGATGAAATGATGTTCAAATGATTACAGGTACACAGAGCTTAGAGTTACCTACATTCATATTTTGGGATAAGGGAGGACCAACTAAGTTAAACCTTATTTGATGATGAATGAAATAACGTTTAAATGAGTACAGGTACACAGTTCTTAGAGTTACCTACATTCATCTATTGGGATAAGGGAGAAGCACCAACGTTAAGCCTTATTCGACGATGGATGAAATGATGTTCAAATGAGTACAGGTACACAGAGCTTAGAGCTCCCTACATTCATCTATTGGGATAAGAGAGAAACACCAACGTTAAGCCTTTTGGACGATGGATGAAATGATGTTCAAATGAGTACAGGTACACAGAGCTTAGAATTACCTACATTCATCTATTGGGATAAGGGCGAACCACGAACGTTAAGCCCTATTGGACGATGGATGAAATGATGTTCAAATGAGTACAGGTCCACAGAGGTTATAGTTTCCTACATTCATGTATTGGGATAGGGGAGAACCAATAACATTAAGCCTTATTGAATGATGGATTATTTGATGTTCAAATGAGTACAGGTACACAGAGCTTAGAGTTACCTACATTCATCTATTGGGATAAGGGAGAACCACGACTGTTAAGCCTTATTGGATGATGGATGAAATGATGTTCAAATGAGTACATTGACATAGAGCTTAGAGTTACCTACATTCATCTATTGGGATAAGGGAGAACCACCAACGCTAAGCCTTATGGGACGATGGATGAAATGATGTTCAAATGAGTAAAGGTACACAGAGCTTAGAGTTGCCTTCATTCATCTCTTCGGATTAGGGAGATCCAAAACGTTAAGCCTTATCGGACGATGGATAAAATGATGTTCAAATGAGTACAGGCATATAGAGCTTAGAGTTACCTACATTCGTCTATTGGGATAAGGGAGAACCACCAACGTTAAGCCTTATTGGACGATGGATGAAATGATGTTCAAATGAGTAAAGGATACACAGAGCTTAAAGTTAACCACACCATCTTTTGGGATAAGGGCAAACTAACCAAGTTAAGGCTTATTTGACGATGAATGAAATGATGTTCAAATGAGTACAGGTACACTTCTTAGAGTTACCTACACTCAACTATTGGGATAAGGGAGAACCACCAACGTTAAGCCTTATTCGACGATGCATGAAATAATGTTCAAATGAGTACAGGTACACAGAGCTTAGAGCTCCCTACATACAACTATTGGGATAAGAGACAAACACCAACGTTAAGCCTTATTTGACGATGGATGAAATGATGTTCAAATGAGTACAGGTACACAGAGCTTATAGGTACCTACATTCATCTATTGGGATAAGGGAGAACCACCAACGTTAAGCCTTATTGGACTATGGATGAAATGATGTTCAAATGATTACAGGTACACAGAGCTTAGATTTCCCTGAATTCATCTATTGGGATAAGGGGAAGCACCAACGTTAAGCCTTATTGGACGATGGATGAAATTATGTTCAAATGAGTACAGGTACATAGAGCTTAGAGTTACCTACATTCAGCTATTTGGATACGGGTGAACCACCAAGGTTAAGCCTTATTGGACTATGGATGAAATGATGTTCCAATGAGTACAGGTACACAGAGCTTAGAGTTCACTACATTCATCTATTGGGATAAGGGAGAACCACCAAAGTTAAGCCTTATTGGACGATGGATGAAATGATGTTCAAATGAGTACAGGTACACAGAGCTTAGAGTTCACTACATTCATCTATAGGGATAAGGGAGAACCACCAATGTGAAGCCTTATTGAGCGATGCATGTAATGATTTTGAAATGCGTAAACGATACACAGAGCTTAGAATTAACCACATCAACTTTTGGGATAAGAGAAAAGCACCAAAGGTAAGCCTTATTGAACGATGGATGAAATGATGTTCTAATGAATACAGGTACACAGAGCTTATAGTTTCCTACATTCATCTATTGGGATAAGGGAGAAGCAACAGCGTTAAGCCTTATTGGATGAGGGATTATTTGATATTCAAATGAGTACAGGTACACAGAGCTTGGAGTTAACCACATAATTTGATGGGATAAGGGAGAACGAGCTAAGTTAAGCCTTATTGGACGAAGGATTAAATGATGTTCATATTAGCAAAGGTACACAGAGCTTAGAGTTACCTACATTCATCTATTCGGATAAGGGAGATCCACCAATGTTAAGCTTTATTGGACGATAGATGAAATGATGTTCAAATGAGTACAGGTATTTAGAGCATAGAGTTACCTGCATTCATCTATTGGGATAAGGGAGAACCACCAACGTTAAGCCTTATTGGACGATGGATGAAATGATGTTCAAATGAGTACAGGTAAACAGAGCTTAGAGCTCCCTACATACATCTATTGGGACAAGAGAGAAACACCAACGTTAAGCCTTATTGGACGATGGATGAAATGATGTTCAAATGAGTACAGGTACACAGAGCTTAGAGTTACCTACATTCATCTATTGGGATAAGGGAGAAACACCAACGTCAAACTTTATGGGATGATGGATGAAATGATGTTCAAATGAGTAAAGGTACACAGAGCTTAGAGTTACCTACATTCCTCTGTCGGGATAAGGGCGAAACACCAACGTTAAGGATTATTGGACGATGGATGAAATGATGTTCAAATGAGTACAGGTACATAGAGCTTAGAGTTACATGCATTCATCTATTAGGGAAAGGGAGAACCACCAACAATAAGCCTTGTGGGACGATGAATGAAATGATGTTCAAATGAGTACAGGTACACAGAGCTTAGAATTACCTACATTCACCTACTGGGATAAGGGCGAACCACCAACCTTAAGCCCTATTGGACGATGGATGAAATGATGTTCAAATGAGTACAGGTACACAGAGGTTATAGTTCCCTGCATTCATCTATTGGGATAGGGGAGAACCAACATCGTTAAGCCTTATGGGACGATGGATGAAATGATGTTCAAATGAGTAAAGGTACACAGAGCTTAGAGTTGCCTACATTCATCTATTCGGATAAGGGAGGTCTACCAACGTTAAACCTTATTGGACGATGGATAAAATGATGTTCAAATGAGTACAGGTATATAGAGCTTAGAGTTACCTACATTCGTCTATTGGCATAAGGGAGAACCACCAACGTTAAGCCTTATTGGACGATGGATGAAATGATGTTCAAATGAGTACAGGAACACAGAGCTTAGATTTCCCTGAATTCATCTATTGGAATAAGGGGAACCACCAACGTTAAGCGTTATTGGACGATGGATGAAATAATGCTCAAATGAGTACATGTAATTAGAGCTTAGAGTTACCAACATTCATCTATTGCATTAACGGTTAACCACCAAAGCTGATTCTTAT
Source organism: Mantis religiosa (assembly GCA_030765055.1). Lineage (NCBI taxonomy): Eukaryota > Metazoa > Arthropoda > Insecta > Mantodea > Mantidae > Mantis > Mantis religiosa. The sequence goes on from CM060950.1 coordinate 454,905,581, forward strand.
TGGACGATGGATGAAATGATGCTAAAATGAGTACAGGTACACAGAGCTTAGAGTTAACCACATCATCTTTTGGGATAAGGGAAAAGCACCAACTTTAAGCCTTATTGAACGATGGATGAAATGATGTTCAAATGAGTAAAGGATACATAGAATCTAGAGTTAACCACATCATCGTTTTTGATAAGGGAGAAACATCTATGTTAAGCCTTATTGGATGATGAATGAAATGATGTTCAATTGAGTACAGGTACACAGAGCTTAGTGTTATCTACATAAGGGAGAACCACCAACGTTACGCCTTATTGGACGATGGATGAAATGATGTTCAAATGAGTACAGGTACACAGAACTTATAGTTACCTACATTCATCTATTGGGATAAGGAAGAACCACCAACGTTAAGCCTTATTGGACGATGAATGAAATGATGTTCAAATGATTACAGGAACCCAGAGCTTAGATTTCCCTAAATTCATCTATTGGGTTAAGGGGAACCACCAAAGTTAAGCCTTATCGGACGACGGATGAAACGATGTTCAAATGAGTACAGGTACACAGATCTTAGAGTTCCCTACATTCATCTATTGGGATAAGGGAGAACCACCAAAGTTAAGCCTTATTGGACGATGGATGAAATGATGTTCAAATGAGTACAGGTACACAGAACTTATAGTTACCTACATTCATCTATTGGGATAAGGAAGAACCACCAACGTTAAGCCTTATTGGACGATGAATGAAATTATGTTCAAATGATTACAGGTAAGCAGAGCTTAGAGTTACCTACATTCATCAATTGGGATAAGGGAGAACCACCAACATTAAGCCTTTATGAACGACGTATGTAATGATTTTGAAAGGAGTAAAGGATACACAGAGCTTAGAGTTAACCACATCATCTTTTGGGATAAGGGAAAAGCACCAAAGTTAAGCCTTATTGAACGGTGGATGAAATGATGTTCTAATGAGGACAGGTACACAGAGCTTATAGTTCCCTACATTCATCTATTGGGATAAGGGAGAACCAACAGCGTTAAGCCTTATGGGACGATGGATGAAATGATGTTCAAATGACTACAGGTGTATAGAGCTTACCTACATTCATCTATTTGGATAAGGGAGAACCATCAACGTTAAGCCTTATTGGACGATGGATGAAATGATGTTCCAATGAGTACAGGTACACAGAGCTTAGAGTGACATACATTCGTCTATTGGGATAAGGGAGAACCACCAACGTTAAGCCTTATTGGACGATGGATGAAAATATGTTCAAATGAGTACAGGTACATAGAGCTTAGAGTTACCTACATTCATCTATTTGGATAAGGGAGAACCACCAACTGTAAGCCTTATTGGACGATGGATGAAATGGCGTTCAAATGAGTACAGGTACACAGAGCTTACAGTTAACCACAAAATTTGATGGGATAAGGGAGGACGAGGTAAGTTAAGCCTTATTGGACGATGGATGAAATGATGTTCAAATGAGCAAAGGTACACAGAGCTTAGAGTTCCCTACATACATCTGTTGGGATAAGGGAGGACCAACTAAGTTAAACCTTATTTGACGATGAATGAAATGATGTTCAAATGAATACTTGTACACAGAGCTTAGAGTTTCCTACATTCATCCATTGGGATAAGGGAGATCCACCAACGTTAAGCCTTAGTGGACGATGGATGAAATGATGTTCAAATGAGGACAGGTAAACAGAGCTTAGAGTTACCTACATTCATCTATTGGGATAAGGGAGGACACTAAGTTAAACCTTATTTGATGATGAATGAAATGATGTTTAAATGAGTACAGGTACACAGAGCTTAGTGTTACCTACATTCATCTATTGGGGTAAGCGAGAAACACCAACGTTAAGCCTTATTGGACGATGGAAGAAATGATGTTCAAATGAGTACAGGTACACTGAGCTTAGGGTTACCTACATTCATCTACTGGGATAAGGGAGAACCACCGACGTTAAGCCTTATTGGACGATGGATGAAATGATGTTCAAATGAGTACAGGTACACAGAGCTTAGAGCTCCCTACATTCATCTATTGGGATAAGAGAGAAACACCAACGTTAAGCTTTTTTGACTATGGATGAAATGATGTTCAAATGAGTACAGGTACACAGAGCTTAGAATTACCTACATTCATCTATTGGGATAAGGGCGTACACCAACGTTAAGCCCTATTGGACGATGGATGAAATCATGTTCAAATGAGTACAGGTACACAGAGCTTACAGTTACCTACATTCATCTATTCGGATAAGGTGTCCGCCAACGTTAAGCCTTATTGACGATGGATGAATTGATTTTCAAATGAGAACAGGTACACAGAGCTTAGAGAGAACCACATAATCTTATGGGATAAGGGAGAACCACCAACATTAAGCCTTTATGAACGACGTATGTAATGATTTTGAAAGGAGTAAAGGATACACAGAGCTTAGAGTTAACCACATCATCTTTTGGGATAAGGGAAAAGCACCAAAGTTAAGCCTTATTGAACGGTGGATGAAATGATGTTCTAATGAGGACAGGTACACAGAGCTTATAGTTCCCTACATTCATCTATTGGGATAAGGGAGAACCAACAGCGTTAAGCCTTATGGGACGATGGATGAAATGATGTTCAAATGACTACAGGTGTATAGAGCTTACCTACATTCATCTATTTGGATAAGGGAGAACCATCAACGTTAAGCTTTTTGGACTATGGATGAAATGATGTTCAAATGAGTACAGGTACACAGAGCTTAGAATTACCTACATTCATCTATTGGGATAAGGGCGAACCACCAACGTTAAGCCCTATTGGACGATGGATGAAATTATGTTCAATGAGTACAGATACACAAAGGTTATAGTTCCCTACATTCATCTATTGTGGTAGGGGAGAACCAACAACGTTAAGCCTTATTGGATGATGGATTATTTGATGTTCAAATGAGTACAGGTACACAGAGCTTAGAGTTACCTACATTTATCTATTGGGTTAAGGGAGAACCACGACTGTTAAGCCTTATAGGATGATGGATGAAATGATGTTCAAATGAGTACATTTACATAGAGCTTAGTTACCTACATTCATCTATTGGGATAAGGGAGAACCACCAACGTTAAGCCTTATTGGAAGATGGATGAAATTATGTTCAAATGAGTAGAGGTACATAGAGCTTAGAGTTACCTACATTCATCTATTTGGATAAGGGAGAGCCACCAACGTTAAGCCTAATTGGACGATGGATGAAATAATGTTCAAATGAGTACAGGTACACAGACCTTACAGCTCCCTACATTCATCTATTGGGATAAGGGAGAACCACCAGAGTTATGCCTTATTGGACGATGGATGAAATGATGTTCAAATGAGTACAGGTACACAGAGCTTATAGTTCCCTACATTCATCTATTTGGATAAGGGAGAACCACCAACGTTAAGCCTTATTGGACGATGGATGAAATGATGTTCAAATGATTACAGGTACACAGAGCTTATTGTTTCCTACATTCATCTATTGGGATAAGGGAGAACCACCAACGTTAAGGCTCATTGAACGATGGATGAAATGATGTTCAAAGGAGTACAGGTACACAGAGCTTAGAGTTACCTACATTCATCTATTGGGATAAGGGAGAACCACCAACATTAAGCCTTATCAGACGATGGATGAAATGATGTTCAAATGAGTAAAGTTACACAGAGCTTACAGTTACCTATATTCATCTATTCGGATAAGGGGATCCACCAACATTAAGCTTTTTGAACGACGTATGTAATGATTTTGAAAAGAGTAAAGGATACACAGGGCTTAGAGTTAACCACATCATCTTTTGGGATAAGGGAAAAGCACCAAAGTTAAGCCTTATTGAATGGTGGATGAAATGATGTTCTAATGAGTACAGGTACACAGAGCTTATAGTTCCCTACATTCATCTATTGGGATAAGGGAGAACCAACAGCGTTAAGCCTTATGGGACGATGGATGAAATGATGTTAAAATGAGTACAGGTGTATAGAGCTTAGAGTTACCTACATTCATCTATTGGGATAAGGGAGAAACACCGACGTTAAGCTTTTTGGACTATGGATGAAATGATGTTCAAATGAGTAGAGGTACACAGAGCTTAGAATTACCTACATTCATCTATTGGGATAAGGGCGAACCACCAACGTTAAGCCCTATTGGACGATGGATGAAATGATGTTCAAATGAGTACAGGTACACAGAGGTTATAGTTCCCTACATTCATCTATTGGGATAGGGGAGAACCAACAACGTTAAGCCTTATTGGATGATGGATTATTTGATGTTCAAATGAGTGCAGGTACACAGAGCTTAGAGTTACCTACATTCATCTATTGGGATAAGGGAGAACCACGACTGTTAAGCCTTATTGGATGATGGATGAAATGATGTTCAAATGAGTACAGGTACACAGAGCTTATAGTTCCCTACATTCATCAATTGGGATAAGGGAGAACCACCAACGTTAAGCCTTATTGGACGATGGATGAAATAATGTTCAAATAATTACAGGTACACAGAGCTTAGAGTTACCTACATTCATCTATTGGGATAAGGGAGAACCACCAACGTTAAGCCTCATTGAACGATGGATGAAATGATGTTCAAATGAGTACAGGTACACAGAGCTTAGAGTGACCTACATTCATCTATTGGGATAAGGGAGAACCACCAACGTTAAGCCTTATGGGACGATGGATGAAATGATGTTCAAATGAGTAAAGTTACACAGAGCTTACAGTTACCTACATTCATCTATTCGGATAAGGGGATCCACCAACGTTAAGCCTTATTGACGATGGATGAATTGATTTTCAAATGAGAACAGGTACAGAGAGCTTAGAGAGAACCACATAATCTTATGGGATAAGGGAGAACGAGCTACGTTAAGCCTTATTGGACGATCGATGAAATGATGTTCAAATGAGTACAGGTACACAGGGCTTAGAGTTACCTGCATTCATCTATATGTCAAGGGAGAACCACCAACGTTAACCCTTATTTGACGATGAATGAAATGATGTTCAAATGAGTACAGGTATACAGAGCTTAGAGTTACCTACATTCATCTATTGGGGTAAGCAAAACCACCAACGTTAAGGCTTATTGGACAATGGATGAAATGATGTTCAAATGAGTACAGGTAAACAGAGCTTAGAGTTACCTACATTCATATATTGGAATAGGGGAGAACCACCAACGTTAAACCTTATTGGACGATGGATGAAATAATGTTCAAATAAGAAAAGGATACACAGATCTTAATGTTAAACACACCATCTTTTGGGATAAGGGCGAACTAGCATAGTTACGGCTTATTTGACGATGAATGAAATTATGTTAAAATGAGTACAGGTACACAGTTCTTAGAGTTACTTACATTCATCTATTGGGATAAGGGAGAACCACCTAAGTTAAGCCTTATTCGACGATGGATGAAATGATTTTCAAATGAGTACAGGTACACAGAGCTTAGAGCTCCCTACATTCATCTATTGGGATAAGAGAGAAACACCAACGTTAAACCTTATTGGTCGATGGATGAAATGATGTTCAAATGAGTACAGGTACACTGAGCTTAGAGTTACCTACATTCATCTACTGGTATAAGGGAGAACCACCAACGTTAAACCTTATTAGACGATGGATGAAATGATGTTCAAATGAGTAAAGGATACACAGAGCTTAGAATTATCTACATTCATCTATTGGGATAATGGCGAACCACCAACGTTAAGCCCTATTGGACAATGGATGAAATGATGTTCAAATGAGTACAGGTACACAGAGGTTATAGTTCCCTACATTCATCTATTGGGATAGGGGAGAACCAATAACGTTAAGCCTAATTGGATGATGGATTATTTGATGTTCAAATGAGTACAGGTACACAGAAATTAGAGTTACCTACATTCATCTATTGGGATAAGGGAGAACCGCCAACTTTAAGCCTTATTCGACGATGGATGAAATAATGTTCAAATGAGTACAGGTACATAGAGCTTAGAGTTACCTACATTCATCTTTTGGGATAAGGGAGAACCACCTAAGTTAAGCCTTATTGGATGATGGATGAAATGATGTTCAAATGAGTACTGGTACACAGAGCTTATAGTTCCCTACATTCATCTATTGGGATAAGGGAGAACCAACAACGTTAAGCCTTATTGGACGATGGATGAAATGATGTTCAAATGATTACAAGTACACAGAGCTTAGAGTTACCTACATTCATCTATTGGGATAAGGGAGAACCACCAACGTTAAGCCTCTATGAACGATGGATGAAATGATGTTCAAATGATTACCGGTACACAGAGCTTAGAGTTACCTACATTCATCTATTGGGATAAGGGAGAACCAACAACGTTATGCCTTATGGGACGATGGATGAAATGATTTTCAAATGAGTAAAGTTACACAGAGCTTACAGTTACCTACATTCATCTATTCGGATAAGAGGATCCACCAATGTTAAGCCTTATTGACGATGGATGAATTGATTTTCAAATGAGAACAGGTACACAGAGCTTAGAGAGAACCACATATTCTTATGGGATAAGGGAGAACGAGCTAAGTTAAGCCTTATTGGACGATGGATGAAATGATGTAAAAATGAGTACAGATACATAGAGCTTAGAGTTACCTACATTCATCTATTGGGATAAGGGAGAAACACCGACGTTAAGCCTTATTGGACAATGGATGAAATGATGTTCAAATGAGTACACGTACACAAAGCTTAGAGTTAGCTACATTCATCTGTTGGTATAAGGGAGAACAAACTAAGTTAAACCTTATCTGACGATGAATGAAATGATGTTCAAATTAGTACAGGAATACAGAATTTAGAGTTACCTACATTCATCTATTGGGGTAAGCAAGAACAACTAACGTTAAGGCTTATTGGACGATGGATGAAATGATGTTCAAATGAGTACAGGTACACAGAGCTTAGAGTTACCTACATTCATCTATTGGAATAAGGGAGAACCACCAACGTCAAACCTTATTGGACGATGGATGAAATTATATTAAAATAAGTAAAGGATACACTGGTCTTAAAGTTAACCACACCATCTTTTGGGATAAGGCCGAACTAACAAAGTTAAGGCTTATTTGACGATGAATGAAATTATGTTAAAATGAGTACAGGTACACAGTTCTTAGAGTTACCTACATTCATCTATTGGGATAAGGGAGAACCACCAAATTTAAGCCTTATTCGACGATGGATGAAATAATGTTCAAATGAGTACAGGTACATAGAGCTTAGAGTTACCTACATTCATCTATTTGGATAAGGCAGAAACACCTAAGTTAAGCCTTATTGGACGATGGATGAAATGGTGTTCAAATGAGTACATTTACACAGAGCTTAGAGCTCCCTACATTCATCTATTGGGATAAGAGGGAAACACCATCGTTAGGCCTTATTGAACGATGGATGAAATGATGTTCAAATGAGTACAGGTACACAGAGCTTAGAGTTACCTACATTCATCTATTGGGATAAGGGCGAACCACCAACGCTAAGTCTTATTGGACGATGGATGAAATTATGTTCGAATGAGTACAGGTCCACAGAGCTTATAGTTCCCTGCATTCAGCTATTGGGATAGGGGAGAACCAACAGCGTTAAGCCTTATTGGATGATGGATTATTTGATGTTCAAATGAGTACAGGTACATAGAGCTTAGAGTTACCTACGTTCATCTATTGGGATAAGAGAGGACCTACTATGTTAAACCTTATGTGACGATGAATGAAATGATGTTCAAATGTAGTACAGGTACGCAGAGCTCATAGTTCCCTACATTCATCTATTGGGATAAGGGAGAACCACCAACGTTAAGCCTTATTGGACGATGGATGAAATGATGTTCAAATGAGTACAGGTACATAGAGCTTAGATTTACCTACATTCATCTATTGGGATATGGGAGGAGCACCGACGTTAAGCCTTATTGGATGATGAATGAAGTGATGTTCAAATGAGTACAGGTACACAGAGCTGAGAGCTCCCTACATTCATCTATTGGGATAGGAGAGATAAACGAACGTTAAGCCTTATGGGACGATGGATGAAATCATGTTCAAATGAGTACAGGCACACAGAGCTTAGAGTTACCTACATTCATTTATTGGGATAAGGGAGAACCACCAACGTTAAGCCTTATTGGACGATGGATGAAATGATGTTCAATTAGTACAGGTACACAGAGCTTACAGTTCCCTACATTCATCTATTGGGATAAGGGAGAACCACCAAAGTTATGGCTCATTGGACAATGTATGAAATGATGTTCAAATGAGTACAGGTACACAGAGCTTATAGTTCCCTACATTCATATATTGGGATAAGGGAGAACCAACAGCATTAAGCCTTATTGGATGATGGATTACTTGATGTTCAAATGAGTACAGGTACACAGAGCTTACAGTTAACCACATAATTTGATGGGATAAGGGAGAACGAGCTAAGTTAAGCCTTATTGGACGATGGATGAAATGATGTTCAAATGAGCAAAGGTACACAGAGCTTAGAGTTCCCTACATACATCTGTTGGGATAAGGGAGGACCAACTAAGTTAAACCTTATTTGACGATGAATGAAATGATGCTCAAATGAGTACAGGTACACAGAGTTTAGAGTTCCTTACATTCATCTATTGGGATAAGGGAGTACCAACACCATTAAGCCTTATTGGATGATGGATTATTTGATGTTCAAATGAGTACAGGTACACAGAGCTTACAGTTAACCACATAATTTGATGGGATAAGGGAGAACGAGCTAAGTTAAGCCTTCTTGGACGATGGATTAAATGATGTTCAAATGAGCAAAGGTACACAGAGCTTAGAGTTCCCTACATACATCTGTTGGGATAAGGGAGGACCAACTAAGTAAAACCTTATTTGACAATGAATGAAATGATGTTCAATTGAGTACATGTACCCAGAGCTTAGAGTTTCCTACATTCATCCATTGGGATAAGGGAGAACCACCAACGTTAAGCCTTATTGGACGATGGATGAAATGATGTTCAAATGATTACAGGTACACGGAGCTTAGAGTTACCTACATTCATCTATTGGGATAAGGGAGGACCAACTAAGTTAAACCTTATTTGATGATGAATGAAATGATGTTCAAATGAGTACAGGTACACAGAGCTTAGAGTTACCTACATTCATCTACTGGGATAAGGGAGAACCACCAACGTTAAGCCTTATTAGACGATGGATGAAGTAATGTTCAAATGAGTAAAGGATACACAGAGCTTAAAGTTAACCACACCATCTTTTGCAATAAGGGCGAACTAACAACGTTAAGCCTTATGGGACGATGGAAGAAATGATGTTAAAATGAGTAAAGTTACACAGAGCTTACAGTTACCTACATTCATCTATTCGGATAAGGGGATCCACCAACGTTAAGCCTTATTGGACGATGGATGAATTGATTTTCAAATGAGAACAGGTACACAGAGCTTAGAGAGAACCACATAATCTTATGGGATAAGGGCGAACGAGCTTAGTTATGCCTTATTGGACGATGGATGAAATGATGTTCAAATGAGTACAGGTACACAGGGCTTAGAGTAACCTGCATTCATCTATATATCAAGGGAGAACCACCAACGTTACCCCTCATTTGACGACGAATGAAATGATGTTCAAATGAGTACAGGTATGCAGAGCTTAGAGTTACCAACATTCATCTATTGGGGTAAGCAAGAACCGCCAACGTTAAGGCTTATTGGACGATGGATGAAATGATGTTCAAATGAGTACAGGTACACAGAGCTTAGAGTTACCTACATTCATATATTGGAATAAGGGTGTACCACCAACGTTAAACCTTATTGGACGATGGATGAAATGATTTTCAAATAAGTAAAGGATACACAGATCTTAAAGATAACCTCACCACCTTTTGGGATAAGGGCGAACTAACACAGTTACGGTTTATTTGACGATGAATGAAATTAAGTTAAAATGAGTACAGGTACACAGTTCTTAGAGTTACATACATTCATCTATTGGGATAAGGGAGAACCACCTAAGTTAAGCCTTATTCGACGATGCATGAAATAATGTTCAAATGAGTACGGGTACACAGAGCTTAGAGGTCCCTACATTCATCTATTGGGATAAGAGGGAAACACCAACGTTAAGCCTTATTGGTCGATGGATGAAATGATGTTCAAATGAGTGCAGGTACACAGAGCTTAGAGTGACCCGCATAATTTTATGGGATAAGGGAGAACGAGCTAAGTTAAGCCTTATTAGACGATGGATGAAATGATGTGCAAATGAGCAACGGTACACAGCGCTTAGAGTTTCCTACATTCATCTATTGGGATAAGGGAGAACCACCAACGTTAAGCCTTATTGGACGATGGATGAAATGATGTTCAAATGATTACAGGTACACAGGGCTTAGAGTTACCTACATTCATCTATTGGGATAAGGTGGAACCACCAACATTAAGCCTTATTGGATGATGGATGAAATGATGTTCAAATGAGTACAGGTACACAGAGCTTAGAGTTCCCTACATTCATCTGTTGGGATAATGGAGGACCAAATAAGTTAAACCTTATTTGATGATAAATGAAATGATGTTCAAATGAGTACAGGTACACTGAGCTTAGAGTTACCTACGTTCATCTACTGGGATAAGGGAGAACCACCAACGTTAAACCTTATTAGACGATGGATGAAATGATGTTTAAATGAGTAAAGGATACACAGAGCTTAAGGTCAACCACACCATCTTTTGGGATAAGGGCGAACTAACAAAGCTAAGGCTTATTTGACGATGAATGAAATAATGCTCAAATGAGTACAGGTACACAGTTCTTAGAGTTACCTACATTCATCTATTGGGATAAGGGAGAAGCACCAACGTTAAGCCTTATTCGACGATGGATGAAATGATGTTCAAATGAGTACAGGTACACAGAGCTTAGAGCTCCCTACATTCATCTATTGGGATAAGAGAGAAACACCAACGTTAAGCCTTTTGGACGATGGATGAAATGATGTTCAAATGAGTACAGGTACACAGAGCTTAGAATTACCTACATTCATCTATTGGGATAAGGGCGAACCACGAATGTTAAGCCCTATTGGACGATGGATGAAATGATGTTCAAATGAGTACAGGTCCACAGAGGTTATAGTTCCCTACATTCATGTATTGGGATAGGGGAGAACCAATAACATTAAGCCTTATTGAATGATGGATTATTTGATGTTCAAATGAGTACAGGTACACAGAGCTTAGAGTTACCTACATTCATCTATTGGGATAAGGGAGAACCACGACTGTTAAGCCTTATTGGATGATGGATGAAATGATGCTCAAATGAGTACATTTATATAGAGCTTAGAGTTACCTACATTCGTCTATTGGGATAAGGGAGAACCACCAACTTAAGCCTTATTGGACGATGGATGAAATGATGTTCAAATGAGTAAAGGATACACAGAGCTTAAAGTTAACCACACCATCTTTTGGGATAAGGGCAAACTAACCAAGTTAAGGCTTATTTGACGATGAATGAACTGATGTTCAAATGAGTACAGGTACACTTCTTAGAGTTACCTACACTCAACTATTGGGATAAGGGAGAACCACCAACGTTAAGCCTTATTCGACGATGCATGAAATAATGTTCAAATGAGTACAGGTACACAGAGCTTAGAGCTCCCTACATACAACTATTGGGATAAGAGACAAACACCAACGTTAAGCCTTATTTGACGATGGATGAAATGATGTTCAAATGAGTACAGGTACACAGAGCTTATAGTTACCTACATTCATTTATTGGGATAAGGGAGAACCACCAACGTTAAGCCTTATTGGACTATGGATGAAATGATGGTCAAATGATTACAGGTACACAGAGCTTAGATTTCCCTGAATTCATCTATTGGGATAAGGGGAAGCACCAACGTTAAGCCTTATTGGACGATGGATGAAATTATGTTCAAATGAGTACAGGTACATAGAGCTTAGAGTTACCTACATTCAGCTATTTGGATACGGGTGAACCACCAAGGTTAATCCTTATTGGACTATGGATGAAATGATGTACCAATGAGTACAGGTACGCAGAGCTTAGAGTTCACTACATTCATCTATTGGGATAAGGGAGAACCACCAAAGTTAAGCCTTATTGGACGATGGATGAAATGGTGTTCAAGTGAGTACAGGTACACAGAGCTTAGAGTTCACTACATTCATCTATTGGGATAAGGGAGAACCACCAATGTTAAGCCTTATTGAACGATGTATGTAATGATTTTGAAATGAGTAAACGATACTCAGAGCTTAGAATTAACCACATCAACTTTTGGGATAAGAGAAAAGCACCAAAGTTAAGCCTTATTGAACGATGGATGAAATGATGTTCTAATGAGTACAGGTACACAGAGCTTATAGTTTCCTACATCATCTATTGGGATAAGGGAGAAGCAACAGCGTTAAGCCATATTGGATGATGGATTATTTGATGTTCAAATGAGTACAGGTACACAGAGCTTGGAGTTAACCACATAATTTGATGGGATAAGGGAGAACGAGCTAAGTTAAGCCTTATTTTACGAAGGATTAAATGATGTTCATATTAGCAAAGGTACACAGAGCTTAGAGTTACCTACATTCATCTATTCGGATAAGGGAGATCCACCAATGTTAAGCTTTATTGGACGATAGATGAAATGATGTTCAAATGAGTACAGGTATTTAGAGCATAGAGTTACGTGCATTCGTTTATTGGGATAAGGGAGAACCACCAACGTTAAGCCTTATTGGACGATGGATGAAATGATGTTCAAATGAGTACAGGTACTCAGAGCTTAGAGTTCCCTACATTCATCTATTGGGATAAGCCAGAACCAACAGCGTTAAGTCTTATCGGATGATGGATTATTTGATGTTCAAATGAGTACAGGTACACAGAGATTAGAGTTAACCACATAATTTGAAGGGATAAGGGAGAACGAGCTAAGTTAAGCCTTATTGGACGATTGATGAAATGAAGTTCAAATGAGCAAAGGTTCACAGAGCTTAGAGTTCCCTACATTCATCTGTTGGGATAAGGTAGGACGAACTAAGTTAAACCTTATTTGACGATGGATGAAATGATGTTCAAATGCGTACAGGTACACAGAGCTTATAGTTACCTACATTCATCTATTGGGATAAGGGAGAACCACCAAAGTTAAGCCTTATTGGACGATGGATGAAATGATGTTCAAATGAGTACAGGTACACAGAGCTTATAGTTACCTACATTCATCTATTGGGATAACGGAGAACCACCAACGTTAATCCTTATTGGACGATAAATGAAATGATGTTCAAATGATTACAGGTAAACAGAGCTTAGAGTTACCTACATTCATCAATTGGGATAAGGGAGAACCACCAACGCCAAGCTTTTTGAACGACGTATGTAATGATTTTGAAATGAGTAAACGATACACAGAGCTTAGAGTTAACCACATCATCTTTTGGGATAAGGGAAAAGCACCAAAGTTAAGCCTTATTGAACGGTGGATGAAATGATGTTCTAATGAGTACAGGAACACAGAGCTTTTAGTTCCCTACATTCATCTATTGGGATAAGGGAGAACCAAAAGCGTTAAGCCTTATGGGACGATTGATGAAATGATGTTCAAATGAGTACAGGGGTATAGAGCTTAGAGTTACCTACATTCACGTATTTGGATAATGGAGAACCACCAAGGTTAAGCCTTATTGGACGATGGATGAAATGATGTTCAAATGAGTACAGGTACACAGAGCTTAGAGTTCCCTACATTCATCTATTGGGATAAGCGAGAAACACAAACGTTAAGCCTTATTGGACGATGGATGAAATGATGTTCAAATGATTACAGGTACACAGAGCTTAGAGTTACCTACATTCATCTCTTGGGATAAGGGAGGACCAACTCAGTTAAACCTTATTTGATGATGAATGAAATAACGTTTAAATGAGTACAGGTACACAGAGCTTAGAGTTACCTAAATTCATCTATTGGGGTAGGCGAGAAACACCAACGTTAAGCCTTATTGGACGATGGAAGCAATGATGTTCAAATGAGTACAGGTACACTGAGCTTAAAGTTAACCACACCATCTTTTGGGATAAGTGCGAACTAACAAAGTTAAGGCTTATTTGACGATGAATGAAATGATGTTCAAATGAGTACAGGTACACAGTTCTTAGAGTTACCTACATTCATCTATTGGGATAAGGGAGAAGCACCAACGTTAAGCCTTATTCAACGATGGATGAAATAATGTTCAAATGAGTTCAGATACATAGAGCTTAGAGTTACCTACATTCATCTATTGGGATAAGGGAGAAACACCGACGTTAAGCCTTATTGGACGATGGATGAAATGATGTTCAAATAAGTAAAGGTACACAGAGCTTAGAGCTCCCTACATTCATCTATTGGGATAAGAGAGAAACACCAACGTTAAGCTTTTTGGACTATGGATGAAATGATCTTCAAATGAGTACAGGTACACAGAGCCTTGAATTACCTAAATTCATCTATTGGGATAAGGGGACCACCAACGTTAAGCCCTATAGGATGATGGATGAAATGATGTTCAAATGAGTACAGGTACACAGAGGTTATAGTTCCCTACATTCATCTATTGGGATAGGGGAGAACCAACAACGTTAAGCCTTATTGGATGATGGATTATTTGATGTTCAAATGAGTACAGGTACACAGAGCTTAGAGTCACCTACATTCATCTATTGGGATAAGGGAGAACCACCAACGTTAAGCCTAATTGGCCGATGGATGAAATGATGTTCAAATGAGTACAGGTACACAGAGCTTAGAGCTCCCTACATACAACTATTGGGATAAGAGAGAAACACCAACGTTAAGCCTTATTTGACGATGGATGAAATGATGTTCAAATGAGTACAGGTACACAGAGCTTATAGTTACCTACATTCATCTATTGGGATAAGGGAGAACCACCAACGCCAAGCCTTTTTGAACGACGTATGTAATGATTTTGAAATTAGTAAACGATACACAGAGCTTAGAGTTAACCACATCATCTTTTGGGATAAGGGGAAAGGCACCAAAGTTAAGCCTTATTGAACAGTGGATGAAATGATGTTCTAATGAGTACAGGAACACAGAGCTTATAGTTCCCTACATTCATCTATTGGGATAAGGGAGAACCAACAGCGTTAAGCCTTATTGGACGATGGATGAAATGATGTTCAAATGAGTATAGGTACACAGAGCTTAGAGTTCCCTACATTCATCTATTGGGGTAACGGAGAAACACCAACGTTAAGCCTTATTGGACGATGGATGAAATGATGTTCAAATGAGTACTTGTGTATAGAGCTTAGAGTGACCTACATTCGTCTATTGGAATAAGGGAGAACCACCAACGTTAAGCCTTATTGGACGATAAATGAAATTATGTTCAAATGAGTACAGGTATATAGAGCTTAGATTTACCTACATTCATCTATTGGGATATGGGAGGAGCACCGACGTTAAGCCTTATTGGATGATGAATGAAGTGATGTTCAAATGAGTACAGGTACACAGAGCTGAGAGCTCCCTACATTCATCTATTGGGATAGGAGAGATAAACGAACGTTAAGCCTTATGGGACGATGGATGAAATCATGTTCAAATGAGTACAGGCACACAGAGCTTAGAGTTACCTACATTCATTTATTGGGATAAGGGAGAACCACCAACGTTAAGCCTTATTGGACGATGGATGAAATGATGTTCAATTAGTACAGGTACACAGAGCTTACAGTTCCCTACATTCATCTATTGGGATAAGGGAGAACCACCAAAGTTATGGCTCATTGGACAATGTATGAAATGATGTTCAAATGAGTACAGGTACACAGAGCTTATAGTTCCCTACATTCATATATTGGGATAAGGGAGAACCAACAGCATTAAGCCTTATTGGATGATGGATTACTTGATGTTCAAATGAGTACAGGTACACAGAGCTTACAGTTAACCACATAATTTGATGGGATAAGGGAGAACGAGCTAAGTTAAGCCTTATTGGACGATGGATGAAATGATGTTCAAATGAGCAAAGGTACACAGAGCTTAGAGTTCCCTACATACATCTGTTGGGATAAGGGAGGACCAACTAAGTTAAACCTTATTTGACGATGAATGAAATGATGCTCAAATGAGTACAGGTACACAGAGTTTAGAGTTCCTTACATTCATCTATTGGGATAAGGGAGTACCAACACCATTAAGCCTTATTGGATGATGGATTATTTGATGTTCAAATGAGTACAGGTACACAGAGCTTACAGTTAACCACATAATTTGATGGGATAAGGGAGAACGAGCTAAGTTAAGCCTTCTTGGACGATGGATTAAATGATGTTCAAATGAGCAAAGGTACACAGAGCTTAGAGTTCCCTACATACATCTGTTGGGATAAGGGAGGACCAACTAAGTAAAACCTTATGTGACAATGAATGAAATGATGTTCAATTGAGTACATGTACCCAGAGCTTAGAGTTTCCTACATTCATCCATTGGGATAAGGGAGAACCACCAACGTTAAGCCTTATTGGACGATGGATGAAATGATGTTCAAATGATTACAGGTACACGGAGCTTAGAGTTACCTACATTCATCTATTGGGATAAGGGAGGACCAACTAAGTTAAACCTTATTTGATGATGAATGAAATGATGTTCAAATGAGTACAGGTACACAGAGCTTAGAGTTACCTACATTCATCTACTGGGATAAGGGAGAACCACCAACGTTAAGCCTTATTAGACGATGGATGAAGTAATGTTCAAATGAGTAAAGGATACACAGAGCTTAAAGTTAACCACACCATCTTTTGCAATAAGGGCGAACTAACAACGTTAAGCCTTATGGGACGATGGAAGAAATGATGTTAAAATGAGTAAAGTTACACAGAGCTTACAGTTACCTACATTCATCTATTCGGATAAGGGGATCCACCAACGTTAAGCCTTATTGGACGATGGATGAATTGATTTTCAAATGAGAACAGGTACACAGAGCTTAGAGAGAACCACATAATCTTATGGGATAAGGGCGAACGAGCTTAGTTATGCCTTATTGGACGATGGATGAAATGATGTTCAAATGAGTACAGGTACACAGGGCTTAGAGTAACCTGCATTCATCTATATATCAAGGGAGAACCACCAACGTTACCCCTCATTTGACGACGAATGAAATGATGTTCAAATGAGTACAGGTATGCAGAGCTTAGAGTTACCAACATTCATCTATTGGGGTAAGCAAGAACCGCCAACGTTAAGGCTTATTGGACGATGGATGAAATGATGTTCAAATGAGTACAGGTACACAGAGCTTAGAGTTACCTACATTCATATATTGGAATAAGGGTGTACCACCAACGTTAAACCTTATTGGACGATGGATGAAATAATTTTCAAATAAGTAAAGGATACACAGATCTTAAAGATAACCTCACCACCTTTTGGGATAAGGGCGAACTAACACAGTTACGGTTTATTTGACGATGAATGAAATTAAGTTAAAATGAGTACAGGTACACAGTTCT
The DNA here is from genome assembly GCA_030765055.1 of Mantis religiosa. Taxonomy (NCBI): domain Eukaryota; kingdom Metazoa; phylum Arthropoda; class Insecta; order Mantodea; family Mantidae; genus Mantis; species Mantis religiosa. The sequence continues at coordinate 454,923,256 of CM060950.1, forward strand.
TAGAGTTACATACATTCATCTATTGGGATAAGGGAGAACCACCTAAGTTAAGCCTTATTCGACGATGCATGAAATAATGTTCAAATGAGTACAGGTACACAGAGCTTAGAGGTCCCTACATTCATCTATTGGGATAAGAGGGAAACACCAACGTTAAGCCTTATTGGTCGATGGATGAAATGATGTTCAAATGAGTGCAGGTACACAGAGCTTAGAGTGACCCGCATAATTTTATGGGATAAGGGAGAACGAGCTAAGTTAAGCCTTATTAGACGATGGATGAAATGATGTGCAAATGAGCAACGGTACACAGCGCTTAGAGTTTCCTACATTCATCTATTGGGATAAGGGAGAACCACCAACGTTAAGCCTTATTGGACGATGGATGAAATGATGTTCAAATGATTACAGGTACACAGGGCTTAGAGTTACCTACATTCATCTATTGGGATAAGGTGGAACCACCAACATTAAGCCTTATTGGATGATGGATGAAATGATGTTCAAATGAGTACAGGTACACAGAGCTTAGAGTTCCCTACATTCATCTGTTGGGATAATGGAGGACCAAATAAGTTAAACCTTATTTGATGATAAATGAAATGATGTTCAAATGAGTACAGGTACACTGAGCTTAGAGTTACCTACGTTCATCTACTGGGATAAGGGAGAACCACCAACGTTAAACCTTATTAGACGATGGATGAAATGATGTTTAAATGAGTAAAGGATACACAGAGCTTAAGGTCAACCACACCATCTTTTGGGATAAGGGCGAACTAACAAAGCTAAGGCTTATTTGACGATGAATGAAATAATGCTCAAATGAGTACAGGTACACAGTTCTTAGAGTTACCTACATTCATCTATTGGGATAAGGGAGAAGCACCAACGTTAAGCCTTATTCGACGATGGATGAAATGATGTTCAAATGAGTACAGGTACACAGAGCTTAGAGCTCCCTACATTCATCTATTGGGATAAGAGAGAAACACCAACGTTAAGCCTTTTGGACGATGGATGAAATGATGTTCAAATGAGTACAGGTACACAGAGCTTAGAATTACCTACATTCATCTATTGGGATAAGGGCGAACCACGAATGTTAAGCCCTATTGGACGATGGATGAAATGATGTTCAAATGAGTACAGGTCCACAGAGGTTATAGTTCCCTACATTCATGTATTGGGATAGGGGAGAACCAATAACATTAAGCCTTATTGAATGATGGATTATTTGATGTTCAAATGAGTACAGGTACACAGAGCTTAGAGTTACCTACATTCATCTATTGGGATAAGGGAGAACCACGACTGTTAAGCCTTATTGGATGATGGATGAAATGATGCTCAAATGAGTACATTTATATAGAGCTTAGAGTTACCTACATTCGTCTATTGGGATAAGGGAGAACCACCAACGTTAAGCCTTATTGGACGATGGATGAAATGATGTTCAAATGAGTAAAGGATACACAGAGCTTAAAGTTAACCACACCATCTTTTGGGATAAGGGCAAACTAACCAAGTTAAGGCTTATTTGACGATGAATGAACTGATGTTCAAATGAGTACAGGTACACTTCTTAGAGTTACCTACACTCAACTATTGGGATAAGGGAGAACCACCAACGTTAAGCCTTATTCGACGATGCATGAAATAATGTTCAAATGAGTACAGGTACACAGAGCTTAGAGCTCCCTACATACAACTATTGGGATAAGAGACAAACACCAACGTTAAGCCTTATTTGACGATGGATGAAATGATGTTCAAATGAGTACAGGTACACAGAGCTTATAGTTACCTACATTCATTTATTGGGATAAGGGAGAACCACCAACGTTAAGCCTTATTGGACTATGGATGAAATGATGGTCAAATGATTACAGGTACACAGAGCTTAGATTTCCCTGAATTCATCTATTGGGATAAGGGGAAGCACCAACGTTAAGCCTTATTGGACGATGGATGAAATTATGTTCAAATGAGTACAGGTACATAGAGCTTAGAGTTACCTACATTCAGCTATTTGGATACGGGTGAACCACCAAGGTTAATCCTTATTGGACTATGGATGAAATGATGTACCAATGAGTACAGGTACGCAGAGCTTAGAGTTCACTACATTCATCTATTGGGATAAGGGAGAACCACCAAAGTTAAGCCTTATTGGACGATGGATGAAATGGTGTTCAAGTGAGTACAGGTACACAGAGCTTAGAGTTCACTACATTCATCTATTGGGATAAGGGAGAACCACCAATGTTAAGCCTTATTGAACGATGTATGTAATGATTTTGAAATGAGTAAACGATACACAGAGCTTAGAATTAACCACATCAACTTTTGGGATAAGAGAAAAGCACCAAAGTTAAGCCTTATTGAACGATGGATGAAATGATGTTCTAATGAGTACAGGTACACAGAGCTTATAGTTTCCTACATCATCTATTGGGATAAGGGAGAAGCAACAGCGTTAAGCCATATTGGATGATGGATTATTTGATGTTCAAATGAGTACAGGTACACAGAGCTTGGAGTTAACCACATAATTTGATGGGATAAGGGAGAACGAGCTAAGTTAAGCCTTATTTTACGAAGGATTAAATGATGTTCATATTAGCAAAGGTACACAGAGCTTAGAGTTACCTACATTCATCTATTCGGATAAGGGAGATCCACCAATGTTAAGCTTTATTGGACGATAGATGAAATGATGTTCAAATGAGTACAGGTATTTAGAGCATAGAGTTACGTGCATTCGTTTATTGGGATAAGGGAGAACCACCAACGTTAAGCCTTATTGGACGATGGATGAAATGATGTTCAAATGAGTACAGGTACTCAGAGCTTAGAGTTCCCTACATTCATCTATTGGGATAAGCCAGAACCAACAGCGTTAAGTCTTATCGGATGATGGATTATTTGATGTTCAAATGAGTACAGGTACACAGAGATTAGAGTTAACCACATAATTTGAAGGGATAAGGGAGAACGAGCTAAGTTAAGCCTTATTGGACGATTGATGAAATGAAGTTCAAATGAGCAAAGGTTCACAGAGCTTAGTGTTCCCTACATTCATCTGTTGGGATAAGGTAGGACGAACTAAGTTAAACCTTATTTGACGATGGATGAAATGATGTTCAAATGCGTACAGGTACACAGAGCTTATAGTTACCTACATTCATCTATTGGGATAAGGGAGAACCACCAAAGTTAAGCCTTATTGGACGATGGATGAAATGATGTTCAAATGAGTACAGGTACACAGAGCTTATAGTTACCTACATTCATCTATTGGGATAACGGAGAACCACCAACGTTAATCCTTATTGGACGATAAATGAAATGATGTTCAAATGATTACAGGTAAACAGAGCTTAGAGTTACCTACATTCATCAATTGGGATAAGGGAGAACCACCAACGCCAAGCTTTTTGAACGACGTATGTAATGATTTTGAAATGAGTAAACGATACACAGAGCTTAGAGTTAACCACATCATCTTTTGGGATAAGGGAAAAGCACCAAAGTTAAGCCTTATTGAACGGTGGATGAAATGATGTTCTAATGAGTACAGGAACACAGAGCTTATAGTTCCCTACATTCATCTATTGGGATAAGGGAGAACCAAAAGCGTTAAGCCTTATGGGACGATTGATGAAATGATGTTCAAATGAGTACAGGGGTATAGAGCTTAGAGTTACCTACATTCACGTATTTGGATAATGGAGAACCACCAAGGTTAAGCCTTATTGGACGATGGATGAAATGATGTTCAAATGAGTACAGGTACACAGAGCTTAGAGTTCCCTACATTCATCTATTGGGATAAGGGAGAAACACAAACGTTAAGCCTTATTGGACGATGGATGAAATGATGCTCAAATGATTACAGGTACACAGAGCTTAGAGTTACCTACATTCATCTCTTGGGATAAGGGAGGACCAACTCAGTTAAACCTTATTTGATGATGAATGAAATAACGTTTAAATGAGTACAGGTACACAGAGCTTAGAGTTACCTAAATTCATCTATTGGGGTAGGCGAGAAACACCAACGTTAAGCCTTATTGGACGATGGAAGCAATGATGTTCAAATGAGTACAGGTACACTGAGCTTAAAGTTAACCACACCATCTTTTGGGATAAGTGCGAACTAACAAAGTTAAGGCTTATTTGACGATGAATGAAATGATGTTCAAATGAGTACAGGTACACAGTTCTTAGAGTTACCTACATTCATCTATTGGGATAAGGGAGAAGCACCAACGTTAAGCCTTATTCAACGATGGATGAAATAATGTTCAAATGAGTTCAGATACATAGAGCTTAGAGTTACCTACATTCATCTATTGGGATAAGGGAGAAACACCGACGTTAAGCCTTATTGGACGATGGATGAAATGATGTTCAAATAAGTAAAGGTACACAGAGCTTAGAGCTCCCTACATTCATCTATTGGGATAAGAGAGAAATACCAACGTTAAGCTTTTTGGACTATGGATGAAATGATCTTCAAATGAGTACAGGTACACAGAGCCTTGAATTACCTAAATTCATCTATTGGGATAAGGGGACCACCAACGTTAAGCCCTATTGGATGATGGATGAAATGATGTTCAAATGAGTACAGGTACACAGAGGTTATAGTTCCCTACATTCATCTATTGGGATAGGGGAGAACCAACAACGTTAAGCCTTATTGGATGATGGATTATTTGATGTTCAAATGAGTACAGGTACACAGAGCTTAGAGTCACCTACATTCATCTATTGGGATAAGGGAGAACCACCAACGTTAAGCCTAATTGGCCGATGGATGAAATGATGTTCAAATGAGTACAGGTACACAGAGCTTAGAGCTCCCTACATACAACTATTGGGATAAGAGAGAAACACCAACGTTAAGCCTTATTTGACGATGGATGAAATGATGTTCAAATGAGTACAGGTACACAGAGCTTATAGTTACCTACATTCATCTATTGGGATAAGGGAGAACCACCAACGCCAAGCCTTTTTGAACGACGTATGTAATGATTTTGAAATTAGTAAACGATACACAGAGCTTAGAGTTAACCACATCATCTTTTGGGATAAGGGGAAAGGCACCAAAGTTAAGCCTTATTGAACAGTGGATGAAATGATGTTCTAATGAGTACAGGAACACAGAGCTTATAGTTCCCTACATTCATCTATTGGGATAAGGGAGAACCAACAGCGTTAAGCCTTATTGGACGATGGATGAAATGATGTTCAAATGAGTATAGGTACACAGAGCTTAGAGTTCCCTACATTCATCTATTGGGGTAACGGAGAAACACCAACGTTAAGCCTTATTGGACGATGGATGAAATGATGTTCAAATGAGTACTTGTGTATAGAGCTTAGAGTGACCTACATTCGTCTATTGGAATAAGGGAGAACCACCAACGTTAAGCCTTATTGGACGATAAATGAAATTATGTTCAAATGAGTACAGGTATATAGAGCTTAGAGTTACCTACATTCATCTATTTGGATAAGGGAGAACCACCAACGTTAAGCCTTATTGGACGATGGAAGAAATGATATTCAAATGAGTACAGGTACATAGAGCTTAGAGTTCCCTACATTAATCAATTGGGATAAGGGGAACCAACAGCGTTAAGCCTTATTGGATGATGGATTATTTGATGTTCAAATGAGTACAGGTACACAGAGCTTACAGTTAACCACATGATTTGATGGGATAAGGGAGAACGAGCTAAGTTAAGCCTTATTAGACGATGGATGAAATGATGTTCAACTGAGCAAAGGTACACAGAGCTTAGAGTTGCCTACATTCATCTGTTGGGATAAGGGAGTACCAACTAAGTTAAAACTTATTTGACGATGAATGAAATGATGTTCAAATTATTAGATTTACACAGAGCTTAGAGCTTCCTACATTCATCTATTGGGATAAGGACGAACCACCAACGTTAAGTCTTATTGGACGATGGATGAAATGATGTTCAAATGATTACAGGTACACAGGGCTTAGAGTTACCTACATTCATCTATTGGGATAAGGTAGAACCACCAACATTAAGCCTTATTGGATGATGGATGAAATGATGTTCAAATGAGTACAGGTACACAGAGCTTAGAGTTATCTACATTCATCTATTGGGATAATGGAGGACCAACTAAGTTAAACCTTATTTGATGATGAATGAAATGATGTTCAAATGAGTACAGGTACACTGAGCTTAGAGCTACCTACGTTCATCTACTGGGATAAGGGAGAACCACCAACGTTAAACCTTATTAGACGATGGATGAAATGATGTTCAAATGAGTAAAGGATACACAGAGCTTAAAGTTAACCACACCATCTTTTGGGATAAGGGCGAACTAACAAAGCTAAGGCTTATTTGACGATGAATGAAATAATGTTCAAATGAGTACAGGTACACAGTTCTTAGAGTTACCTACAATTATCTATTGGGATAAGGGAGAACCACCAACGTTAAGCCTTATTCGACGATGGATGAAATGATGTTCAAATGAGTACAGGTACACAGAGCTTAGAGCTCCCTACATTCATCTATTGGGATAAGAGAGAAACACCAACGTTAAGCCTTTTGGACGATGGATGAAATGATGTTCAAATGAGTACAGGTACACAGAGCTTAGAATTACCTACATTCATCTACTGGGATAAGGGCGAACCACGAACGTTAAGCCCTATTGGACAATGGATGAAATGATGTTCAAATGAGTACAGGTCCACAGAGGTTATAGTTTCCTACATTCATGTATTGGGATAGGGGAGAACCAATAACATTAAGCCTTATTGAATGATGGATTATTTGATGTTCAAATGAGTACAGGTACACAGAGCTTAGAGTTACCTACATTCATCTATTGGAATAAGGGAGAACCACCAACGCTAAGCCTTATGGGACGATGGATGAAATGATGTTCAAATGAGTAAAGGTACACAGAGCTTAGAGTTGCCTTCATTCATCTCTTCGGATAAGGGAGATCCAAAACGTTAAGCCTTATCGGACGATGGATAAAATGATGTTCAAATGAGTACAGGCATATAGAGCTTAGATTTACCTACATTCGTCTATTGGGATAAGGGAGAACCACCAACGTTAAGCCTTATTGGACGATGGATGAAATGATGTTCAAATGAGTAAAGGATACACAGAGCTTAAAGTTAACCACACCATCTTTTGGGATAAGGGCAAACTAACCAAGTTAAGGCTTATTTGACGATGAATGAAATGATGTTCAAATGAGTACAGGTACACTTCTTAGAGTTACCTACACTCAACTATTGGGATAAGGGAGAACCACCAACTTTAAGCCTTATTCGACGATGCATGAAATAATGTTCAAATGAGTACAGGTACACAGAGCTTAGAGCTCCCTACATACAACTATTGGGATAAGAGACAAACACCAAGGTTAAGCCTTATTTGACGATGGATGAAATGATGTTCAAATGAGTACAGGTACACAGAGCTTAGAGTTACCTACATTCATCTATTGGGATAAGGGAGAACCACCAACGTTAAGCCTTATTGGACTATGGATGAAATGATGTTCAAATGATTACAGGTACACAGAGCTTAGATTTCCCTGAATTCATCTATTGGGATAAGGGGAAGCACCAACGTTAAGCCTTATTGGACGATGGATGAAATTATGTTCAAATGAGTACAGGTACATAGAGCTTAGAGTTACCTACATTAAGCTATTTGGATACGGGTGAACCACCAAGGTTAAGCCTTATTGGACTATGGATGAAATGATGTTCCAATGAGTACAGGTACACAGAGCTTAGAGTTCACTACATTCATCTATTGGGATAAGGGAGAACCACCAAAGTGAAGCCTTATTGGACGATGGATGAAATGATGTTCAAATGAGTACAGGTACACAGAGCTTAGAGTTCACTACATTCATCTATTGGGATAAGGGAGAACCACCAATGTTACGCCTTATTGAACGATGTATGTAATGATTTTGAAATGAGTAAACGATACACAGAGCTTAGAATTAACCACATCAACTTTTGGGATAAGAGAAAAGCACCAAAGTTAAGCCTTATTGAACGATGGATGAAATGATGTTCTAATGAGTACAGGTACACAGAGCTTATAGTTTCCTACATTCATCTATTGGGATAAGGGAGAAGCAACAGCGTTAAGCCTTATTGGATGATGGATTATTTGATGTTCAAATGAGTACAGGTACATAGAGCTTGGAGTTAACCACATAATTTGATGGGATAAGGGAGAACGAGCTAAGTTAAGCCTTATTGGACGAAGGATTAAATAATGTTCATATTAGCAAAGGTACACAGAGCTTAGAGTTACCTACATTCATCTATTCGGATAAGGGAGATCCACCAATGTTAAGCTTTATTGGACGATAGATGAAATGATGTTCAAATGAGTACAGGTATTTAGAGCATAGAGTTACCTGCATTCGTCTATTGGGATAAGGGAGAACCACCAACGTTAAGCCTTATTGGAGGATGGATGAAATGATGTTCAAATGAGTACAGGTACTCAGAGCTTAGAGTTCCCTACATTCATCTATTGGGATAAGCCAGAACCAACAGCGTTAAGTCTTACCGGATGATGGATTATTTGATGTTCAAATGAGTACAGGTACACAGAGATTAGAGTTAACCACATAATTTGATGGGATAAGGGAGAACGAGCTAAGTTAAGCCTTATTGGACGATGGATGAAATGAAGTTCAAATGAGCAAAGGTACACAGAGCTTAGAGTTCCCTACATTCATCTGTTGGGATAAGGGAGGACGAACTAAGTTAAACCTTATTTGACGATGAATGGAATGATGTTTAAATGAGTACATGTACACAGAGCTTAGAGTTTTCTACATTCATCTATTGGGATAAGGGAGAACCACCAACGTTAGGCCTTATTGGACGATGGATGAAATGATGTTCAAATGAGTACAGGTAAACAGAGCTTAGGGCTCCCTACATACATCTATTGGGACAAGAGAGAAACACCAACGTTAAGCGTTATTGGACGATGGATGAAATGATGTTCAAATGAGTACAGGTACACAGAGCTTAGAGTTACCTACATTCATCTATTGGGATAAGGGAGAAACACCAACGTCAAACTTTATGGGATGATGGATGAAATGATGTTCAAATGAGTAAAGGTACATAGAGCTTAGAGTTACCTACATTCCTCTGTCGGGATAAGGGCGAAACACCAACGTTAAGGCTTATTGGACGATGGATGAAATGATGTTCAAATGAGTACAGGTACATAGAGCTTAGAGTTACATGCATTCATCTATAGGGAAAGGGAGAACCACCAACATTAAGCCTTGTGGGACGATGAATGAAATGATGTTCAAATGAGTACAGGTACACAGAGCTTAGAATTACCTACATTCACCTCCTGGGATAAGGGCGAACCACCAACGTTAAGCCCTATTGGACGATGGATGAAATGAGGTTCAAATGAGTACAGGTACACAGAGGTTATAGTTGCCTACATTCATCTATTCGGATAAGGGAGGTCTACCAACGTTAAACCTTATTGGACGATGGATAAAATGATGTTCAAATGAGTACAGGTATATAGAGCTTAGAGTTACCTACATTCGTCTATTGGCATAAGGGAGAACCACCAACGTTAAGCCTTGTTGGACGATGGATGAAATGATGTTCAAATGAGTACAGGTACACAGAGCTTAGATTTCCCTGAATTCATCTATTGGAATAAGGGGAACCACCAACGTTAAGCCTTATTGGACGATGGATGAAATTATGTTCAAATGAGTACAGGTACATAGAGCTTAGAGTTACCTACATTCATCTATTTGGATAAGGGAGAACCACCAAAGTTAAGCCTTATTGGACGATGGATGAAATGATGTTCAAATGAGTGCAGGTACACAGAGCTTAGAGTTCCCTACATTCATCTATTGGGATAAGCGAGAACCACCAAAGTTAAGCCTTATTGGATGGTGGATGAAATGATGTTCAAATGAGTACAGGTACACAGAGCTTATAGTTACCTACATTCATCTATTGGGATAAGGGAGAACCACCAACGTTAAGCCTTATTGGACGATGGATGAAATGATGTTCAAATGATTACAGGTAAACAGAGCTTAGAGCTACCTACATTCATCTATTGGGATAAGGGAGAACCACCAACGTTAAGCCTTATTGAACGATGTATGTAATGATTTTGAAATGAGTAAACGATACACAGAGCTCAGAGTTACCTACATTCATCAATTGGGATAAGGGAGAACCAACAGCGTTAAGCCTTATTGGATGATCGATTATTTTATGTTCAAATGAGTACAGGTACACAGATTTTAGAGTTAACCACATAATTTGATGCGATAAGGGAGAACGAGCTAAGTTAAGCCTTATTGGACAATGGATGAAATGATGTTTAAATGTGTACAGGTACACAGAGCTTAGAGTGACCTACATTCATCTATTGGGATAAGGGAGAACCACCAACGTTAAGCCTAATTGGCCGATGGATGAAATGATGTTCAAATGAGTACAGGTACACAGAGCTTAGAGCTCCCTACATACAACTATTGGGATAAGAGAGAAACACCAACGTTAAGCCTTATTTGACGATGGATGAAATGATGTTCAAATGCGTACAGGTACACAGAGCTTATAGTTACCTACATTCATCTATTGGGATAAGGGAGAACCACCAAAGTTAAGCCTTATTGGACGATGGATGAAATGATGTTCAAATGAGTACAGGTACACAGAGCTTATAGTTACCTACATTCATCTATTGGGATAAGGGAGAACCACCAACGTTAAGCCTTATTGGACGATAAATGAAATGATGTTCAAATGATTACAGGTAAACAGAGCTTATAGTTACCTACATTCATCTATTGGGATAAGGGAGAACCACCAACGTTAAGCCTTATTGGACGATAAATGAAATGATGTTCAAATGATTACAGGTAAACAGAGCTTAGAGTTACCTACATTCATCAATTGGGATAAGGGAGAACCACCAACGCCAAGCTTTTTGAACGACGTATGTAATGATTTTGAAATGAGTAAACGATACACAGAGCTAAGAGTTAACCACATCATCTTTTGGGATAAGGGAAAAGCACCAAAGTTAAGCCTTATTGAACGGTGGATGAAATGATGTTCTAATGAGTACAGGAACACAGAGCTTATAGTTCCCTACATTCATCTATTGGGATAAGTAAGAACCAACAGCGTTAAGCCTAATTGGCCGATGGATGAAATGATGTTCAAATGAGTACAGGTACACAGAGCTTAGAGCTTCCTACATACAACTATTGGGATAAGAGAGAAACACCAACGTTAAGCCTTATTTGACGATGGATGAAATGATGTTCAAATGCGTACAGGTACACAGAGCTTATAGTTACCTACATTCATCTATTGGGATAAGGGAGAACCACCAAAGTTAAGCCTTATTGGACGATGGATGAAATGATGTTCAAATGAGTACAGGTACACAGAGCTTATAGTTACCTACATTCATCTATTGGGATAAGGGAGAACCACCAACGTTAAGCCCTATTGGACGATAAATGAAATGATGTTCAAATGATTACAGGTAAACAGAGCTTAGAGTTACCTACATTCATCAATTGGGATAAGGGAGAACCACCAACGCCAAGCTTTTTGAACGACGTATGTAATGATTTTGAAATGAGTAAACGATACACAGAGCTTAGAGTTAACCACATCATCTTTTGGGATAAGGGAAAAGCACCAAAGTTAAGCCTTATTGAACGGTGGATGAAATGATGTTCTAATGAGTACAGGAACACAGAGCTTATAGTTCCCTACATTCATCTATTGGGATAAGGGAGAACCAACAGCGTTAAGCCTTATGGGACGATTGATGAAATGATGTTCAAATGAGTACAGGGGTATAGAGCTTAGAGTTACCTACATTCACGTATTTGGATAATGGAGAACCACCAAGGTTAAGCCGTATTGGACGATGGATGAAATGATGTTCAAATGAGTACAGGTACACAGAGCTTAGAGTTCCCTACATTCATCTATTGGGATAAGGGAGAAACACAAACGTTAAGCCTTATTGGACGATGGATGAAATGATGTTCAAATGAGTACAGGTGTATAGAGCTTAGAGTGACCTACATTCGTCAATTGGGATAAGGGTAGAAACCACCAACGTTAAGCCTTATTGGACGATGGATGAAATTACGTTCAAATGAGTACAGGTACATAGAGCTTATATTTACCTACATTCATCTATTGGGATACGGGAGAAGCACCGACGTTAAGCCTTATTGGATGATGAATGAAGTGATGTTGAAATGAGTACAGGTACACAGAGCTGAGAGCTCCCTACATTCAGCTATTGGGATAGGAGAGAAACATGAACGATAAGCCTTATGGGACGATGGTGAAATCATGTTCAAATGAGTACAGGCACACAGAGCTTAGAGTTACCTACATTCATTTATTGGGATAAGGGAGAACCACCAATGTTAAGCCTTATTGGATGATGGATGAAATGATGTTAAAATCAGTTCAGGTACATAGAGCTTAGAGTTAGCTACATTCATCTTTTGGGATAAGGGAGAACCACCAGCGTTAAGCCTTATTGGACGATGGATGAAATGATGTTCAAATGAGTACAGGTACACAAAGCTTAGAGTTACTTACATTCATCTACTGGAATAAGGGAGAACCTACAACGTTATAGCTTAATGGATGATGGATGAAATAATGCTCAAATGAGTACATGTAATTAGAGCGACGATGGATGAAACAATGCTCAAATGAGTACATGTAATTAGAGCTTAGAGTTACCAACATTCATCTATTGGAATAACGGATAACCACCAAAGCTGATTCTTATTGGACGATGGATGAAATGATGTTAAAATGAGTACAGGTACACAGAGCTTAGAGTTAACCACATCATCTTTTGGGATAAGGGAAAAGCACCAACTTTAAGCCTTATTGAACGATGGATGAAATGATGTTCAAATGAGTACAGGTACACAGAGCTTAGAGTTCCCTACAGTCATCTATTGGGATAAGGGAGAACCAACAAAGTTAAGCCTTATTGGACGATGGATGAAATGATGTTCATATGAGTACAGGTACACAGAGCTTAGTGTTACCTACATTCATGTATTGGAATAAGGGAGAACCTACAACGTTAAGCCTTATTGGACGATGGATGAAATGATGTTCAAATGATTACAGGTAAACAGAGCTTAGAGTTACCTACATTCATCAATTGGGATAAGGGAGAACCACCAACATTAAGCCTTTTTGAACGACGTATGTAATGATTTTGAAAAGAGTAAAGGATACACACAGCATAGAGTTAACCACATCATCTTTTGGGATAAGGGAAAAGCACCAAATTTAAGCCTTATTGAACGGTGGGTGAAATGATGTTCTAATGAGTATAGGTACACACAGCTTATAGTTCCCTACATTCGTCTATTGGAATAAGGGAGAACCAACAGCGTTAAGCCTTATTGGACGATGGATGAAATGATGTTCAAATGCGTACAGGTACACAGAGCTTATAGTTACCTACATTCATCTATTGGGATAAGGGAGAACCACCAAAGTTAAGCCTTATTGGACGATGGATGAAATGATGTTCAAATGAGTACAGGTACACAGAGCTTATAGTTACCTACATTCATCTATTGGGATAAGGGAGAACCACCAACGTTAAGCCCTATTGGACGATAAATGAAATGATGTTCAAATGATTACAGGTAAACAGAGCTTAGAGTTACCTACATTCATCAATTGGGATAAGGGAGAACCACCAACGCCAAGCTTTTTGAACGACGTATGTAATGATTTTGAAATGAGTAAACGATACACAGAGCTTAGAGTTAACCACATCATCTTTTGGGATAAGGGAAAAGCACCAAAGTTAAGCCTTATTGAACGGTGGATGAAATGATGTTCTAATGAGTACAGGAACACAGAGCTTATAGTTCCCTACATTCATCTATTGGGATAAGGGAGAAACAACAGCGTTAAGCCTTATGGGACGATTGATGAAATGATGTTCAAATGAGTACAGGGGTATAGAGCTTAGAGTTACCTACATTCACGTATTTGGATAATGGAGAACCACCAAGGTTAAGCCGTATTGGACGATGGATGAAATGATGTTCAAATGAGTACAGGTACACAGAGCTTAGAGTTCCCTACATTCATCTATTGGGATAAGGGAGAAACACAAACGTTAAGCCTTATTGGACGATGGATGAAATGATGTTCAAATGAGTACAGGTGTATAGAGCTTAGAGTGACCTACATTCGTCAATTGGGATAAGGGTAGAAACCACCAACGTTATGCCTTATTGGACGATGGATGAAATTACGTTCAAATGAGTACAGGTACATAGAGCTTATATTTACCTACATTCATCTATTGGGATATGGGAGAAGCACCGACGTTAAGCCTTATTGGATGATGAATGAAGTGATGTTGAAATGAGTACAGGTACACAGAGCTGAGAGCTCCCTACATTCAGCTATTGGGATAGGAGAGAAACATGAACGATAAGCCTTATGGGACGATGGTGAAATCATGTTCAAATGAGTACAGGCACACAGAGCTTAGAGTTACCTACATTCATTTATTGGGATAAGGGAGAACCACCAACGTTAAGCCTTATTGGACGATGGATGAAATTATGTTCGAATTAGTACAGGTACACAAGGCTTATAGTTCCCAGCATTCAGCTATTGGGATAGGGGAGAACCAACAGCGTTAAGCCTTATTGGATGATGGATTATTTGATGTTCAAATGAGTACAGGTACACAGAGCTTAGAGTTACCTACGTTCATCTATTGGGATAAGAGAGGACCTACTAAGTTAAACCTTATTTGACGATGAATGAAATGATGTTCAAATGAGTACAGGTACACAGAGCTCATAGTTACCTACATTAATCTATTGGGATAAGAGAGAACCACCAAAGTTAAGCCTTATTGCACGATGGATGAAATGATGTTCAAATGAGTAAAGGTACACAGAGCTTAGGGTTACCTACATTGAACTATTGGGATAAGGGAGAACCACCAACGTTAAGCCTTATTGGACGATAAATGAAATGATGTTCAAATGATTACAGGTAAACAGAGCTTAGAGTTACCTACATTCATCAATTGCGATAAGGGAGAACCACCAACGCCAAGCCTTTTTGAACGACGTATGTAATGATTTTGAAATGAGTAACCGATACACAGAGCTTAGACTTAACCACATCATCTTTTGGGATAAGGGAAAAGCACCAAAGTTAAGCCTTATTGAACGGTGGATGAAATGATATTCTAATGAGTACAGAAACACAGAGCTTATAGTTCCCTACATTCATCTATTGGGGTAAGGGAGAAACACCAACGTTAAGCCTTATTGGACGATGGATAATATGATGTTATATTGAGTACATGTGTATAGAGCTTAGGGTGACCTACATTCGTCTATTGGGATAAGGGAGAACCACCAACGTTAAGCCTTATTGGACGATAAATGAAATTATGTTCAAATGAGTACAGGTACATAGAGCTTAGAGTTACCTACATTCATCTATTTGGATAAGGGAGAACAACCAATGTTAAGCCTTATTGGACGATGGAAGAAATGATGTTCAAATGAGTACAGGTACATAGAACTTAGAGTTCCCTACATTAATCAACTGGGATAAGGGGAACCATCAGCGTTAAGCCTTATTGGATGATGGATTATTTGATGTTCAAATGAGTACAGGTACACAGAGCTTACAGTTAACCAAATAATTTGATGGGATAAGGGGGAAACGAGCTAAGTTAAGCCTTATTGGACGATGGATGAAATGATGTTCAAATGATTACAGGTACACAGAGCTTAGAGTTACCTACATTCATCTATTGGGGTAAGCGAGAACCACCAACGTTAAGCCTTATTGGACGATGGAAGAAATGATGTTCAAATGAGTACAGGTACACTGAGCTTAGAGTTACCTACGTCCATCTACTGGGATAAGGGAGAACCACCAACGTTACGCCTTATTAGACGATGGATGAAATGATGTTCAAATGAGTAAAGGATACACAGAGCTTAAAGTTAACCACACCTTCTTTTGGGATAAGGGCGAACTAACAAAGTTAAGGCTTATTTGACGATGAATGAAATAATGTTCAAATGAGTACAGGTACACAGTTCTTAGAGTTACCTACATTCATCTATTGGGATACGGGAGAAGCACCAACGATAAGCCTTATTTGACGATGGATGAAATGATGTTCAAATGAGTACAGGTCCACAGAGCTTATAGTTACCTACATTCATCTATTGGGATAAGGGGAACCACCAACGTTAAGCCCTATTGGACGATGGATGAAATGATGTTCAAATGAGTACAGGTACACAGAGGTTATAGTTCCCTACATTCATCTATTGGGATAGGGGAGAACCAACAACGTTAAGCCTTATTGGATGATGGATTATTTGATGTTCAAATGAGTGCAGGTACACAGAGCATAGAGTTACCTACATTCATCTATTGGGATAAGGGAGAACCACCAACGTTAAGCCTAATTGGCCGATGGATGAAATGATGTTCAAATGAGTACAGGTACACAGAGCTTAGAGCTCCCTACATACAACTATTGGGATAAGAGAGAAACACCAACGTTAAGCCTTATTTGACGATGGATGAAATGAGGTTCAAATGAGTACAGGTACACAGAGCTCATAGTTACCTACATTCATCTATTGGGATAAGGGAGAACCACGAAAGGTAAGCCTTATTGCACGATGGATGAAATGATGTTCAAATGAGTAAAGGTACACAGAGCTTAGAGTTACCTACTTTGAACTATTGGGATAAGGGAGAACCACCAACGTTAAGCCTTATTGGACGATAAATGAAATGATGTTCAAATGATTACAGGTAAACAGAGCTTAGAGTTACCTACATTCATCAATTGCGATAAGGGAGAACCAACAACGCCAAGCCTTTTGGAACGACGTATGTAATGATTTTGAAATGAGTAAACGATACACAGAGCTTAGACTTAACCACATCATCTTTTGGGATAAGGGAAAAGCACCAAAGTTAAGCCTTATTGAACGGTGGATGAAATGATATTCTAATGAGTACAGGAACACAGAGCTTATAGTTCCCTACATTCATCTATTGGGATAAGGGAGAACCAACAGCGTTAAGCCTTATGGGACGATTGATAAAATGATGTTCAAATGAGTACAGGGGTATAGAGCTTAGAGTTACCTACATTCACCTATTTGGATAATGGAGAACCACCAAGGTTAAGCCTTATTGGACGATGGATGAAATGAAGTTCAAATGAGTACAGGTACACAGAGCTTAGAGTTCCCTACATTCATCTATTGGGATAAGGGAGAAACACAAACGTTAAGCCTTATTGGACGATGGATGAAATGATGTTCAAATGAGTACAGGTGTATAGAGCTTAGAGTGACCTACATTCGTCTATTGGGATAAGGGAGAACCACCAACGTTAAGCCTTATTGGACGATGGATGAAATTATGTTCAAATGGGTACAGGTACATAGAGCTTAGAGTTACCTACATTCATCAATTTGGATAAGGGAGAACCAGCAACGTTAAGCCTTATTGGACGATGGAAGAAATGATGTTCAAATGAGTACAGGTACACAGAGCTTAGAGTTCCCTACATTAATCAATTGGGATAAGGGGAACCAACAGCGTTAAGCCTTGTTGGATGATGGATTGTTTGATGTTCAAATGAGTACAGGTACACAGATCTTACAGTTAACCACATAATTTAATGAGATAAGGGAGAACGAGCTAAGTGAAGCCTTATTGGACGATGGATAAAATGATGTTCAAATGAGCAAAGGTACACAGAGCTTAGAGTTCCCTACATTCATCTGTTGGGATAAGGGAGTACCAACTAAGTTAAACCTTATTTAACGATAAATGAAATGATGTTCAAATTAGTACATTTACACAGAGCTTAGAGTTGCCTTCATTCATCTATTCGGATAAGGGAGATCCAAAGCGTTAAGCCTTATCGGACGATGGATAAAATGATGTTCAAATGAGTACAGGTATATAGAGCTTAGAGTTACCTACATTCGTCTAGTAGGATAAGGGAGAACCACCAACGTTAAGCCTTATTGGACGATGGATGAAATGATGTTCAAATGAGTAAAGGATACACAGATCTTAAAGTCAACCACACCATCTTTTGGGATAAGGGCAAACTAACCAAGTTAAGGCTTATTTGACGATGAATGAAATGATGTTCAAATGAGTACAGGTACACTTCTTAGAGTTACCTACACTCAACTATTGGGATAAGGGAGAACCACAACTGTTAAGCCTTATTGGATGATGGAAGAAATGATGTTCAAATGAGTACATTTACATAGAGCTTAGAGTTACCTACATTCATCTATTGGGATAAGGGAGAACCACCAACGTTAAGCCTTATGGGACGATGGATGAAATGATGTTCAAATGAGTAAACGTACACAGAGCTTAGAGTTGCCTTCATTCATCTATTCGGATAAGGGAGATCCAAAGCGTTAAGCCTTATCGGACGATGGATAAAATGATGTTCAAATGAGTACAGGTATATAGAGCTTAGAGTTACCTACATTCGTCTATTAGGATAAGGGAGAACCACCAACGTTAAGCCTTATTGGACGATGGATGAAATGATGTTCAAATGAGTAAAGGATACACAGAGCTTAAAGTTAGCCACACCATCTTTTGGGATAAGGGCAAACTAACCAAGTTAAGGCTTATTTGACGATGAATGAAATGATGTTCAAATGAGTACAGGTACACTTCTTAGAGTTACCTACACTCAACTATTGGGATAAGGGAGAACCACCAACGTTAAGCCTTATTCGACGATGCATGAAATAATGTTCAAATAAGTACAGGTACACAGAGCTTAGAGCTCCCTACATACAACTATTGGGATAAGAGAGAAACACCAACGTTAAGCCTTATTTGACGATGGATGAAATGATGTTCAAATGCGTACAGGTACACAGAGCTTATAGTTACCTACATTCATCTATTGGGATAAGGGAGAACCACCAAAGTTAAGCCTTATTGGACGATGGATGAAATGATGTTCAAATGAGTACAGGTACACAGAGCTTAGAGCTCCCTACATTCATCTTTTGGGATAAGAGAGAAACACCAACGTTAAGCTTTTTGGACTATGGATGAAATGATCTTTAAATGAGTACAGGTACACAGAGCTTAGAATTACCTAAATTCATCTATTGGGATAAGGGGAACCACCAACGTTAAGCCCTATTGGACGATGGATGAAATGATGTTCAAATGAGTACAGGTACACAGAGGTTATAGTTCCCTACATTCATCTATTAGGATAGGGGAGAACCAACAACGTTAAGCCTTATTGGATGATGGATTATTTGATGTTCAAATGAGTACAGGTACACAGAGCTTAGAGTTACCTACATTCATCTATTGGGATAAGGGAGAACCACCAACGTTAAGCCTAATTGGCCGATGGATGAAATGAAGTTCAAATGAGTACAGGTACACAGAGCTTAGAGATCCCTACATACAACTATTGGGATAAGAGAGAAACACCAACGTTAAGCCTTATTTGACGATGGATGAAATGATGTTCAAATGAGTACAGGTACACAGAGCTCATAGTTACCTACATTAATCTATTGGGATAAGGGAGAACCACCAAAGTTAAGCCTTATTGCACGATGGATGAAATGATGTTCAAATGAGTAAAGGTACACAGAGCTTAGAGTTACCTACATTGAACTATTGGGATAAGGGAGAACCACCAACGTTAAGCCTTATTGGACGATAAATGAAATGATGTTCAAATGATTACAGGTAAACAGAGCTTAGAGTTACCTACATTCATCAATTGCGATAAGGGAGAACCACCAACGCCAAGCCTTTTTGAACGACGTATGTAATGATTTTGAAATGAGTAACCGATACACAGAGCTTAGACTTAACCACATCATCTTTTGGGATAAGGGAAAAGCACCAAAGTTAAGCCTTATTGAACGGTGGATGAAATGATATTCTAATGAGTACAGAAACACAGAGCTTATAGTTCCCTAAATTCATCTATTGGGATAAGGGAGAACCAACAGCGTTAAGCCTTATGGGACGATTGATAAAATGATGTTCAAATGAGTACAGGGGTATAGAGCTTAGAGTTACCTACATTCACCTATTTGGATAATGGAGAACCACCAAGGTTAAGCCTTATTAGACGATGGATGAAATGAAGTTCAAATGAGTACAGGTACACAGAGCTTAGAGTTCCCTACATTCATCTATTGGGATAAGGGAGAAACACAAACGTTAAGCCTTATTGGACGATGGATGAAATGATGTTCAAATGAGTACTGGTGTATAGAGCTTAGAGTGACCTACATTCGTCTATTGGGATAAGGGAGAACCACCAACGTTAAGCCTTATTGGATGATGGATGAAATTATGTTCAAATGGGTTCAGGTACATAGAGCTTAGAGTTACCTACATTCATCTATTTGGATAAGGGAGAACCAGCAACGTTAAGCTTTATTGGACGATGGAAGAAATGATGTTCAAATGAGTACAGGTACACAGAGCTTAGAGTTCCCTACATTAATCAATTGGGATAAGGGGAACCAACAGCGTTAAGCCTTGTTGGATGATGGATTATTTGATGTTCAAATGAGTACAGGTACACAGAGCTTACAGTTAACCACATAATTTAATGGGATAAGGGAGAACGAGCTAAGTTAAGCCTTATTGGACGATGGATAAAATGATGTTCAAATGAGCAAAGGTACACAGAGCTTAGAGTTCCCTACATTCATCTGTTGGGATAAGGGAGTACCAACTAAGTTAAACCTTATTTAACGATAAATGAAATGATGTTCAAATTAGTACATTTACACAGAGCTTAGAATTTCCTACATTCATCTATTGGGATAAGGGAGAAACACCAACGTTAAGCCTTATTGGACGATGGATGAAATGATGTTCAAATGATTACAGGTACACAGGGCCTAGAGTTACCTACATTCATCTATTGGGATAAGGGAGAACCACCAACATTAAGCCTTATTGGACGATGGATGAAATGAAGTTCAAATGAGCAAAGGTACACAGAGCTTAGAGTTCCCTACATTCATCTGTTGGGATAAGGGAGGACCAACTAAGTTAAACCTTATTTGACGATGAATGGAATGATGTTTAAATGAGTATATGTACACAGAGCTGAGAGTTACCTACATTCATCTATTGGGGTAAGCGAGAACCACCAACGTTAAGCCTTATTGGACGATGGAAGAAATGATGTTAAAATGAGTACAGGTACACTAAGCTTAGAGTTACCTACATTTATCTACTGGGATAAGGGAGAACCACCAACGTTAAACCTTATTAGACGATGGATGAAATGATGTTCAAATGAGTAAAGGATACACAGAGCTTAAAGTTAACCACATTATCTTTTGGGATAAGGGCGAAATAACAAAGTTAAGGCTTATTTGACGATGAATGAAATAATGTTCAAATGAGTACAGGTACACAGTTCTTAGAGTTGCCTACATTCATCTATTGGGATAAGGGAGAAGCACCAACGTTAAGCCCTATTCTACGATGGATGAAATGATGTTCAAATGAGTACAGGTACACAGAGCTTAGAGTTCCCTACATTCATCTATTGGGATAAGAGAGAAACACCAACGTTAAGCCTTTTGGACGATGGATGAAATGATGTTCAAATGAGTACAGGTACACAGAGCTTAGAATTACCTACATTCGTCTATTGGGATAAGGGCGAACCACGAACGTTAAGCCCTATTGGTCGATGGATGAACTGATGTTCAAATGATTACAGGTACACAGAGGTTATAGTTCCCTTCATTCATCTATCTGGATAGGGGAGAACCAATAACATTAAGCCTTATTGGATGATGGATTATTTGATGTTCAAATGAGTACAGGTACACAGAGCTTATAGTTACCTACATTCATCTATTGGGATAAGGGAGAACCACGACTGTTAAGCCTTATTGGATGATGGATGAAATGATGTTCAAATGAGTACATTTACATAGAGCTTAGAGTTACCTACATTCATCTATTGGGATAAGGGAGGACCACCAATGTTAAGCCTTATGGGACGATGGATGAAATGATGTTCAAATGAGTAAAGGTACACAGAGCTTAGAGTTCCCTACATTCATCTGTTGGGATAAGGGAGGACCAACTAAGTTAAACCTTATTTGACGATGAATGGAATGATGTTTAAATGAGTATATGTACACAGAGCTGAGAGTTACCTACATTCATCTATTGGGGTAAGCGAGAACCACCAACGTTAAGCCTTATTGGACGATGGAAGAAATGATGTTAAAATGAGTACAGGTACACTAAGCTTAGAGTTACCTACATTTATCTACTGGGATAAGGGAGAACCACCAACGTTAAACCTTATTAGACGATGGATGAAATGATGTTCAAATGAGTAAAGGATACACAGAGCTTAAAGTTAACCACATTATCTTTTGGGATAAGGGCGAAATAACAAAGTTAAGGCTTATTTGACGATGAATGAAATAATGTTCAAATGAGTACAGGTACACAGTTCTTAGAGTTGCCTACATTCATCTATTGGGATAAGGGAGAAGCACCAACGTTAAGCCCTATTCTACGATGGATGAAATGATGTTCAAATGAGTACAGGTACACAGAGCTTAGAGTTCCCTACATTCATCTATTGGGATAAGAGAGAAACACCAACGTTAAGCCTTTTGGACGATGGATGAAATGATGTTCAAATGAGTACAGGTACACAGAGCTTAGAATTACCTACATTCGTCTATTGGGATAAGGGCGAACCACGAACGTTAAGCCCTATTGGTCGATGGATGAACTGATGTTCAAATGATTACAGGTACACAGAGGTTATAGTTCCCTTCATTCATCTATCTGGATAGGGGAGAACCAATAACATTAAGCCTTATTGGATGATGGATTATTTGATGTTCAAATGAGTACAGGTACACAGAGCTTATAGTTACCTACATTCATCTATTGGGATAAGGGAGAACCACGACTGTTAAGCCTTATTGGATGATGGATGAAATGATGTTCAAATGAGTACATTTACATAGAGCTTAGAGTTACCTACATTCATCTATTGGGATAAGGGAGGACCACCAATGTTAAGCCTTATGGGACGATGGATGAAATGATGTTCAAATGAGTAAAGGTACACAGAGCTTAGAGTTGCCTACATTCATCTATTCGGATAAGGGAGGTCTACCAACGTTAAACCTTATTGGACGATGGATAAAATGATGTTCAAATGAGAACAGGTATATAGAGCTTAGAGTTACCTACATTCGTCTATTGGGATAAGGGAGAACCACCAACGTTAAGCCTTATTGGACGATGGATGAAATGATGTTCAAATGAGTACAGGTACACAGAGCTTAGATTTCCCTGGATTCATCTATTGGGATAAGGGGTACCACCAACGTTAAGCCTTATTGGACGGTGGATGAAATTATGTTCAAATGAGTACAGGTACATAGATCTTAGAGTGACCTACGTTCATCTATTTGGATACGGGAGAACCACCAATGTTAAGCCTTATTGGACGATGGATGAAATGATGTTCAAATGAGTACAGGTATACAGAGCTTAGAGTTCATAACAATCATCTATTGGGATAAGCGAGAACCACCAAATTTAAGCCTTTTTGGACGGTGGATGAAATGATGTTCAAATGAGTACAGGTACACAGAGCTTATAGTTACCTACATTCATCTATTGGGATAAGGGAGAACCACCAACGTTAAGCCTTATTGGACGATGGATGAAATGATGTTCAAATGATTACAGGTAAACAGAGCTTAGAGTTACCTACATTCATCTATTGGGATAAGGGAGAACCACCAACGTTAAGCCTTATTGAACGATGTATGTAATGATTTTGAAATGAGTAAACGATACACAGAGCTCAGAGTTACCTACATTCATCTATTGGGATAAGGGAGTACCAACAGCGTTAAGCCTTATTGGATGACCGATTATTTTATGTTCAAATGAGTACAGGTACACAGATCTTAGAGTGAACCACATAATTTGATGCGATAAGGGAGAACGAGCTAAGTTAAGCCTTATTGTACGATGGATGAAATGATGTTCAAATGTGTACAGGTACACAGAGCTTAGAGTTACCTACATTCATCTATTGGGATAAGGGAGGACCAACTAAGTTAAACCTTATTTTACGATGAACAGAATGATGTTCAAATGAGTACATGTACACAGAGCTTAGAGTTTTCTACATTCATCTATTGGGATAAGGGAGAACCAACAACGTTAAGCCTAATTGGCTGATGGATAAAATGACGTTCAAATGAGTACAGGTACACAGAGGTTAGAGCTCCCTACATACAACTATTGGGATAAGAGAGAAACACCAACGTTAAGCCTTATTTGACGATGGATGAAATGATGTTGAAATCCGTACAGGTACACAGAGCTTATAGTTACCTACATTCATCTATTGGGATAAGGGAGAACCACCAAAGTTAAGCCTTATTGGACGATGGATGAAATGATGTTCAAATGAGTACAGGTACACAGAGCTTATAGTTACCTACATTCATCTATTGGGATAAGGGAGAACCACCAACGTTAAGCCTTATTGGACGATAAATGAAATGATGCTCAAATGATTACAGGTAAACAGAGCTTAGAGTTACCTACATTCATCAATTGGGATAAGGGAGAACCACCAACGCCAAGCCTTTTTGAACGACGTATGTAATGATTTTGAAATGAGTAAACGATACACAGAGCTTAGAGTTAACCACATCGTCTTTTGGGATATGGGAAAAGCACCAAAGTTAAGCCTTATTGAACGGTGGATGAAATGATATTCTAATGAGTACAGGAACAAAGAGCTTATAGCTCCCTACATTCATCTATTGGGATAAGGGAGAACCAACAGCATTAAGCCTTATGGGACGATTGATGAAATGATGCTCAAATGAGTACAGGGGTATAGAGCTTATAGTTACCTACATTCACCTATTTGTATAATGGAGAACCACCAAGGTTAAGCCTTATTGGACGATGGATGAAATGATGTTCAAATGAGTACAGGTACACAGAGCTTAGAGTTCCCTACATTCATCTATTGGGATAAGGGAGAAACACAAACGTTAAGCCTTATTGGACGAAGGATGAAATGATGTTCAAATGAGTACAGGTGTATAGAGCTTAGAGTGACCTACATTCGTCTATTGGGATAAGAGAGAACCACCAACGTTAAGCCTTATTGGACGATGGATGAAATTATGTTCAAATGAGTACAGGTACATAGAGCTTAGAGTTACCTACATTCATCTGTTGGGATAAGGGAGTACCAAGTAAGTTAAACCTTATTTAACGATGAATGAAATGATGTTCAAATTAGTACATTTACATAGAGCTTAGAGTTTCCTACATTCATCTATTGGGATAAGGGAGAAACACCAACGTTAAGCCTTATTGGACGATGGAATAAATGATGTTCAAATGATTACAGGTACACAGGGCTTAGAGTTACCTACGTTCATCTATTGGGATAAGGGAGAACCACCAACATTGAGCCTTATTGGACGATGGATGAAATGATGTTCAAATGAGTACAGGTACACAGAGCTTAGAGTTACCTACATTCATCTATTGGGATAATGGAGCACCAACTAAGTTAAGCCTTATCAGATGATGGATGAAATGATGTTCAAATGATTACAGGTAAACAGAGCTTAGAGTTACCTACATTCATCTATTGGGATAAGGGAGAACCACCAACGTTAAGCCTTATTGAACGATGTATGTAATGATGTTCAAATGAGTAAAGGATACACAGAGCTTAAAGTTAACCACACCATCTTTTGGGATAAGGGCGAACTAACAAAGTTAAGGCTTATTTGACGATGAATGAAATAATGTTCAAATGAGTACAGGTACACAGTTCTTAGAGTTACCTACATTCATCTATTGGGATAAGGGAGAAGCACCACCGTTAAGCCTTATTCGACGATGGATGAAATGATGTTCAAATGAGTACAGGTACATAGAGCTTAGAGCCCCCTACATTCATCTATTGGGATAAGGGAGAAGCACCAACGTTAAGCCTTATTCGACGATGGATGAAATGATGTTCAAATGAGTACAGGTCCACAGAGGATATAGTTCCCTACATTCATCTATTGGGATAGGGGTGAACCAATAACATTAAGCCTTATTGAATGATGGATTATTTGATGTTCAAATTAGTACATTTACACAGAGCTTAGAGTTGCCTTCATTCATCTATTCGGATAAGGGAGATCCAAAGCGTTAAGCCTTATCGGACGATGGATAAAATGATGTTCAAATGAGTACAGGTATATAGAGCTTAGAGTTACCTACATTCGTCTAGTAGGATAAGGGAGAACCACCAACGTTAAGCCTTATTGGACGATGGATGAAATGATGTTCAAATGAGTAAAGGATACACAGATCTTAAAGTCAACCACACCATCTTTTGGGATAAGGGCAAACTAACCAAGTTAAGGCTTATTTGACGATGAATGAAATGATGTTCAAATGAGTACAGGTACACTTCTTAGAGTTACCTACACTCAACTATTGGGATAAGGGAGAACCACAACTGTTAAGCCTTATTGGATGATGGAAGAAATGATGTTCAAATGAGTACATTTACATAGAGCTTAGAGTTACCTACATTCATCTATTGGGATAAGGGAGAACCACCAACGTTAAGCCTTATGGGACGATGGATGAAATGATGTTCAAATGAGTAAACGTACACAGAGCTTAGAGTTGCCTTCATTCATCTATTCGGATAAGGGAGATCCAAAGCGTTAAGCCTTATCGGACGATGGATAAAATGATGTTCAAATGAGTACAGGTATATAGAGCTTAGAGTTACCTACATTCGTCTATTAGGATAAGGGAGAACCACCAACGTTAAGCCTTATTGGACGATGGATGAAATGATGTTCAAATGAGTAAAGGATACACAGAGCTTAAAGTTAGCCACACCATCTTTTGGGATAAGGGCAAACTAACCAAGTTAAGGCTTATTTGACGATGAATGAAATGATGTTCAAATGAGTACAGGTACACTTCTTAGAGTTACCTACACTCAACTATTGGGATAAGGGAGAACCACCAACGTTAAGCCTTATTCGACGATGCATGAAATAATGTTCAAATAAGTACAGGTACACAGAGCTTAGAGCTCCCTACATACAACTATTGGGATAAGAGAGAAACACCAACGTTAAGCCTTATTTGACGATGGATGAAATGATGTTCAAATGCGTACAGGTACACAGAGCTTATAGTTACCTACATTCATCTATTGGGATAAGGGAGAACCACCAAAGTTAAGCCTTATTGGACGATGGATGAAATGATGTTCAAATGAGTACAGGTACACAGAGCTTAGAGCTCCCTACATTCATCTTTTGGGATAAGAGAGAAACACCAACGTTAAGCTTTTTGGACTATGGATGAAATGATCTTTAAATGAGTACAGGTACACAGAGCTTAGAATTACCTAAATTCATCTATTGGGATAAGGGGAACCACCAACGTTAAGCCCTATTGGACGATGGATGAAATGATGTTCAAATGAGTACAGGTACACAGAGGTTATAGTTCCCTACATTCATCTATTAGGATAGGGGAGAACCAACAACGTTAAGCCTTATTGGATGATGGATTATTTGATGTTCAAATGAGTACAGGTACACAGAGCTTAGAGTTACCTACATTCATCTATTGGGATAAGGGAGAACCACCAACGTTAAGCCTAATTGGCCGATGGATGAAATGAAGTTCAAATGAGTACAGGTACACAGAGCTTAGAGATCCCTACATACAACTATTGGGATAAGAGAGAAACACCAACGTTAAGCCTTATTTGACGATGGATGAAATGATGTTCAAATGAGTACAGGTACACAGAGCTCATAGTTACCTACATTAATCTATTGGGATAAGGGAGAACCACCAAAGTTAAGCCTTATTGCACGATGGATGAAATGATGTTCAAATGAGTAAAGGTACACAGAGCTTAGAGTTACCTACATTGAACTATTGGGATAAGGGAGAACCACCAACGTTAAGCCTTATTGGACGATAAATGAAATGATGTTCAAATGATTACAGGTAAACAGAGCTTAGAGTTACCTACATTCATCAATTGCGATAAGGGAGAACCACCAACGCCAAGCCTTTTTGAACGACGTATGTAATGATTTTGAAATGAGTAACCGATACACAGAGCTTAGACTTAACCACATCATCTTTTGGGATAAGGGAAAAGCACCAAAGTTAAGCCTTATTGAACGGTGGATGAAATGATATTCTAATGAGTACAGAAACACAGAGCTTATAGTTCCCTAAATTCATCTATTGGGATAAGGGAGAACCAACAGCGTTAAGCCTTATGGGACGATTGATAAAATGATGTTCAAATGAGTACAGGGGTATAGAGCTTAGAGTTACCTACATTCACCTATTTGGATAATGGAGAACCACCAAGGTTAAGCCTTATTAGACGATGGATGAAATGAAGTTCAAATGAGTACAGGTACACAGAGCTTAGAGTTCCCTACATTCATCTATTGGGATAAGGGAGAAACACAAACGTTAAGCCTTATTGGACGATGGATGAAATGATGTTCAAATGAGTACTGGTGTATAGAGCTTAGAGTGACCTACATTCGTCTATTGGGATAAGGGAGAACCACCAACGTTAAGCCTTATTGGATGATGGATGAAATTATGTTCAAATGGGTTCAGGTACATAGAGCTTAGAGTTACCTACATTCATCTATTTGGATAAGGGAGAACCAGCAACGTTAAGCTTTATTGGACGATGGAAGAAATGATGTTCAAATGAGTACAGGTACACAGAGCTTAGAGTTCCCTACATTAATCAATTGGGATAAGGGGAACCAACAGCGTTAAGCCTTGTTGGATGATGGATTATTTGATGTTCAAATGAGTACAGGTACACAGAGCTTACAGTTAACCACATAATTTAATGGGATAAGGGAGAACGAGCTAAGTTAAGCCTTATTGGACGATGGATAAAATGATGTTCAAATGAGCAAAGGTACACAGAGCTTAGAGTTCCCTACATTCATCTGTTGGGATAAGGGAGTACCAACTAAGTTAAACCTTATTTAACGATAAATGAAATGATGTTCAAATTAGTACATTTACACAGAGCTTAGAATTTCCTACATTCATCTATTGGGATAAGGGAGAAACACCAACGTTAAGCCTTATTGGACGATGGATGAAATGATGTTCAAATGATTACAGGTACACAGGGCCTAGAGTTACCTACATTCATCTATTGGGATAAGGGAGAACCACCAACATTAAGCCTTATTGGACGATGGATGAAATGAAGTTCAAATGAGCAAAGGTACACAGAGCTTAGAGTTCCCTACATTCATCTGTTGGGATAAGGGAGGACCAACTAAGTTAAACCTTATTTGACGATGAATGGAATGATGTTTAAATGAGTATATGTACACAGAGCTGAGAGTTACCTACATTCATCTATTGGGGTAAGCGAGAACCACCAACGTTAAGCCTTATTGGACGATGGAAGAAATGATGTTAAAATGAGTACAGGTACACTAAGCTTAGAGTTACCTACATTTATCTACTGGGATAAGGGAGAACCACCAACGTTAAACCTTATTAGACGATGGATGAAATGATGTTCAAATGAGTAAAGGATACACAGAGCTTAAAGTTAACCACATTATCTTTTGGGATAAGGGCGAAATAACAAAGTTAAGGCTTATTTGACGATGAATGAAATAATGTTCAAATGAGTACAGGTACACAGTTCTTAGAGTTGCCTACATTCATCTATTGGGATAAGGGAGAAGCACCAACGTTAAGCCCTATTCTACGATGGATGAAATGATGTTCAAATGAGTACAGGTACACAGAGCTTAGAGTTCCCTACATTCATCTATTGGGATAAGAGAGAAACACCAACGTTAAGCCTTTTGGACGATGGATGAAATGATGTTCAAATGAGTACAGGTACACAGAGCTTAGAATTACCTACATTCGTCTATTGGGATAAGGGCGAACCACGAACGTTAAGCCCTATTGGTCGATGGATGAACTGATGTTCAAATGATTACAGGTACACAGAGGTTATAGTTCCCTTCATTCATCTATCTGGATAGGGGAGAACCAATAACATTAAGCCTTATTGGATGATGGATTATTTGATGTTCAAATGAGTACAGGTACACAGAGCTTATAGTTACCTACATTCATCTATTGGGATAAGGGAGAACCACGACTGTTAAGCCTTATTGGATGATGGATGAAATGATGTTCAAATGAGTACATTTACATAGAGCTTAGAGTTACCTACATTCATCTATTGGGATAAGGGAGGACCACCAATGTTAAGCCTTATGGGACGATGGATGAAATGATGTTCAAATGAGTAAAGGTACACAGAGCTTAGAGTTCCCTACATTCATCTGTTGGGATAAGGGAGGACCAACTAAGTTAAACCTTATTTGACGATGAATGGAATGATGTTTAAATGAGTATATGTACACAGAGCTGAGAGTTACCTACATTCATCTATTGGGGTAAGCGAGAACCACCAACGTTAAGCCTTATTGGACGATGGAAGAAATGATGTTAAAATGAGTACAGGTACACTAAGCTTAGAGTTACCTACATTTATCTACTGGGATAAGGGAGAACCACCAACGTTAAACCTTATTAGACGATGGATGAAATGATGTTCAAATGAGTAAAGGATACACAGAGCTTAAAGTTAACCACATTATCTTTTGGGATAAGGGCGAAATAACAAAGTTAAGGCTTATTTGACGATGAATGAAATAATGTTCAAATGAGTACAGGTACACAGTTCTTAGAGTTGCCTACATTCATCTATTGGGATAAGGGAGAAGCACCAACGTTAAGCCCTATTCTACGATGGATGAAATGATGTTCAAATGAGTACAGGTACACAGAGCTTAGAGTTCCCTACATTCATCTATTGGGATAAGAGAGAAACACCAACGTTAAGCCTTTTGGACGATGGATGAAATGATGTTCAAATGAGTACAGGTACACAGAGCTTAGAATTACCTACATTCGTCTATTGGGATAAGGGCGAACCACGAACGTTAAGCCCTATTGGTCGATGGATGAACTGATGTTCAAATGATTACAGGTACACAGAGGTTATAGTTCCCTTCATTCATCTATCTGGATAGGGGAGAACCAATAACATTAAGCCTTATTGGATGATGGATTATTTGATGTTCAAATGAGTACAGGTACACAGAGCTTATAGTTACCTACATTCATCTATTGGGATAAGGGAGAACCACGACTGTTAAGCCTTATTGGATGATGGATGAAATGATGTTCAAATGAGTACATTTACATAGAGCTTAGAGTTACCTACATTCATCTATTGGGATAAGGGAGGACCACCAATGTTAAGCCTTATGGGACGATGGATGAAATGATGTTCAAATGAGTAAAGGTACACAGAGCTTAGAGTTGCCTACATTCATCTATTCGGATAAGGGAGGTCTACCAACGTTAAACCTTATTGGACGATGGATAAAATGATGTTCAAATGAGAACAGGTATATAGAGCTTAGAGTTACCTACATTCGTCTATTGGGATAAGGGAGAACCACCAACGTTAAGCCTTATTGGACGATGGATGAAATGATGTTCAAATGAGTACAGGTACACAGAGCTTAGATTTCCCTGGATTCATCTATTGGGATAAGGGGTACCACCAACGTTAAGCCTTATTGGACGGTGGATGAAATTATGTTCAAATGAGTACAGGTACATAGATCTTAGAGTGACCTACGTTCATCTATTTGGATACGGGAGAACCACCAATGTTAAGCCTTATTGGACGATGGATGAAATGATGTTCAAATGAGTACAGGTATACAGAGCTTAGAGTTCATAACAATCATCTATTGGGATAAGCGAGAACCACCAAATTTAAGCCTTTTTGGACGGTGGATGAAATGATGTTCAAATGAGTACAGGTACACAGAGCTTATAGTTACCTACATTCATCTATTGGGATAAGGGAGAACCACCAACGTTAAGCCTTATTGGACGATGGATGAAATGATGTTCAAATGATTACAGGTAAACAGAGCTTAGAGTTACCTACATTCATCTATTGGGATAAGGGAGAACCACCAACGTTAAGCCTTATTGAACGATGTATGTAATGATTTTGAAATGAGTAAACGATACACAGAGCTCAGAGTTACCTACATTCATCTATTGGGATAAGGGAGTACCAACAGCGTTAAGCCTTATTGGATGACCGATTATTTTATGTTCAAATGAGTACAGGTACACAGATCTTAGAGTGAACCACATAATTTGATGCGATAAGGGAGAACGAGCTAAGTTAAGCCTTATTGTACGATGGATGAAATGATGTTCAAATGTGTACAGGTACACAGAGCTTAGAGTTACCTACATTCATCTATTGGGATAAGGGAGGACCAACTAAGTTAAACCTTATTTTACGATGAACAGAATGATGTTCAAATGAGTACATGTACACAGAGCTTAGAGTTTTCTACATTCATCTATTGGGATAAGGGAGAACCAACAACGTTAAGCCTAATTGGCTGATGGATAAAATGACGTTCAAATGAGTACAGGTACACAGAGGTTAGAGCTCCCTACATACAACTATTGGGATAAGAGAGAAACACCAACGTTAAGCCTTATTTGACGATGGATGAAATGATGTTGAAATCCGTACAGGTACACAGAGCTTATAGTTACCTACATTCATCTATTGGGATAAGGGAGAACCACCAAAGTTAAGCCTTATTGGACGATGGATGAAATGATGTTCAAATGAGTACAGGTACACAGAGCTTATAGTTACCTACATTCATCTATTGGGATAAGGGAGAACCACCAACGTTAAGCCTTATTGGACGATAAATGAAATGATGCTCAAATGATTACAGGTAAACAGAGCTTAGAGTTACCTACATTCATCAATTGGGATAAGGGAGAACCACCAACGCCAAGCCTTTTTGAACGACGTATGTAATGATTTTGAAATGAGTAAACGATACACAGAGCTTAGAGTTAACCACATCGTCTTTTGGGATATGGGAAAAGCACCAAAGTTAAGCCTTATTGAACGGTGGATGAAATGATATTCTAATGAGTACAGGAACAAAGAGCTTATAGCTCCCTACATTCATCTATTGGGATAAGGGAGAACCAACAGCATTAAGCCTTATGGGACGATTGATGAAATGATGCTCAAATGAGTACAGGGGTATAGAGCTTATAGTTACCTACATTCACCTATTTGTATAATGGAGAACCACCAAGGTTAAGCCTTATTGGACGATGGATGAAATGATGTTCAAATGAGTACAGGTACACAGAGCTTAGAGTTCCCTACATTCATCTATTGGGATAAGGGAGAAACACAAACGTTAAGCCTTATTGGACGAAGGATGAAATGATGTTCAAATGAGTACAGGTGTATAGAGCTTAGAGTGACCTACATTCGTCTATTGGGATAAGAGAGAACCACCAACGTTAAGCCTTATTGGACGATGGATGAAATTATGTTCAAATGAGTACAGGTACATAGAGCTTAGAGTTACCTACATTCATCTGTTGGGATAAGGGAGTACCAAGTAAGTTAAACCTTATTTAACGATGAATGAAATGATGTTCAAATTAGTACATTTACATAGAGCTTAGAGTTTCCTACATTCATCTATTGGGATAAGGGAGAAACACCAACGTTAAGCCTTATTGGACGATGGAATAAATGATGTTCAAATGATTACAGGTACACAGGGCTTAGAGTTACCTACGTTCATCTATTGGGATAAGGGAGAACCACCAACATTGAGCCTTATTGGACGATGGATGAAATGATGTTCAAATGAGTACAGGTACACAGAGCTTAGAGTTACCTACATTCATCTATTGGGATAATGGAGCACCAACTAAGTTAAGCCTTATCAGATGATGGATGAAATGATGTTCAAATGATTACAGGTAAACAGAGCTTAGAGTTACCTACATTCATCTATTGGGATAAGGGAGAACCACCAACGTTAAGCCTTATTGAACGATGTATGTAATGATGTTCAAATGAGTAAAGGATACACAGAGCTTAAAGTTAACCACACCATCTTTTGGGATAAGGGCGAACTAACAAAGTTAAGGCTTATTTGACGATGAATGAAATAATGTTCAAATGAGTACAGGTACACAGTTCTTAGAGTTACCTACATTCATCTATTGGGATAAGGGAGAAGCACCACCGTTAAGCCTTATTCGACGATGGATGAAATGATGTTCAAATGAGTACAGGTACATAGAGCTTAGAGCCCCCTACATTCATCTATTGGGATAAGGGAGAAGCACCAACGTTAAGCCTTATTCGACGATGGATGAAATGATGTTCAAATGAGTACAGGTCCACAGAGGATATAGTTCCCTACATTCATCTATTGGGATAGGGGTGAACCAATAACATTAAGCCTTATTGAATGATGGATTATTTGATGTTCAAATGAGTACAGGTACATAGAGCTTAGAGTTACCTACATTCATCTATTGGGATAAGGGAGAACCACGACTGTCAAGCCTTATTGGATGATGGATGAAATGATGTTCAAATGAGTACATTTACATAGAGCTTAGATTTACCTACATAATCTATTGGGATAAGGGAGAACCACCAACGTTAAGCCTTATGGGACGATGGATGAAATGATGTTCAAATGAGTAAAGGTACACAGAGCTTAGAGTTGCCTTCATTCATCTATTCGGATAAGGGAGAACCACACACATTAAGCCTTATTGGACGATGGATGAAATGATGTTCAAATGAGTAGAGGATACACAGAGTTTAAAGTTAACCACACCATCTTTTCGGATAAGGGCAAACTAACAAAGTTAAGGCTTATTTGACGATAATGAAATGATGTTCAAATGAGTACAGGTACACTTCTTAGAGTTACCTACATTCAACTATTGGGATAAGGGAGAACCACCAGCGTTAAGCCTTATTCGACGATTGATGAAATAATGTTCAAATGAGTACAGGTACACAGAGCTTAGAGTTCCCTACATTCATCTATTGGGATAAGGGAGAACCACTAACGTTAAGCCTTATTTGACGATGGATGAAATGATGTTCAAATGAGTACAGGTACACAGAGCTTATAGAAACCTACATTCATCTATTGGGATAAGGGAGAACCACCAACGTTATGCCTTATTGGACTATGGATGCAATGATGTTCAAATGATTACAGTTACACAGAGCTTAGATTTCCCTGAATTCATCTATTGGGATAAGGGGAAGCACCAACGTTCAGCCTTATTGGACGATGGATGAAATTATGTTCAAATGAGTACAGGTACATAGAGCTTAGAGTTACCTACATTCAGCTATTTGGATACGGTTGAACCACCAACGTTAAGCCTTATTGGGCGATGGATGAAATGATGTTCAAATGAGTACAGGTACACAGAGCTTTGAGTACACTACATTCATCTATTGGGATAAGGGAGAACCACCAAAGTTAAGCCTTATTGGACGATGGATGAAATGATGTTCAAATGAGTACAGGTACACAGAGCTTAGAGTTCACTACATTCATCTATTGGGATAAGGGAGGACCACCAATGTTAAGCCTTATTGAACGATGTATGTCATGATTTTGAAATGAGTAAACGATACACAGAGCTTAGAGTTAATCACATCAACTTTTGGAATAAGAGAAAAGCACCAAAGTTAAGCCTTATTGAACGATGGATGAAATGATGTTCTAATGAGTACAGGTACACAGAGCTTATAGTTTCCTACATTCATCTATTGGGATAAGGGAGAAGCAACAGCATTAAGCCTTATTGGATGATGGATTATTTGATGTTCAAATGAGTACAGGTACACAGAGCTTGGAGTTAACCACATAATTTGATGGGATAAGGGAGAACGAGCTAAGTTAAGCCTTATTGGACGAGGGATTAAATGATGTACATATTAGCAAAGATACACAGAGCTTAGAGTTACCTACATTCATCTATTCGGATAAGGGAGATCCACCAATGTTAAGCTTTATTGGACGATGGATGAAATAATGTTCAAATGAGTACAGGTACATAGAGCTTAGAGTTACCTACATTCATCTATTGGGATAAGGGAGAACACCAACGTTACGCCTTATTGGACTATGGATGAAATGATGTTCAAATGATTACAGGTACACAGAGCTTAGATTTCCCTAAATTCATCTATTGGTAAAGGGGAACCACCAACGTTAAGCCTTATAGGACGATGGATGAAATTATCATCAAGTGAGTACAGGTACATAGAGCTTAGAGTTACCTACATTTATCTATTTGGATAATTGAGAACCACCAACGTTAAGCCTTATTGGACG
The DNA here is from genome assembly GCA_030765055.1 of Mantis religiosa. Classification (NCBI taxonomy): domain Eukaryota; kingdom Metazoa; phylum Arthropoda; class Insecta; order Mantodea; family Mantidae; genus Mantis; species Mantis religiosa. The sequence continues at coordinate 454,959,871 of CM060950.1, forward strand.
ATGGATGAAATGATGTTCAAATGAGTACAGGTACACAGAGCTTAGAGCTACCAACATTCATCTATTGGAATAACGGACGACCACCAACATTAATTCTTATTGGACGATGGATGAAATGATGTTCAAATGAGTACAGGTACACAGAGCTTAGAGTTAACCAAATCATCTTTTGGGATAAGGGAGAACCACCAACGTTAAGCCTTATTGTACGATGGATGTAATGATGTTCAAATCAGTACAGGTACACAGAGCTTAGATTTCCCTAAATTCATCTATTGGGATAAGGGAGAACCACCAAAATATACCTTATTAGACGATGGATGAAATGATGTTCAAATGAGTAAAGGATACACAGAGCATAAATTTAACCACACCATCTTTTGGGATAAGGGCGAACTAACAAAGTAAAGGCTTATTTGACGATGAATGAAATGATGTTCAAATGATTACAGGTACACAGTTCTTAGAGTTACCTACATTCATCTATTGGGATAAGGGAGAACCACCATAGTTAAGCCTTGTTCAACGATGGATGAAATGATGTTCAAATGAGTACAGGTACATAGAGCTTAGAGTTACCTACATTCATCTATTGGGATAAGGGAGAACCACCAACGTTACGCCTTATTGGACTATGGATGAAATGATGTTCAAATGATTACAGGTACACAGAGCTTAGATTTCCCTAAATTCATCTATTGGTAAAGGGGAACCACCAACGTTAAGCCTTATAGGACGATGGATGAAATTATGTTCAAGTGAGTACAGGTACATAGAGCTTAGAGTTAACCACATAATTGTATGGGATAAGGGAGAACGTGCTAAGTTAAGCTTTATTAGACGATGGATGAAATGATGTTAAAATGAGCAAAGGTACACAGAGCTTAGAGTTACCTACATTCCTCTATTGGGATAAGGGAGGACCAACTAAGTTAAACCTTATTTGACGATGAATGAAATGATGTTCAAATGAGCACATGTACACAGAGCTTAGAGTTACCTACGTTCATTTATTGGGATAAGGGAGAACCACCAACGTTAAGGCTTATTGGACGATGGATGAGATGATGTTCAAATGAGTACAGGTACTAGAGCTTAGAGTTACCTGCATTCATCTATTGGGACAAGGGAGAACCACCAACGTTAAGCCTTGTTGGATGATGAATGAAGTGATGTTCAAATGAGTACAGGTACACAGAGCTTAGAGTTTCCTACATTCATCTATTGCGATAAGGGAGGACCAACTAAGTTAAACCTTATTTGACGATGAATGAAATGATGTTCAAATGAGTACATGTACTCAGAGCTTAGAGTTACCTACATTCATCTATTGGGATAAGGGAGAACCACCAATGTTAAGCCTTATTGAACGATGGATGAAATAATGTTCAAATGAGTACTGGTACATAGAGCTTAGAGTTACCTACATTCATCTGTTGCGATACGGGAGAACCACCAATGTTAAGCCTTATTGGACGATGAATGAAGTGATGTTCATATGACCTACATTCATCTATTGGGATTGGAGAGAAACACCAACGTTAAGCCTTATTGGACGATGGATGAAATGATGTTCAAATGAGTACAGGTACACAGAGCTTAGAGTTAGCTACATTCATCTTTTGGGATAAGGGAGAACCACCAACGTTAAGCCTTATTGAACGATGGATGAAATGATGTTCAAATGAGTACAGGTACACAAAGCTTAGAATTAACTACAGTCATCTATTGGGATAAGGGAGAACCACCAACATTATAGCTTATGGGATTTGGATGAAAGTATGTTCAATTGAGTACAGGTACACAGAGCTTTGAGTTACCTACATTCATCTCTTTGGATAAGGGAGAAATACCAACGTTAAGCCTTATTGAACGATGGATGAAATGATGTTCAAATGAGTAAAGGATACACAGAACTTAGAGTTAACCCCATCATCATTTTTGATAAGGGAGAACCAAGTATGTTAAGCCTTATTTTACGATGAATGAAATGATGTTCAATGTAGTACAGGTACACAGAGCTTAGAATTACCTACATTAATCTATTGGGATAGGGGAGAACCAACAACGTTAAGCCTTATTGGATGATGGATCATTTGATGTTCAAATGAGTACAGGTACTAGAGCTTAGAGTTACCTGCATTCATCAATTGGGACAAGGGAGAACCACCAACGTTTAGCCTTGTTGGACGATGAATGAAATGAAGTTCAAATGAGTACAGGTACACAGAGCTTAGAGTTACCTACATTCATCTATTGGGATAAGGGAGGACCAACGATGTTAAACCTTATATGACGATAATTGAAATGATGTTCAAATGAGTACATGTACACAGAGCTTAGAGTTACCTATTTCATCTATTGGGATAAGGCAGAACCACCAACATTAAGCCTTATTGGACGATGGATGAAATAATGTTCAAATGAGTACAGGTATATAGAGCTTAGAGTTACCTACATTCATCTATTGGGATAGGAGAGAAACACCAATGTTAAGCCTTATTGGACGATGGATGAAATGATGTTCAAATGAGTACAGGTACACAGAGCTTAGAGTTTCCTACATTCATCTATTGGCATAAGGGAGAACCACCAACGTTAAGCCTTATTGGACGATGGATGAAATGATGTTCAAATGAGTTCAAGTTCCTAGAGCTTAGAGTTAGCTACATTCATCTTTTAGGATAAGGGAGAGCCACCAACGTTAAGCCTGATTGGACGATGGATGAAATGATGTTCAAATGAGTACAGGTACACAAAGCTTATAGTTCCCTACATTCATCTATTGGGATAAGGGAGAACCATCAACGTTATAGCTTATTGGACGTTGGATGAAATGATGTTCAAATGAGTACAGGTACACAGAGCTTAGAGTTACCAACATTCATCTATTGGAATAACGGACGACCACCAACGTTAATTCTTATTGGACGATGGATGAAATGATGTTCAAATGAGTACAGGTACACAGAGCTTAGAGTTAACCACATCATCTTTTGGGATAAGGGAGAACCACCAACGTTAAGCCTTATTGTACGATGGATGTAATGATGTTCAAATCAGTACAGGTACACAGAGCTTAGATTTCCCTAAATTCATCTATTGGGATAAGGGAGAACCACCAACATATACCTTATTAGACGATGGATGAAATAATGTTCAAATGAGTAAAGGATACACAGAGCATAAATTTAACCATACCATCTTTTGGGATAAGGGCGAACTAACAATGTAAAGGCTTATTTGACGATGAATGAAATGATGTTCAAATGATTACAGGTACACAGTTCTTAGAGTTACCTACAATCATCTATTGGGATAAGGGAGAACCACCAACGTTACGCCTTATTGGACTATGGATGAAATGATGTTCAAATGATTACAGGTACACAGAGCTTAGATTTCCCTAAATTCATCTATTGGTAAAGGGGAACCACCAACGTTAAGACTTATAGGACGATGGATGAAATTATGTTCAAGTGAGTACAGGTACATAGAGCTTAGAGTTACCTACATTTATCTATTTGGATAATTGAGAACCACCAACGTTAAGCCTTATTGGACGATGGATGAAATGATGTTCAAATGAGTACAGGTACACAGAGCTTAGTGTTCCCTATATTCATCTATTGGGATAAGGGAGAACCACCAACGTTAAGCCTTATTAGACGATGGATGAAATGGTGTTCAAATGTGTACAGGTATATAGAGCTTATAGTTTCCTACATTCATCTATTGGGATAAGGGAGAACCACCAATGTTAAGGCATATTGGACGATGGATGAAATGATGTTCAAATGATTACAGGTACACAGAGCTTAGAGTTACCTACATTCATCTATTGGGATAAGAGCGAACCACCAACATTAAGCCGTATTGGACGATGGATGAAATGATGTTCAAATGATTACAGGTACACAGAGCTTAGAGATACCTACATTCATCTATTGGGATAAGGGAGAACCACCAACGTTAAGCCTTATTGAACGATTTTTGTGATGTTTTTGAAATGAGTAAACGATACACAGAGCTTAGGGTTAACCACATCATCTTTTGGGATAATGGAGAACCAACTAAGTTAAGCCTTATTTGACGATGAATGAAATGATGTTCAAATGAGTAAAGGATACCCAGGGCTTAGAGTTAACCACATCATCTTTTGGGATAAGGGAGAACCAACGAAGTTAAGCTTTATTTGCTGATGAATGGAATGATGGTCAAATGAGTACAGGTACACAGAGCTTAGAGTTACCTACATTCATCATTTGGAATAAGGGAGAACCACCAACGTTAAGGCTTATTGGACGATGAATGAAATGATGTTCAAATGAGTAAAGGATACACAGAGCTTAGAGTTAACCACATCATCTTTTGGGATAAGGGAGAATCAACAAAGTTAAGGCTTATTTGACGAAGAATGAAATGATGTTCAAATGAGTTCAGCTACACAGAGCTTAGAGTTACCTACATTCATCTTTTGGGATAGGGGAGAACCACCAACGTTAAGCCTTATTGGACGATGGATGAAATGATGTTCAAATGAGTACAAGTATTTAGAGCTTAGAGTTAAACACATCATCTTTTGGGATAAGGGAGTACCCCCAACGCTAAGCCTTATTGGACGATGAATGAAATGATGTTCAACTGAGTAATGGATACACAGAGCTAAAAGTTAGCAACGCCTTCTTTTTGGAAAAGGGAAAACCATCAAGGTTAAGCCTTATTTGACAATGAATGAATTGATGTTCAAATGAGTACAGGTACACAGGGCTTAAAGTTACCAACATTCATCTATTGGTATAAGAGAGAACCACCAATGTAAAGGCTTATTGGACGATGGATGAAATGATGTTCAAAGGAGTAAAGGATACAGAGAGCTTAGAGCTAAACACATCAGCTTTTGGGATAAGGGAGAACCAACAAAGTTAAGCCTTATTTGACGATGAATGAAATGATGTTCAAATGAGTGCAGGTACACAGAGCTTAGAGTTACCTACGTTCATCTTTTGGGATAAGGGAGAATCACCAACGTTAAGCCTTATTGGACGATGAATGAAGTGATGTTCAAATGACCTACATTCATCTATTGGGATGGGAGAGAAACAACAACGTTAAGCCTTATTGGACGATGGATGAAATGATGTTCAAATGAGTACAGGTACATAGGGCTTAGTGTTATCTGCATTCATCTATTAGGACAAGGGAGAACCACCAACGTTAATCCTTGTTGGACGATGAATGAAATGATGTTCAAATAAGTATAGGTATACAGAGCTTAGACTTACCTACATTCATCTATTGGGATAAGGGAGAACCACTGACGTTAAGCCTTATTGGATGATGGATGAAATGATGTTCAAATGAGTACAGGTACACAGAGCTTAGAGCTCCCTACATTTATCTATTGGGATAAGAGAGAAACACCAATGTTAAGCCTTATTGGACGATGGATGAAATGATGTTCAAATGAGTACAGGTACACAGAGCTTATAGTTTCCTACATTAATCTATTGGGATAGGGGAGAACCAACAACGTTAAGCCTTATTGGATGATGGTTATTTTGATGTTCAAATGAGTACAGGTACACAGATCCTAGAGTTTACCACCTAATTTTATGGGATAAGGGAGAACGAGCTAAGTTAAGCTTTATTAGACGATGGATGAAATAATGTTCAAATGAGTACAGGTACATAGAGCTTAGAGTTACCTACATTCATCTATTGCGATACGGGAGAACCACCAATGTTAAGCCTTATTGGACGATGAATGAAGTGATGTTCAAATGACCTACATTCATCTATTGGAATGGGAGAGAATCAACAACGTAAAGCCTTATTGGACGATGGATGAAATGATGTTCAAATGAGTAGAGGTACACAGAGCTTAGAGTTACCTACATTCATCTATTGGGATAAGGGAGAACCACCAACGGTAAGCCTTATTGGACGATGGATGAAATGATGTTCAAATGAGTTCAGGTACATAGAGCTCAGGGTTAGCTACATTCATCTTTTGGGATAAGGGAGAACCACCAACGTTAAGCCTTATTGAACGATGGATGAAATGATGTTCAAATGAGTACAGGTACACAAAGCTTAGAGTTACCTACAGTCATCTATTGGGATAAGGGAGAACCACCAACGTTATAGCTTATTGGACGATGGATGAAATGATGTTCAAATGAGTAAAGGATACACAGAGCTTAGGGGTAACCACATCATCTTTTGGGATAATGGAGAACCAACTAAGTTAAGCCTTATTTGATGCTGAATGAAATAATGTTCAAATGAGTAAAGGATACCCAGGGCTTAGAGTTAACCACATCATCCTTTGGGATAAGGGAGAACCAACGAAGTTAAGCCTTATTTGATGATGAATGGAATGATGTTCAAATGAGTACAGGTACACAGAGCTTAGAGTTACCTACATTCTTCATTTGGAATAAGGGAGAACCACCAACGCTAAGGCTTATTGGATGATGAATGAAATGATGTTCAAATGAGTAAAGGATACACAGAGCTTAGAGTTAACCACATCATCTTTTGGGATGAGGGAGAACCAACAAAGTTAAGGCTTATTTGACGATGAATGAAAAGATGTTCAAATGAGTACAGCTACACAGAGCTTAGAGTTACCTACATTCATCTTTTGGGATAGGGGAGAACCACCAACGGTAAGCCTTATTGGACGATGTATGAAATGATGTTCAAATGAGTACAAGTATTTAGAGCTTAGAGTTAAACACATCATCTTTTGGGATAAGGGAGTGCCACCAACGCTAAGCCTTATTGGACGATGAATGAAATGATGCTCAAATGAGTAATGGATACACAGAGCTTAAAGTTAGCCACATCTTCTTTTGGGAAAAGGGAGAACCAACAAGGTTAAGCCTTATTTGACGATGAATGAATTGATGTTCAAATGAGTACAGGTACACAGGGCTTAAAGTTACCAACATTCATCTATTGGTATAAGCGAGAACCACCAATGTAAAGGCTTATTGGACGATGGATGAAATGATGTTCCAAGGAGTAAAGGATACAGAGAGCTTAGAGTTAAACACATCATCTTTTGGGATAAGGGAGATCCAACAAAGTTAAGCCTTATTTGACGATGAATGAAATGATGTTCAAATGAGTGCAGGTACACAGAGCTTAGAGTTACCTACGTTCATCTTTTGGGATAAGGGAGAACCACCAACGTTAAGCCTTATTGGACGATCAATGAAGTGATGTTCAAATGACCTACATTCATCTATTGGGATGGGAGAGAAACAACAACGTTAAGCCTTATTGGACGATGGATGAAATGATGTTCAAATGAGTACAGGTACACAGAGCTTAGAGTTACCTACATTCATCTATTGGGATAAGGGAGAACCACGAACGTTAAGCCTTATTGCTCGATGGATGAAATGATATTCAAATGAGTACAGGTACACAGTGCTTAGAGTTACCTACATTCATCTATTGGGATAAGGGAGAACCACCAACGTTTAGCCTTATTGAATGATTTTTGTGATGATTTTGAAATGAGCAATCGATACACAGAGCTTAGAGTTAACCACATCATCTTTTGGGATAAGGGAAAAGAACCAAAGTTAAGCCTTATTGGACGATATATGAAATGATATTCAAATGAGCAAAGGTACACAGAGCTTAGAGTTACCTACATTCCTCTATCGGGATAAGGGAGAACCACCAACGTTAAGGCTTATTGGACGATGGATGAAATGATGTTCAAATGAGTACAGGTACATAGGGCTTAGAGTTATCTGCATTCATCTATTAGGACAAGGGAGAACCACCAACGTTAATCCTTGTTGGATGATGGATGAAATGATGTTCAAATAAGTATAGGTACACAGAGCTTAGACTTACCTACATTCATCTATTGGGATAAGGGAGAACCACTGACGTTAAGCCTTATTGGATGATGGATGAAATGATGTTCAAATGAGTACAGGTACACAGAGCTTAGAGCTCCCTACATTTATCTATTGGGATAAGAGAGAAACACCAACGTTAAGCCTTATTGGACGATGGATGAAATGATGTTCAAATGAGTACAGGTACACAGAGCTTATAGTTTCCTACATAAATCTATTGGGATAGGGCGGAACCAACAACGTTATGCCTTATTGGATGATGGATTTTTTGATGTTCAAATGAGTACAGGTACACAGATTTTAGAGTTTACCACATTATTTTGTGGGATAAGGGAGAACGAGCTAAGTTAAGCTTTATTAGACGATGGATGAAATGATGTTAAAATGAGCAAAGGTACACAGAGCTTAGAGTTACCTACATTCCTCTATTGGGATAAGGGAGGACCAACTAAGTTAAACCTTATTTGACGATGAATGAAATGATGTTCAAATGAGTACAGGTACTAGAGCTTAGAGTTACCTGCATTCATCTATTGGGACAGGGGAGAATCACCAACGTTAAGCCTTGTTGGATGATGAATGAAATGATGTTCAAATGAGTACAGGTACACAGAGCTTAGAGTTTCCTACATTCATCTTTAGGGATAAGGGAGGACCAACTAAGTTAAACCTTATTTGAAGATGAATGAAATGATGTTCAAATGAGCACATGTACACAGAGCTTAGAGTTACCTACATTCATCTATTGGGATAAGGGAGAACCACCAACGTTAAGGCTTATTGGACGATGGATGAAATGATGTTCAAATGAGTAGAGGTACTAGAGCTTAGAGTTACCGGCATTCATCTATTGGGACAAGGGAGAACCACCAACGTTAAGCCTTTTTGGATGATGAATGAAATGGTGTTCAAATGAGTACAGGTACACAGAGCTTAGAGTTTCCTACATTCATCAATTGGGATAAGGGAGGACCAACTAAGTTAAACCTTATTTGACGATGAATGAAGTGATGTTCAAATGAGTACCTGTACACGGAGCTTAGAGTTACCTACATTCATCTATTGGGATAAGCGAGAACCACCAATGTTAAGCCTTATTGGACGATGGATGAAATAATGTTCAAATGAGTACAGGTACATAGAGCTTAGAGTTACCTACATTGATCTATTGCGATACGGGAGAACCACCAATGTTAAGCCTTATTGGACGATGAATGAAGTGATGTTCAAATGACCTACATTCATCTATTGGGATGGGAGAGAAACAACAACGTAAAGCCTTATTGGACGATGGATGAAATGATGTTCAAATGAGTACAGGTACACAGAGCTTAGAGTTACCTACATTCATCTATTGGGATAAGGGAGAAACACCAACGGTAAGCCTTATTGGACGATGGATGAAATGATGTTCAAATGAGTTCAGGTACATAGAGCTTAGAGTTAGCTACATTCATCTTTTGGGATAAGGGAGAACCACCAACGTTAAGCCTTATTGAACGATGGAAAAAATGATGTTCAAATGAGTACAGGTACACAAAGCTTAGAGTTACCTACAGTCATCTATTGGGATAAGGGAGAACCACCAACGTTATAGCTTATTGGACGATGGATGAAATGATGTTCAAATGAGTAAAGGATACACAGAGCTTAGGGGTAACCACATCATCTTTTGGGATAATGGAGAACCAACTAAGTTAAGCCTTATTTGATGCTGAATGAAATGATGTTCAAATGAGTAAAGGATACCCAGGGCTTAGAGTTAACCACATCATCCTTTGGGATAAGGGAGAACCAACGAAGTTAAGCCTTATTTGATGATGAATGGAATGAGGTTCAAATGAGTACAGGTACACAGAGCTTAGAGTTACCTACATTCTTCATTTGGAATAAGGGAGAACCACCAACGCTAAGGCTTATTGGATGATGAAGGAAATGATGTTCAAATGAGTAAAGGATACACAGAGCTTAGAGTTAACCACATCATCTTTTGGGATGAGGGAGAACCAACAAAGTTAAGGCTTATTTGACGATGAATGAAATGATGTTCAAATGAGTACAAGTATTTAGAGCTTAGAGTTAAACACATCATCTTTTGGGATAAGGGAGTACCACCAACGCTAAGCCTTATTGGACGATGAATGAAATGATGCTCAAATGAGTAATGGATACAGAGAGCTTAAAGTTAGCCACATCTTCTTTTGGGAAAAGGGAGAACCAACAAGGTTAAGCCTTATTTGACGATGAATGAATTGATGTTCAAATGAGTACAGGTACACAGGGCTTAAAGTTACCAACATTCATCTATTGGTATAAGCGAGAACCACCAATGTAAAGGCTTATTGGACGATGGATGAAATGATGTTCAAAGGAGTAAAGGATACAGAGAGCTTAGAGTTAAACACATCATCTTTTGGGATAAGGGAGATCCAACAAAGTTAAGCCTTATTTGACGATGAATGAAATGATGTTCAAATGAGTGCAGGTACACAGAGCTTAGAGTTACCTACGTTCATCTTTTGGGATAAGGGAGAACCACAAACGTTAAGCCTTATTGGACGATGAATGAAGTGATGTTCATATGACCTACATTCATCTATTGGGATGGGAGAGAAACAACAACGTTAAGCCTTATTGGACGATGGATGAAATGATGTTCAAATGAGTACAGGTACACAGAGCTTAGAGTTACCTACATTCATCTATTGGGATAAGGGAGAACCACCAACGTTAAGCCTTATTGCTCGATGGATGAAATGATATTCAAATGAGTACAGGTACACAGTGCTTAGAGTTACCTACATTCATCTATTGGGATAAGGGAGAACCACCAACGTTAAGCCTTATTGAACGATTTTTGTGATGATTTTGAAATGAGCAATCGATACACAGAGCTTAGAGTTAACCACATCATCTTTTGGGATAAGGTAAAAGCACCAAAGTTAAGCCTTATTGGACGATATATGAAATGATATTCAAATGAGCAAAGGTACACAGAGCTTAGAGTTACCTACATTCCTCTATCGGGATAAGGGAGAACCACCAACGTTAAGGCTTATTGGACGATGGATGAAATGATGTTCAAATGAGTACAGGTACATAGGGCTTACAGTTATCTGCATTCAGCTATTAGGACAAGGGAGAACCACCAACGTTAATCCTTGTTGGATGATGGATGAAATGATGTTCAAATAAGTATAGGTACACAGAGCTTAGACTTACCTACATTCATCTATTGGGATAAGGGAGAACCACTGACGTTAAGCCTTATTGGATGATGGATGAAATGATGTTCAAATGAGTACAGGTACACAGAGCTTAGAGCTCCCTACATTTATCTATTGGGATAAGAGAGAAACACCAACGTTAAGCCTTATTGGACGATGGATGAAATGATGTTCAAATGAGTACAGGTACACAGAGCTTATAGTTTCCTACATAAATCTATTGGGATAGGGCAGAACCAACAACGTTATGCCTTATTGGATGATGGATTTTTTGATGTTCAAATGAGTACAGGTACACAGATTTTAGAGTTTACCACATAATTTTATGGGATAAGGGAGAACGAGCTAAGTTAAGCTTTATTAGACGATGGATGAAATGATGTTAAAATGAGCAAAGGTACACAGAGCTTAAGAGCTACCTACATTCCTCTATTGGGATAAGGGAGGACCAACTAAGTTAAACCGTATTTGACGATGAATGAAATGATGTTCAAATGAGTACAGGTACTAGAGCTTAGAGTTACCTGTATTCATCTATTGGGACAGGGGAGAATCACCAACGTTAAGCCTTGTTGGATGATGAATGAAATGATGTTCAAATGAGTACAGGTACACAGAGCTTAGAGTTTCCTACATTCATCTTTTGGGATAAGGGAGGACCAACTAAGTTAAACCTTATTTGAAGATGAATAAAATGATGTTCAAATGAGCACATGTACACAGAGCTTAGAGTTACCTACATTCATCTATTGGGATAAGGGAGAACCACCAACGTTAAGGCTTATTGGACGATGGATGAAATGATGTTCAAATGAGTAGAGGTACTAGAGCTTAGAGTTACCGGCATTCATCTATTGGGACAAGGGAGAACCACCAACGTTAAGCCTTTTTGGATGATGAATGAAATGGTGTTCAAATGAGTACAGGTACACAGAGCTTAGAGTTTCCTACATTCATCAATTGGGATAACGGAGGACCAACTAAGTTAAACCTTATTTGACGATGAATGAAATGATGTTCAAATGAGTACCTGTACACGGAGCTTAGAGTTACCTACATTCATCTATTGGGATAAGCGAGAACCACCAATGTTAAGCCTTATTGGACGATGGATGAAATAATGTTCAAATGAGTACAGGTACATAGAGCTTAGAGTTACCTACATTCACCTATTGCGATACGGGAGAACCACCAATGTTAATCCTTATTGGACGATGAATGAAGTGATGTTCAAATGACCTACATTCATCTATTGGGATGGGAGAGAAACAACAACGTAAAGCCTTATTGGACGATGGATGAAATAATGTTCAAATGAGTACAGGTACACAGAGCTTAGAGTTACCTACATTCATCTATTGGGATAAGGGAGAAACACCAACGGTAAGCCTTATTGGACGATGGATGAAATGATGTTCAAATGAGTACAGGTACACAAAGCTTAGAGTTACCTACAGTCATCTATTGGGATAAGGGAGAACCACCAACGTTATAGCTTATTGGACGATGGATGAAATGATGTTCAAATGAGTAAAGGATACACAGAGCTTAGGGGTAACCACATCATCTTTTGGGATAATGGAGAACCAACTAAGTTAAGCCTTATTTGATGCTGAATGAAATGATGTTCAAATGAGTAAAGGATACCCAGGGCTTAGAGTTAACCACATCATCCTTTGGGATAAGGGAGAACCAACGAAGTTAAGCCTTATTTGATGATGAATGGAATGAGGTTCAAATGAGTACAGGTACACAGAGCTTAGAGTTACCTACATTCTTCATTTGGAATAAGGGAGAACCACCAACGCTAAGGCTTATTGGATGATGAATGAAATGATGTTCAAATGAGTAAAGGATACACAGAGCTTAGAGTTAACCACATCATCTTTTGGGATGAGGGAGAACCAACAAAGTTAAGGCTTATTTGACGATGAATGAAATGATGTTCAAATGAGTACAGCTACACAGAGCTTAGAGTTACCTACATTCCTCTTTTGGGATAGGGGAGAACCACCAACGGTAAGCCTTATTGGACGATGGATGAAATGATGTTCAAATGAGTACAAGTATTTAGAGCTTAGAGTTAAACACATCATCTTTTGGGATAAGGGTGTACCACCAACGCTAAGCCTTATTGGACGATGAATGAAATGATGCTCAAATGAGTAATGGATACACAGAGCTTAAAGTTAGCCACATCTTCTTTTGGGAAAAGGGAGAACCAACAAGGTTAAGCCTTATTTGACGATGAATGAATTGATGTTCAAATGAGTACAGGTACACAGGGCTTAAAGTTACCAACATTCATCTATTGGTATAAGCGAGAACCACCAATGTAAAGGCTTATTGGACGATGGATGAAATGATGTTCAAAGGAGTAAAGGATACAGAGAGCTTAGAGTTAAACACATCATCTTTTGGGATAAGGGAGATACAACAAAGTTAAGCCTTATTTGACGATGAATGAAATGATGTTCAAATGAGTGCAGGTACACAGAGCTTAGAGTTACCTACGTTCATCTTTTGGGATAAGGGAGAACCACCAACGTTAAGCCTTATTGGACGATGAATGAAGTGATGTTCATATGACCTACATTCATCTATTGGGATGGGAGAGAAACAACAACGTTAAGCCTTATTGAACGATGGATGAAATGATGTTCAAATGAGTACAGGTACACAGAGCTTAGAGTTACCTACATTCATCTATTGGGATAAGGGAGAACCACCAACGTTAAGCCTTATTGCTCGATGGATGAAATGATATTCAAATGAGTACAGGTCCACAGTGCTTAGAGTTACCTACATTCATCTATTGGGATAAGGGAGAACCACCAACGTTAAGCCTTATTGAACGATTTTTGTGATGATTTTGAAATGAGCAATCGATACACAGAGCTTAGAGTTAACCACATCATCTTTTGGGATAAGGGAAAAGCACCAAAGTTAAGCCTTATTGGACGATATATGAAATGATATTCAAATGAGCAAAGGTACACAGAGCTTAGAGTTACCTACATTCCTCTATCGGGATAAGGGAGAACCACCAACGTTAAGGCTTATTGGACGATGGATGAAATGATGTTCAAATGAGTACAGGTACATAGGGCTTAGAGTTATCTGCATTCATCTATTAGGACAAGGGAGAACCACCAACGTTAATCCTTGTTGGATGATGGATGAAATGATGTTCAAATAAGTATAGGTACACAGAGCTTAGACTTACCTACATTCATCTATTGGGATAAGGGAGAACCACTGACGTTAAGCCTTATTGGATGATGGATGAAATGATGTTCAAATGAGTACAGGTACACAGAGCTTAGAGCTCCCTACATTTATCTATTGGGATAAGAGAGAAACACCAACGTTAAGCCCTATTGGACGATGGATGAAATGATGTTCAAATGAGTACAGGTACACAGAGCTTATAGTTTCCTACATAAATCTATTGGGATAGGGGAGAACCAACAACGTTAAGCCTTATTGGATGATGGATTTTTTGATGTTCAAATGAGTACAGGTACACAGATTTTAGAGTTTACCACATAATTTTATGGGATAAGGGAGAATGAGCTAAGTTAAGCTTTATTAGACGATGGATGAAATGATGTTAAAATGAGCAAAGGTACACAGAGCTTAGAGTTACCTACATTCCTCTATTGGGATAAGGGAGGACCAACTAAGTTAAACCTTATTTGACGATGAATGAAATGATGTTCAAATGAGTACAGGTACTAGAGCTTAGAATTACCTGCATTCATCTATTGGGACAGGGGAGAATCACCAACGTTAAGCCTTGTTGGATGATGAATGAAATGATGTTCAAATGAGTACAGGTACACAGAGCTTAGAGTTTCCTACATTCATCTTTTGGGATAAGGGAGGACCAACTAAGTTAAACCTTATTTGAAGATGAATGAAATGATGTTCAAATGAGCACATGTACACAGAGCTTAGAGTTACCTACATTCATCTATTGGGATAAGGGAGAACAACCAACGTTAAGGCTTATTGGACGATGGATGAAATGATGTTCAAATGAGTAGAGGTACTAGAGCT
Source organism: Mantis religiosa (assembly GCA_030765055.1). Taxonomy (NCBI): domain Eukaryota; kingdom Metazoa; phylum Arthropoda; class Insecta; order Mantodea; family Mantidae; genus Mantis; species Mantis religiosa. Next base: position 454,975,049 of record CM060950.1, read on the forward strand.
TAGAGTTACCTACATTCATCTATTGGGATAAGGGAGAACCACCAACGCTAAGCCTTATGGGACGATGGATGAAATGATGTTCAAATGAGTACAGGTACACAGAGCTTAGAGTTTCCTACATTCATCAATTGGGATAAGGGAGGACCAACTAAGTTAAACCTTATTTGACGATGAATGAAATGATGTTCAAATGAGTACCTGTACACGGAGCTTAGAGTTACCTACATACATCTATTGGGATAAGCGAGAACCACCAATGTTAAGCCTTATTGGACGATGGATGAAATAATGTTCAAATGAGTACAGGTACATAGAGCTTAGAGTTACCTACATTCATCTATTGCGATACGGGAGAACCACCAATGTTAAGCCTTATTGGACGATGAATGAAGTGATGTTCAAATGACCTACATTCATCTACTGGGATGTGAGAGAAAACACAACGTAAAGCCTTATTGGACGATGGATGAAATGATGTTCAAACGAGTACAGGTACACAGAGCCTAGAGTTACCTACATTCATCTATTGGGATAAGGGAGAAACACCAACGGTAAGCCTTATTGGACGATGGATGAAATGATGTTCAAATGAGTTCAGGTACATAGAGCTTAGAGTTAGCTACATTCATCTTTTGGGATAAGGGAGAACCACCAACGTTAAGCCTTATTGAACGATGGATGAAATGATGTTCAAATGAGTACAGGTACACAAAGCTTAGAGTTACCTACAGTCATCTATTGGGATAATGGAGAACCAACTGAGTTAAGCCTTATTTGACGATGAATGAAATGATGTTCAATTGAGTAAAGCATACCCAGGGCTTAGAGTTAACCACATCATCTTTTGGGATAAGGGAGAACCAACGAAGTTAAGCCTTATCTGATGATGAATGGAATGATGTTCAAATGAGTACAGGTACACAGAGCTTAGCGTTACCTACATTCATTATTTGGAATAAGGGAGAACCACCAACGTTAAGGCTTATTGGACGATGAATGAAATGATGTTCAAATGAGTAAAGGATACACAGAGCTTAGTGTTAACCACATCATCTTTTGGGATAAGGGAGAACCACCAAAGTTAAGGCTTATTTGACGATGAAAGAAATGATGTTCAAATGAGAAATGGATACACAGAGCTTAAAGTTAGCCACATCTTCTTTTGGGAAAAGGGAGAACCACCAACGTTAAGCCTTATTGGACGACGGATGAAATGATGTTCAAATGAGTACAAGTATTTAGAGCTTAGAGTTAAACACATCATCTTTTGGGATAAGGGAGTACCACCAACGCTAAGCCTTATTAGACGATGAATGAAATGATGTTCAAATGAGAAATGGATACACAGAGCTTAAAGTTAGCCACATCTTCTTTTGGGAAAAGGGAGAACCAACAAGGTTAAGCCTTATTTGACGATGAATGAATTGATGTTCAAATGAGTACAGGTACACAGGGCTTAAAGTTACCAACATTCATCTATTGGTATAAGCGAGAACCACCAATGTAAAGGCTTATTGGACGATGGATGAAATGATGTTCAAAGGAGTAAAGGATACAGAGAGCTTAGAGTTAAACACTTCATCTTTTGGGATAAGGGAGATCCAACAAAGTTAAACCTTATTTGACGATGAATGAAATGATGTTCAAATGAGTGCAGGTACACAGAGCTTAGAGTTACCTACGTTCATCTTTTGGGATAAGGGAGAACCACCAACGTTAAGCCTTATTGCTCGATGAATGAAATGATATTCAAATGAGTACAAGTACACAGAGCTTAGAGTTGCCTACATTCATCTTTTGGGATAAGGGAGAACCACCAGCGTTAAGCCTTATTGGACGATGAATGAAATGGTGTTCAAATGAGTAAAGGATTCACAGAGCTTATAGCTAATCACATCATCTTTTGGGATAAGGGAGAATCAACAAAGTTAAGCCTTATTTGACGATGAATGAAATGATATTCAAATGAGTACAGGTACACAGTGCTTAGAGTTACCTACATTCATCTATTGGGATAAGGGAGAACCAACAAAGTTAAGCCTTATTTGACGATGAATGAAATGATCTTCTAATGAGTACAGGTACACAAAGCTTAGAGTTACCTACATTCATCTATTGGGATAAGGGAGAACCACCAATGTTAAGGCTTATTGGAATATGGATGAAATGATGTTCAAATAAGTACAGGTACACAGAGCTTAGAGTTACCTACAATCATCTATTGGGATAAGGGAGAACCAACAAAGTTAAGCCTTATTTGACGATGAATGAAATGATCTTCTAATGAGTACAGGTACACAAAGCTTAGAGTTACCTACATTCATCTATTGCGATAGGGGAGAACCAACAACGTTAAGCCTTATTGGATGATGGATTTTTTGATGTTCAAATGAGTACAGGTACACAGTTCTTAGAGTTACCTACATTCATCTATTGGGATAAGGGAGAACCACCAACGTTAACCCCTATTCGACGATAGTGAAATAAAGTTCAAATGAGTACAGGTACATAGAGCATAGAGTTTCCTACATTCATCTATTGGGATAAGGGAGAACCACCAACGTTAAGCCTTATTGGATGATGGATGAAATGATGTTCAAATGAGTACAGGTACACAGAGCTTCTAGTTCCATACTTTCATCTATTGGGATAGGGGAGAACCAATAACGTTAAGCCTTATTGGATGATGGATTATTTGATGTTCAAACGAGCACAGGTACACAGAGCTTAGAGTTTACCACATAATTTTATGGGATAAGGGAGAACGAGCCAAGTTAAGCTTTATTAGACGATGGATGAAATGATGTTAAAATGAGCAAAGGTACACAGAGCTTAGAGTTACCTACATTCCTCTATTGGGATAAGGGAGGACCAACTAAGTAAAACCTTATTTGTCGATGAATAAAATGATGTTCAAATGAGTACAGGTACTAGAGCTTAGGGTTACCTGCATTCATCTATTGGGCCAAGGGAGAACCACCAACTTTAAGCCTTGTTGGATGATGAATGTAATGATAGTCAAATGAGTACAGGTACACAGAGCTTAGAGTTTCCTACATTCATCTATTGGGATAAGGGAGGACAAACTAAGTAAAACCTTATTTGACGATGAATGAAATGAAGTTCAAATGAGTACATGTACACAGAGTTTAGAGTCACCTACGTACATCTATTGGGATAAGGTAGATAAACAACGTTAAGCCTATTGGACGATGGATGAAATGGTGTTCAAATGAGTACAGGTAAACAGAGCTTAGAGTTACTTACATTCATCTATTGGGATAAGGGAGAACCACCAACGTTAAGCCTTATTGGACGATGGATGAAATGAAGTTCAAATGAGCACAGGTACTCAGAGCTTATAGTTTCCTACATTCATCTATTGGGAAAGGGTAGAACCAACAACGTTAAGCCTTATTGGATGATGGATTATTTGATGTTCAAATGAGTACAGATACTAGAGCTTAGAGTTACCTGCATTCATCCATTGTGACAAGGGAGAACCACCAACGTTAAGCCTTGTTGGACGATGAATGAAATGAAGTTCAAATGAGTACAGGTACACAGAGCTTAGAGTTACCTACATTGATCTATTGGGATAAGGGAGGACCAACTATGTTAAACCTTATTTGACGATGAATGAAATGATATTCAAATGAGTACATGTACACCTAGCTTAGAGTTACCTACATTCATCTATTGGGATAAGGGAGAACCACCAATGTTAAGCCTTATTGGACGATGGATGAAATAATGTTCAAATGAGTACAGGTACATAGAGCTTAGAGTTACCTACATTCATCTATTGGGATAGGAGAGAAACACCAACGTTAAGCTTTATTGGACGATGGATGAAATGATGTTCAAATGAGTACAGGTACACAGAGCTTAGAGTTTCCTACATTCATCTATTGGGATAAGGGAGAACCACCAACGTTAAGCCTTATTGGATGATGGATGAAATGATGTTCAAATGAGTTCAGGTACCTAGAGCTTAGAGTTAGCTATATTCATCTTTTAGGATAAGGGAGAACCAACAACGTTAAGCCTTATTGGACGATGTATGAAATGATGTTCAAATGAGTACAGGTACAGAAAGCTTAGAGTTAACTACATTCATCTATTGGGATAAGGGAGGACCACCAACGTTATAGCTTATTGGACGGTGGATGAAATGATGTTCAAATAATGTGCAGGTACACAGAGCTTAGAGTTACGACATTCATCTATTGGAATAACGGACGACCACCAACGTTAATTCTTATTGGACGATGGATGAAATAATGTTCAAATGAGTACAGGTACACGGAGCTTAGAGCTAACCACATCATCTTTTGGGATAAGGGAGAACCACCAACGTTAAGCCTTATTGTACGATGGATGTAATGATGTTCAAATCAGTACAGGTACACAGAGCTTAGATTTCCCTAAATTCATCTATTGGGATAAGGGAGAACCACCAACGTTAAACCTTATTAGACGATGGATGAAATTCTGTTCAAATGAGTAAAGGATACACAGAACTAAGAGTTAACCCCATCATCTTTTCTGATAAGGGAGAACCAAGTATGTTGAGCCTTATTTTACGATGAATCAAATGATGTTCAATGTAGTACAGGTACACAGAGCTTAGAGTTACCTACATTCATGTATTGGAATAAGGGAGAACCACCAATGTTAAGGCTTATTGGACGATGGATGAAATGATTTTCAAATGAGTACAGGTATACAGAGCTTATAGTTCCCTACATTCATCTATTGGGATAGGGGAGAACCAACAACGTTAAGCCTTATTGGATGATGGATTATTTGATGTTCAAATGAGTACAGGTACTAGAGCTTAGAGTTACCTGCATCCATCTATTGGGACAAGGGAGAACCACCAACGTTTAGCCTTGTTGGATGATGGATTATTTGATGTTCAAATGAGTACAGGTACTAGAGCTTAGAGTTACCTGCATCCATCTATTGGGACAAGGGAGAACCACCAACGTTTAGCCTTGTTGGATGATGAATGAAATGAAGTTCAAATGAGTACAGGTACACAGAGCTTAGAGTTACCTACATTCATCTATTGGGATAAGGGAGGACCAACGATGTTAAACCTTATTGTACGATGGATGTAATGATGTTCAAATCAGTACAGGTACACAGAGCTTAGATTTCCCTAAATTCATCTATTGGGATAAGGGAGAACCACCAACGTTAAACCTTATTAGACGATGGATGAAATTCTGTTCAAATGAGTAAAGGATACACAGAACTAAGAGTTAACCCCATCATCTTTTCTGATAAGGGAGAACCAAGTATGTTGAGCCTTATTTTACGATGAATCAAATGATGTTCAATGTAGTACAGGTACACAGAGCTTAGAGTTACCTACATTCATGTATTGGAATAAGGGAGAACCACCAATGTTAAGGCTTATTGGACGATGGATGAAATGATTTTCAAATGAGTACAGGTATACAGAGCTTATAGTTCCCTACATTCATCTATTGGGATAGGGGAGAACCAACAACGTTAAGCCTTATTGGATGATGGATTATTTGATGTTCAAATGAGTACAGGTACTAGAGCTTAGAGTTACCTGCATCCATCTATTGGGACAAGGGAGAACCACCAACGTTTAGCCTTGTTGGATGATGAATGAAATGAAGTTCAAATGAGTACAGGTACACAGAGCTTAGAGTTACCTACATTCATCTATTGGGATAAGGGAGGACCAACGATGTTAAACCTTATTTGACGATGGATGAAATAATGTTCAAATGAGTACAGGTACATAGAGCTTAGAGTTACCTACATTCATCTATTGGGATAAGGGAGAACCACCAACGTTAAGCCTTATTGAAAGATTTTTGTGATGATTTTGAAATGAGTAAACGATACACAGAACTTAGAGTTAACCACGTCATCTTTTGGGTTAAGGGAAAAGCAACACAGTTAAGCCTTATTGAACGATGCATGAAATGATGTTCAAATGAGTACAGGTACACAGGGCTTAGACTTACCTACATTCATCTATTGGGATCAGGGAGGACCAACAAAGTTAAACGTTATTTGACTATGAATGAAATGATGTTCAAATGATTACAGGTACACAGAGCTTAGAGTTACCTACATTCATGTATTGGAATAAGGGGGAACCACCAATGTTAAGGCTTATTGGACGATGGATGAAATGATTTTCAAATGAGTACAGGTATACAGAGCTTAGAGTTACCTACGTTCATCTATTGGGATAAGGGAGAACCACCAACGTTAAGGCTTATTGGACGATGGATGAGATGATGTTCAAATGAGTACAGCTACTAGAGCTTAGAGTTACCTGCATTCATCTATTGGGACAAGGGAGAACCACCAACGTTAAGCCTTGTTGGATGATGAATGAAGTGATGTTCAAATGAGTACAGGTACACAGAGCTTAGAGTTTCCTACATTCATCTATTGCGATAAGGGAGGACCAACTAAGTTAAACCTTATATGACGATGAATGAAATGATGTTCAAATGAGTACATGTACACAGAGCTTAGAGTTACCTACATTCATCTATTGGGATAAGGGCGAACCACCAATGTTAAGCCTTATTGGACGATGGATGAAATAATGTTCAAATGAGTACAGGTGCATAGAGCTTAGAGTTACCTACATTCATCTGTTGCGATACGGGAGAACCACCAATGTTAAGCCTTATTGGACGATGAATGAAGTGATGTTCAAATGACCTACATTCATCTATTGGGATTTAAGAGAAACACCAACGTTAAGCCTTATTGGACGATGGATGAAATGATGTTCAAATGAGTACAGGTACACAGAGCTTAGAGTTGGCTACATTCATCTTTTGGGATAAGGGAGAACCACCAACGTTAAGCCTTATTGAACGATGGATGAAATGATGTTCAAATGAGTACAGGTACACAAAGCTTAGAGTTAACTACAGTCATCTATTGGGATAAGGGAGAACCACCAACGTTATTGCTTATGGGATGTTGGATGAAATGATGTTCAATTGAGTACAGGTACACAGAGCTTAGAGTTACCAACATTCATCTATTGGAATAATGGATGACCACCAAGGTTAATTCTTAGTGGACGATGGATGAAATGATGTTCAAATGAATACAGGTACACACAGCTTAGAGTTAACCACATCATCTTTTGGGATAAGGGAGAACCAACAACGTTAAGCCTTATTGTACGATGGATGAAATGATGTTCAAATGATTACAGATACACAGAACTTAGATTTCTTTAAATTCATCTATTGGGATAAGGGGAACCACCAACGTTAAGCCTTATTGGACGATGGATGAAATTATGTTCAAATGATTACAGGTACACAGAGCTAATAGTTACCTACATTTATCTATTTGGATAAGGGAGAACCACCAACGTTAAGCCTTATTGGACGATGGATGAAACGATGTTAAAATGAGTACAGGTACACAGAGCTTAGTGTTCCCTACATTCATCTATTGGGATAAGGGAGAACCACCAACGTTAAGGCATATTGGACGATGGATGAAATGATGTTCAAATGATTACAGGTACACAGAGCTTAGAGTTACCTACATTCATCTCTTTGGATAAGGGAGAACCACCAACGTTAAGCCTTATTGAACGATGGATGAATTGATGTTCAAATGAGTAAAGGATACACAGAACTTAGAGTTAACCCCATCATCATTTTTGATAAGGGAGAACCAAGTATGTTAAGCCTTATTTTACGATGAATGAAATGATGTTCAATGTAGTACAGGTACACAGAGCTTAGAGTTACCTACATTAATCTATTGGGATAGGGGAGAACCAACAACGTTAAGCCTTATTGGATGATGGATTATTTGATGTTCAAATGAGTACAGGTACTAGAGCTTAGAGTTACCTGCATTCATCTATTGCGATAAGGGAGAACCACCAACGTTTAGGCTTGTTGGACGATGAATGAAATGAAGTTCAAATGAGTACAGGTATACAGAGCTTAGAGTTACCTACATTCATCTATTGGGATAAGGGAGGACCAACGATGTTAAACCTTATTTGACGATGAATGAAATGATGTTCAAATGAGTATATGTACACAGAGCTTAGAGTCACCTATTTCATCTATTGGGATAAGGGAGAACCACCAATGTTAAGCCTTATTGGACGATGGATGAAATAATGTTCAAATGAGTACAGGTACATAGAGCTTAAAGTTACCTACATTCATCTATTGGGATAGGAGAGAAACACCAACGTTAAGGCTTATTGGACGATGGATGAAATGATGTTCAAATGAGTACAGGTACACAGAGGTTAGAGTTTCCTACATTCATCTATTGGGATAAGGGGAACCGCCAACTTAAAGCCTTATTGGACGATGGATGAAATGATGTTCAAATGAGTTCAAGTACCTAGAGCTTAGAGTTAGCTACATTCATCTTTTAGGATAAGGGAGAACCACCAACGTTAAGCCTTATTGGACGATGGATGAAATGATGTTCAAATAAGTACAGGTACACAGAGCTTAGAGTTACCAACATTCATCTATTGGAATAACGGACGAACACCAACGTTAATTCTTATTGGACGATGGATGAAATGATGCTCAAATGAGTACAGGTACACAGAGCTTAGAGTTAACCACATCATCTTTTGGGATAAGGGAGAACCACCAACGTTAAGCCTTATTGTACGATGGATGTAATGATGTTCAAATCAGTACAGGTACACAGAGCTTAGATTTCCCTAAATTCATCTATTGGGATAAGGGAGAACCACCAACGTTATACCTTATTAGACGATGGATGAAATGATGTTCAAATGAGTAAAGGATACACAGAGCATAAATTTAACCACACCATCTTTTGGGATAAGGGCGAACTAACAAAGTTAAGGCTTATTTGACGATGAATGAAATGATGTTCAAATGATTACAGGTACACAGTTCTTAGAGTTACCTACATTCATCTATTGGGATAAGGGATAAGCACCAACGTTAAGCCTTAATCAACGATGGATGAAAAAATGTTCAAATGAGTACAGGTACATAGAGCTTAGAGTTACCTACATTCACATATTGGGATAAGGGAGAACCACCAACGTTACGCCATATTGGACTATGAATGAAATGATGTTCAAATGATTACATGTACACAGAGCTTAGATTTCCCTAAATTCATCTATTGGTATAAGGGGAACCACCAACGTTAAGCCTTATTGGACGATGGATGAAATTATGTTCAAATGAGTACAGGTACATAGAGCTTAGAGTTACCTACATTTATCTATTTGGATAATTGAGAACCACCAACGTTAAGCCTTATTGGACGATGGATGAAATGATGTTCAAATGAGTACAGGTACACAGAGCTTAGTGTTCCCTACATTCATCTATTGGGATAAGGGAGAACCACCAACGTTAAGCCTTATTGGACGATGGATGAAATGGTGTTCAAATGAGTACAGGTATATAGAGCTTATAGTTTCCTACATTCATCTATTGGGATAAGGGAGAACCACCAATGTTAAGGCATATAGGACGATGGATGAAGTGATGTTCAAATGATTACAGGTACACAGAGCTTAGAGTTACCTACATTCATCTATTGGGATAAGGGAGAACCACCAACGTTAAGCCTTATTGAACGATTTTTGTGATGTTTTTGAAATGAGTAAACGATACACAGAGCTTAGGGTTAACCACATCATCTTTTGGGATAATGGAGAACCAACTAAGTTAAGCCTTATTTGACGATGAATGAAGTGATGTTCAAATGAGTAAAGGATACCCAGGGCTTAGAGTTAACCACATCATCTTTTGGGATAAGGGAGAACCAACGAAGTTAAGCTTTATTTGCTAATGAATGGAATGATGGTCAAATGAGTACAGGTACACAGAGCTTAGAGTTACCTACATTCATCATTTGGAATAAGGGAGAACCACCAACGTTAAGGCTTATTGGACGATGAATGAAATGATGTTCAAATGAGTAAAGGATACACAGAGCTTAGAGTTAACCACATCATCTTTTGGGATAAGGGAGAACCAACAAAGTTAAGGCTTATTTGACGAAGAATGAAATGATGTTCAAATGAGTTCAGCTACACAGAGCTTAGAGTTACCTACATTCATCTTTTGGGATAGGGGAGAACCACCAACGTTAAGCCTTATTGGACGATGGATGAAATGATGTTCAAATGAGTACAAGTATTTAGAGCTTAGAGTTAAACACATCATCTTTTGGGATAAGGGAGTACCCCCAACGCTAAGCTTTATTGGACGATGAATGAAATGATGTTCAAATGAGTAATGGATACACAGAGCTAAAAGTTAGCCACACCTTCTTTTGGGAAAAGGGAAAACCAACAAGGTTAAGCCTTATTTGACAATGAATGAATTGATGTTCAAATGAGTACAGGTACACAGGGCTTAAAGTTACCAACATTCATCTATTGGTATAAGCGAGAACCACCAATGTAAAGGCTTATTGGATGATGGATGAAATGATGTTCAAAGGAGTAAAGGATACAGAGAGCTTAGAGTTAAACACATCATCTTTTGGGATAAGGGAGAACCAACAAAGTTAAGCCTTATTTGACGATGAATGAAATGATGTTCAAATGAGTGCAGGTACACAGAGCTTAGAGTTACCTACGTTCATCTTTTGGGATAAGGGAGAACCACCAACGTTAAGCCTAATTGGACGAAGAATGAAGTGATGTTCAAATGACCTACATTCATCTATCGGGATGGGAGAGAAACAACAACGTTAAGCCTTATTGGACGATGGATGAAATGATGTTCAAATGAGTACAGGTACATAGGGCTTAGAGTTATCTGGATTCATCTATTAGGACAAGGGAAAACCACCAACGTTAATCCTTGTTGGACGATGAATGAAATGATGTTCAAATAAGTATAGGTACACAGAGCTTTGACTTACCTACATTCATCTATTGGGATAAGGGAGAACCACTGACGTTAAGCCTTATTGGATGATGGATGAAATGATGTTCAAATGAGTACAGGTACACAGAGCTTAGAGCTGCCTACATTTATCTATTGGGATAACAGGGAAACACCAACGTTAAGCCTTATTGGACGATGGATGAAATGATGTTCAAATGAGTACAGGTACACAGAGCTTATAGTTTCCTACATTAATCTATTGGGATAGGGGAGAACCAACAACGTTAAGCCTTATTGGATGATGGATTTTTTGATGTTCAAATGAGTACAGGTACACAGATCTTAGAGTTTACCAGATAATTTTATGAGATAAGGGAGAACGAGCTAAGTTAAGCTTTATTAGACGATGGATGAAATGATGTTCAAATGAGTACATGTACACAGAGCTTAGAGTTACCTACATTCATCTATTGGGATAAGGGAGAACCACCATTGTTAAGCCTTATTGGACGATGGATGAAATAATGTTCAAATGAGTACAGGTACATAGAGCTTAGAGTTACCTACATTCATCTATTGGGATAAGGGAGAACCACCAACGGTAAGCCTTATTGGACGATGGATGAAATGATGGTCAAATGAGTTCAGGTACATAGAGCTTAGAGTTAGCTACATTCATCTTTTGGGATAAGGGAGAACCACCAACGGTAAGCCCTATTGGACGATGGATGAAATGATGGTCAAATGAGTTCAGGTACATAGAGCTTAGAGTTAGCTACATTCATCTTTTGGGATAAGGGAGAACCACCAACGTTAAGCCTTATTGAACGATGGATGAAATGATGTTCAAATGAGTACAGGTACACAAAGCTTAGAGTTACCTACAGTCATCTATTGGGATAAGGGAGAACCACCAACGTTATAGCTTATTGGACGATGGATGAAATGATGTTCAAATGAGTAAAGGATACACAGAGCTTAGGGTTAACCACATCATCTTTTGGGATAATGGAGAACCAACTAAGTTAAGCCTTATTTGACGATGAATGAAATGGTGTTTAAATGAGTAAAGGATACCCAGGGCTTAGAGTTAACCACATCATCTTTTGGGATAAGGGAGAACCAAGGAAGTTAAGCCTTATTTGATGATGAATGGAATGATGTTCAAATGAGTACAGGTACACAGAGCTTAGAGTTATCTACATTCTTCATTTGGAATAAGGGAAAACCACCAACGTTAAGGCTTATTGGACGATGAATGAAATGATGTTCAAATGAGTAAAGGATACACAGAGCTTAGAGTTAACCACATCATCTTTTGGGATAATGGAGAACCAACTAAGTTAAGCCTTATTTGACGGTGATTGAAATGATGTTCAAATGAGTAAAGGATACCCAGGGCTTAGAGTTAACCACATCATCTTTTGGGATAAGGGAGAACCACCAACGTTACGCCTTATTGCACTATGGATGAAATGATGTTCAAATGATTACAGGTACACAGAGCTTAGATTTCCCTAAATTCATCTATTGGTATAAGGGGAACCACCAACGTTAAGCCTTATAGGACGACGGATGAAATTATGTTCAAGTGAGTACAGGTACATAGAGCTTAGAGTTACCTACATTTATCTATTTGGATAATTGAGAACCACCAACATTAAGCCTTATTGGACGATGGATGAAATGATGTTCAAATGAGTACAGGTACACAGAGCCTAGTGTTCCCTACATTCATCTATTGGGATAAGGGAGAACCACCAACGTTAAACCATATTGGACGATAGATGAAATGTTGTTCAAATGAGTACAGGTATATAGAGCTTATAGTTTCCTACATTCATCTAGTGGGATAAGGGAGAACCACCAACGTTAAGGCATATTGGACGATGGATGAAATGATGTTCAAATGATTACAGGTACACAGAGCTTAGAGTTACCTACATTCATCTATTGGGATAAGGGAGAACCACCAACGTTAAGCCGTATTGGACGATGGATGAAATGATGTTCAAATGATTACAGGTACACAGAGCTTAGAGTTACCTACATTCATCTATTGGGATAAGGGAGAACCACCAACGTTAAGCCTTTTTGAACGATTTTTGTGATGTTTTTGAAATGAGTAAACGATACACAGAACTTAGAGTTAACCACACCATCTTTTGGGGTAAGGGAAAAGCACCACAGTTAAGCCTTATTGAACGATGGATGAAATGATGTTCAAATGAGTACAGGTACACAGAGCTTAGACTTACCTACATTCATCTATTGGGATCAGGGAGGACCAACTAAGTTAAACCTTATTTGACTATGAATGAAATGATGTTCAAATGATTACAGGTACACAGAGCTTAGAGTTACCTACATTCATCTATTGGGATAAGAGAGACTCACCAACGTTAAGCCTTATTGAACGATTTTTGTGATGATTTTGAAATGAGCAAACGATACACAGAGCTTAGAGTTAACCACATCATCTTTTGGGATAAGGGAAAAGCACCAAAGTTAAGCCTTATTGGACGATATATGAAATGATATTCAAATGAGCAAAGGTACACAGAGCTTAGAGTTACCAACATTCCTCTATCGGGATAAGGGAGAACCACCAACGTTAAGGCTTATTGGACGATGGATGAAATGATGTTCAAATGAGTACAGGTACACAGAGCTTAGAGCTCCCTACATTCCTCTATTGGGATAAGAGAGAAACACCAACGTTAAGCCTTATTGGACGATGGATGAAATGATGTTCAAATGAGTACAGGTACACAGAGCTTATAGTTTCCTACATAAATCTATTGGGATAGGGGAGAACCAACAACGTTAAGCCTTATTGGATGATGGATTTTTTGATGTTCAAATGAGTACAGGTACACAGAGCTTAGAGTTTACCACATAATTTTATGGGATAAGGGAGAACGAGCTAAGTTAAGCTTTATTAGACGATGGATGAAATGATGTTAAAATGAGCAAAGGTACACAGAGCTTAGATTTACCTACATTCCTATATTGGGATAAGGGAGGACCAACTAAGTTAAACCTTATTTGACAATGAATGAAATGATGTTCAAATGAGTACAGGTACTAGAGCTTAGAGTTACCTGCATTCATCTATTGGGACAAGGGATTATCACCAACGTTAAGCCTTGTTGGATGATGAATGAAATGATGTTCAAATGAGTACAGGTACACAGAGCTTAGAGTTTCCTACATTCATCTTTTGGGATAAGGGAGGACCAACTAAGTTAAACCTTATTTGACGATGAATGAAGTGATGTTCAAATGAGCACATGTACACAGAGCTTAGAGTTACCTACATTCATCTATTGGGATAAGGGAGAACCACCAACGTTAAGGGTTATTGGACGATGGATGAAATGATGTTCAAATGAGTACAGGTACTAGAGCTTAGAGTTACCTGCATTCAACTATTGGGACAAGGGAGAACCACCAACGTTAAGCCTCGTTGGATGATGAATGAAATGGTGTTCAAATGAGTACAGGTACACAGAGCTTAGAGTTTCCTACATTCATCTATTGGGATAAGGGAGGACCAACTAAGTTAAACCTTATTTGACGATGAATGAAATGATGTTCAAATGAGTACATGTATAGAGAGCTTAGAGTTACCTACATTCATCTATTGGGATAAGCGAGAACCACTAATGTTAAGCCTTATTGGACGATAGATGAAATAATGTTCAAATGAGTACAGGTACATAGAGCTTAGAGTTACCTACATTCATCTATTGCGATACGGGAGAACCACCAATGTTAAGCCTTATTGGACGATGAATGAAGTGATGTTCAAATGACCTACATTCATCTATTGGGATGGGAGAGAAACAACATCGTAAAGCCCTATTGGACGATGGATGAAATGATGTTCAAATGAGTTCAGGTACATAGAGCTTAGAGTTAGCTACATTCATCTTTTGGGATAAGGGAGAACCACCAACGTTAAGCCTTATTGAACGATGGATGAAATGATGTTCAAATGAGTACAGGTACACAAAGCTTAGAGTTATCTACAGTCATCTATTGGGATAACGGAGAACCACCAACGTTATAGCTTATTGGACGATGGATGAAATGATGTTCAAATGAGAAAAGGATACACAGAGCTTAGGGTTAACCACATCATCTTTTGGGATAATGGAGAACCAACTAAGTTAAGCCTTATTTGACGATGAATGAAATGATGATCAAATGAGTAAAGGATACCCAGGGCTTAGAGTTAACCACATCATCTTTTGGGATAAGGGAGAACCAACGAAGTTAAGCTTTATTTGCTGATGAATGGAATGATGCTCGAATGAGTACAGGTACACAGAGCTTAGAGTTACCTACATTCATCATTTGGAATGAGGGAGAACCACCAACGTTAAGGCTTATTGGATGATGAATGAAATGATGTTCAAATGAGTAAAGGATACACAGAGCTTAGAGTTAACCACATCATCTTTTGGGATAAGGGAGAACCAACAAAGTTAAGGCTTATTTGACGACGAATAAAATGATGTTCAAATGAGAACAGCTACACAGAGCTTAGAGTTACCTACATTCATCTTTTGGGATAGGGGAGAACCACCAACGTTAAGCCTTATTGGACGATGGATGAAATGATGTTCAAATGAGTACAAGTATTTAGAGCTTAGAGTTAAACACATCATCTTTTGGGATAAGGGAGTACCACCAACGCTAAGCCTTATTGGACGATGAATGAAATGATGTTCAAATGAGTAATGGATACACAGAGCTTAAAGTTAGCCACATCTTCTTTTGGGAAAAGGGAGAACCAACAAGGTTAAGCCTTATTTGACAATGAATGAATTGATGTTCAAATGAGTACAGGTACACAGGGCTTAAAGTTACCAACATTCATCTATTGGTATAAGCGAGAACCACCAATGTAAAGGCTTATTGGACGATGGATGAAATGATGTTCAAAGGAGTAAAGGATACAGAGAGCTTAGAGTTAAACACATCATCTTTTGGGATAACGGAGAACCAACAAAGTTAAGCCTTATTTGATGATGAATGAAATGATGTTCAAATGAGTGCAGGTACACAGAACTTAGAGTTACCTACGTTCATCTTTTGGGATAAGGGAGAACCGCCAACATTAAGCCTTATTGGACGATGAATGAAGTGATGTTCAAATGACCTACATTCATCTATTGGGATGGGAGAGAAACAACAACTTTAAGCCTTATTGGACGATGGATGAAATGATGTTCAAATGAGTACAGGCACACAGAGCTTAGAGTTAGCTACATTCATCTATTGGGATAAGGGAGAACCACCAACGGTAAGCCTTATTGGACGATGGATGAAATGATATTCAAATGAGTACAAGTACACAGAGCTTAGAGTTGCCTACATTCATCTTTTGGGATAAGGGAGAACCACCAGCGTTAAGCCTTATTGGACGATGAATGAAATGGTCTTCAAATGAGTGAAGGATTCACAGAGCTTAGAGCTAATCACATCATCTTTTGGGATATGGGAGAATCAACAAAGTTAAGCCTTATTTGACGATGAATGAAATGATGTTCAAATGAGTACAGGTACACAGTGCTTAGAGTTACCTACATTCATCTATTTGGATAAGGGAGAACCACCAACGTTAAGCCTTATTGAACGATTTTTGTGATGATTTTGAAATGAGCAAAGGATACGCAGAGCTTAGAGTTAACCACATCATCTTTTGGGATAAGGGAAAAGCACCAAAGTTAAGCCTTATTGGACGATATATGAAATGATATTCAAATGAGCAAAGGTACACAGAGCTTAGAGTTACCTACATTCCTCTATCGGGATAAAGGAGAACCACCAACTTTAAGGCTTATTGGACGATGGATAAAATGACGTTCAAATGAGTACAGGTACACAGAGCTTAGAGTTTCCTACATTCATCTTTTGGGATAAGGGAGGACCAACTAAGTTAAACCTTATTTGACGATGAATGAAATGATGTTCAAATGAGCACATGTACACAGAGCTTAGAGCTACCTACATTCATGTATTGGGATAAGGGGAACCACCAACGTTAAGGCTTATTGGACGATGGATGAAATGATGTTCAAATGAGTACAGGTTCACAGAGCTTAGAGCTCCCTACATTTATCTATTGGGATAAGAGAGAAACACCAACGTTAAGCCTTATTGGACGATGGATGAAATGATGTTCAAATGAGTACAGGTACACAGAGCTTATAGTTTCCTACATTAATCTATTGGGATAGGGGAGAACCAAAAACGTTAAGCCTTATTGGATGATGGATTTTTTGATGTTCAAATGAGTACAGGTACACAGAGCTTAGAGTTTACCACATAATTTTATGGGATAAGGGAGAACGAGCTAAGTTAAGCTTTATTAGACGGTGGATGAAACTATGTTAAAATGAGCAAAGGTACACAGAGCTTAGAGTTACCTACATTCCTCTATTGGGATAAGGGAGGACCAACTAAGTTAAACCTTATTTGACGATGAATGAAATGATGTTCAAATGAGTACAGGTACTAGAGCTTAGAGTTACCTGCATTCATCTATTGGGACAGGGGAGAATCACCAACGTTAAGCCTTGTTGGATGATGAATGAAATGACGTTCAAATGAGTACAGGTACACAGAGCTTAGAGTTTCCTACATTCATCTTTTGGGATAAGGGTGGACCAACTAAGTTAAACCTTATTTGACGATGAATGAAATGATGTTCAAATGAACACATGTACACAGAGCTTACAGTTACCTACATTCATGTATTGGGATAAGGGGAACAACCAACGTTAAGGCTTATTGGACGATGGATGAAATGATGTTCAAATGAGTACAGGTACTAGAGCTTAGAGTTACCTGCATTCATCTATTGGGACAAGGGAGAACCACCAACGTTAAGCCTTGTTGGATGATGAATGAAATGGTGTTCAAATGAGTACAGGTACACAGAGCTTAGAGTTTCCTATATTCATCTATTGGGATAAGGGAGGACCAACTAAGTTAAACCTTATTTGACGATGAATGAAATGATGTTCAAATGAGTACATGTACACAGAGCTTAGAGTTACCTACATTCATCTATTGGGATAAGGGAGAACCACCAATGTTAAGCCTTATTGGACGATGGATGAAATAATGTTCAAATGAGTACAGGTACATAGAGCTTAGAGTTACCTACATTCATCTATTGCGATACGGGAGAACCACCAATGTTAAGCCTTATTGGACGATGAATGAAGTGATGTTCAAATGACCTACATTCATCTATTGGGATGGGAGAGAAACAACAACGTAAAGCCTTATTGGACGATGGATGAAATGATGTTCAAATGAGTACAGGTACACAGAGCTTAGAGTTACCTACATTCATCTATTGGGATAAGGGAGAACCACCAACGGTAAGCCTTATTGGACGATGGATGAAATGATGTTCAAATGAGTTCAGGTACATAGAGCTTAGAGTTAGCTACATTCATCTTTTGGGATAAGGGAGAACCACCAACGTTAAGCCTTATTGAACGATGGATGAAATGATGTTCAAATGAGTACAGGTACACAAAGCTTAGAGTTACCTACAGTCATATATTGGGATAAGGGAGAACCACCAACGTTATAGCTTATTGGACGATGGATGAAATGATGTTCAAATGAGTAAAGGATACACAGAGCTTAGGGTTAACCAC
Source organism: Mantis religiosa (assembly GCA_030765055.1). NCBI lineage: Eukaryota > Metazoa > Arthropoda > Insecta > Mantodea > Mantidae > Mantis > Mantis religiosa. The sequence goes on from CM060950.1 coordinate 454,993,638, forward strand.
ATCATCTTTTGGGATAATGGAGAACCAACTAAGTTAAGACTTATTTGACGATGAATGAAATGATGTTCAAATGAGTAAAGGATACCCAGGGCTTAGAGTTAGCCACATCATCTTTTGGGATAAGGGAGAACCAACGAAGTTAAGCCTTATTTGATAATGAATGGAATGATGTTCAAATGAGTACAGGTACACAGAGCTTAGAGTTACCTACATTCATCATTTGGAATAAGGGAGAACCACCAACGTTAAGGCTTATTGGACGATGAATGAAATGATGTTCAAATGAGTAAAGGATACACAGAGCTTAGAGTTAACCACATCATCTTTTGGGATAAGGGAGAACCAACAAAGTTAAGGCTTATTTGACGATGAATGAAATGATGTTCAAATGAGTACAGCTACACAGAGCTTAGAGTTACCTACATTCATCTTTTGGGATAGGGGAGAACCACCAACGCTAAGCCTTATTGGACGATGAATGAAATGATGTTCAAATGAGTAATGGATACACAGAGCTTAAAGTTAGCCACATCTTCTTTTGGGAAAAGGGAGAACCAACAAGGTTAAGCCTTATTTGACAATGAATGAATTGATGTTCAAATGAGTACAGGTACACAGGGCTTAAAGTTACCAACATTCATCTATTGGTATAAGCGAGAACCACCAATGTAAAGGCTTATTGGACGATGGATGAAATGATGTTCAAAGGAGTAAAGGATACAGAGAGCTTAGAGTTAAACACATCAACTTTTGGGATAAGGGAGAACCAACAAAGTTAAGCCTTATTTGACGATGAATGAAATGATGTTCAAATGAGTGCAGGTACACAGAGCTTAGAGTTACCTACGTTCATCTTTTGGGATAAGGGAGAACCACCAACGTTAAGCCTTATTCGACGATGAATGAAGTGATGTTCAAATGACCTACATTCATCTATTGGGATGGGACAGAAAAAACAACGTTAAGCCTTATTGGACGATGGATGAAATGATGTTCAAATGAGTACAGGTACACAGAGCTTAGAGTTACCTACATTCATCTATTGGGATGAGGGAGAACCACCAACGGTAAGCCTTATTGGACGATGGATGAAATGATGTTCAAATGAGTTCAGGTACATAGAGCTTTGAGTTAGCTACATTCATCTTTTGGGATAAGGGAGAACCACCAACGTTAAGGCTTATTGCACAATGGATGAAATGATATTCAAATGAGTACAAGTACACAGAGCTTAGAGTTGCCTACATTCATCTTTTGGGATAAGGGAGAACCACCAGCGTTAAGCCTTATTGGACGATGAATGAAATGGTGTTCAAATGAGTAAAGGATTCATAGAGCTTAGAGCTAATCACATCATCTTTTGGGATAAGGGAGAATCAACAAAGTTAAGCCTTATTTGACGATGAATGAAATGATGTTCAAATGAGTACAGGTTCACAGTGCTTAGAGTTACCTACATTCATCTATTGGGATAAGGGAGAACCACCAATGTTAAGGCTTATTGGACTATGGATGAAATGATGTTCAAATGAGTACAGGTACACAGAGCTTAGAGTTACCTACATTCATCTATTGGGATAAGGGAGAACCAACAAAGTTAAGCCTTATTTGACGATGAATGAAATGATGTTCTAATGAGTACAGGTACACAAAGCTTAGAGTTACCTACATTCATCTATTGGGATAAGGGAGAACCACCAACATTAAGGCTTATTGGACGATGGATGAAATGATGTTCAAATGAATACAGGTACACAGAGCTTAGAGTTACCTACATTGATCCATTGGGATAAGGGAGTACCACGAACATTAAGGCTTATTGGACGATGGATGAAATGATGCTCAAATGAGTAAACAAATTCAACGTCCGAGGCCTTAGGGCCGAACATGATACATCAAACCTGGCCACTCCCACAGTAATATCCGTTAGCTAAGATAAACTCGTGTTCAATTTCGAATTGTAAAAATGTTGCCGTGTTTCTGTACATCGTATAGTGTGATCCATATAAACCTGAACCATTTCAATAGGCTCCACGTGGAACTTTGGGAGAATATAATACACACTCTGAAGATTACATTACACTACCTACACCTCTGAGAAAATTATGAAAGTGTCCTCCACCAGCATCTATACATGTTTTCACTCACCTCACCATATTCTCTGAAGTTTTACAGAGATGATATAGGATTGAGAGAAGTTATTTCTAGCAAGAGGGAGCAACGTGCCATACATCTAATGACACCATGGAACTTGTAACCAGTTTCTTTGTTAATCAAATAATCTCAGTGGTAAAAGACGGGGATGATCCAAATAAAATAACGGTTAAATGGCATGTTTGAATATTGACGGGGTATCATTTGACTGCATTGGCCTGGAATTTACCTTTTTTAACTAAATAAAGGTACAATATAATTGTAACAGTAATATATTATTTACAATTGAGAAGACACAAAATTTTCTAGCATAGCGGACAAACGTTTGTACAGTATTATAATAACAACAAATGTACTAAAATGTTTTTAATTGCATACAGCGTCATGTTGCCCCACCACAACACCGTCAAATTAAAGGTTAAGCATTTTTATTTGAAGAGCTGAGTTGCCACACAAGTCAAAACAGAATTGGATGAAGCTTGGGTGGGCTCTCTACCAACATTGAAGACCATTTAATCTTGGATCGATGAGTTTAAAACGTGGTGGTAGAAGCACCGAAGATGAATCGCCCTCTGGTCGCCCAATGCAGAAAGAAAATGAAATGTGTAGTGTTTAACGCCCGCTTTTACTACATAGCACACCGCAGGCGGTGACACTGATGGTACATGAGATGAAGATGAAGCACCGGTGGAATGAGATGGCGGGGGAAACCGGAGGTCCCAGAGAAAACCCGCCCCAGCGCCGTGTTGTCCACAACAAATCTCAATTTACGGTCACCTGGGATCGAACCCGGGCCGCCTTGGTGAAAGCCAAGCGGTCTAACCACAGTGCCACGGCGCGGTCACGCCCAATGCAGGTCACCATACACGACAACATAAGCAAATCCCCTATCTAGTTATGGCAGACCGCTCAATCAAAATACTTGAGATTACTAAGACTGTAGGCATCTCAACTGAGTGATTGCAGAATATCCAACATAAAAATTTGGCAGTGAAAAGGTTTCTGCAAGCTGGGTGCCGCAATTACTCACAGTCGACCAAAGTGACCGTGGATGTGATCGTGGATGAAACTGGATGAAACTGTGGATAAAAATGGAAAAACAGAGTTTAGTGCTGATATTAATCCTTTATTTGGCAAATGAGTTTGCTACTTACGCCGATCTTGCTATACTTGCTAAAGCCGTTCTCATACGGCTTTCTGCGGCACCTCAACGCATTCGATTCCAATAGCCATTGTCGTTACAGCGATATAAAATGGGTTGGCCTCCCATTCATAGCTAAACGTTGTGGGTTCGAATCTTGGCTGTGCCTGCGGTAAAGGACGGGGAGGGCCCAAGGAAAGTAACGGTGAGATGGCATGCTTGGATGTTGAAAGGGTATCACTTGACTACAGTTGCTTAGATTTTGCCTTTTCATACTGAAAAAACACTACAATATAATTATAAAAATAATATAATTTTTACAATTGAAAAGAGACAAACTTTTACTAGTATAAATGACAACGGTTAGTGTAATACTATTATAAAAACGCACTAAATTATTTTTAAGTTAAATACAGTGACATGTTGCCCCAGGGTGACACCGCCAAGTAAAGAGTTAATAATTTTTATTTGAAGGGCTGAACTGCCGCACAAGTCAAAAAAGAATTGGATGAAGTTTGGGCGGACTCTGCACCAACATTGAAGATCATTTAATTTTGGGCCGATGAATTTAAACGTGGTAGTAGGAATCGAAGGTTGAATCGCGACCTGGTCGCCCAATGCAGGTCACCATACAAGGCACCAGAGAGAAATCCACGATCTGTCTATGCAAAACCGCCAAATCAAAATTCGTGAGATTGATGAGACTGTAGCCAGCTCAATTGAGCGAATGTGGAATATCCCGCATTAACATTTGCAATGAAAAAATTGTGGGCAAAATAGGTGTCGTGATTTCTCAGAGTCGACGAAAGCGAAACTGGGTGAAACCGTGGATAAAAATGGTAAAACAGTTTCGTGATGTTATTAATCCTTTATTTGGCAAATGATTTTGCTACTTATATACTTGCTATACTTGCTAAATTCGTTCTCATACGGATTTCTGCGGGGCCTCTTCGAATTCGATTAGCCATGGTCGTTAACGGCTATACAATGGGATGGGCATCCATTCAAACTAAACGTCGTGCGTTGAAACTTGGCAACTACAGTCAAATGTGCCTGTGGTAAGGGACGGAGGGGGGGGGGGTCCAAGTAAAACGATCAGTGTGATGGCATTCTTGGTTTTGAGGGGGTATCATTTAACTGCAGTTGCCTAGATTTGATTTTTAATACCAAAAACACTACAATGTAATGTAAAAAATAATATAATATTTACAATTGAAAAGGCATAACATTTTGCCAGTATAATCGACAAAGGCCTTTAAAATGCTATAACAACAAAACCGCACTGAAATATTTTTAAATTGAATATAACGTTATGTTGCCCCAGGGCAACACCGCCAAATAAAAGCAATAAAAGTAACATGGCTGTGTAGCAAATTTCAACTAAGTAAATTAAGATTATAGATATGAGTCAATTCAGTTGCAGGATACCGCAGAGAACTGAACCACCAATCCTAAAAAAGTATATATGGAACAAAAGCAGATTTTTTCAAAATATCTCAATATTACCAATGTTAATATCGATACAGTTATAAATTTCGTGGTGGCCCTCATATTATCTACTCGAATCCTAACCAGTAATGACAGAACTCGTTTCTGATAATAACGGCGATTCGCAGAAAACAGTGTGGCATTTTTCAATTGGACACTTATTTTCTGATTAGCATTCCCAAGTTCATTCTGAACTTGGCGAAGAAGATTCTTCGAAATAAGCTTGCCAACCAACTGGCCTCCCAGAACCAGCTCTGAAATATCAAGAAGAGTCTTATTGCTATTTGTTTTTGGACACACATGACTTATGCTGCATTCCGGGACTTTATCTCCGATATCTTTCTTGCTGACGCAGAGTTACGTATATTGTGCACGAAATGCCATTGCATGGCTAGAAAATTGGTATCTGGTGTGCTGTGAATACGCAGCGAATCATGGAGTCTATATTCATTGAGGAGACTGTAAACCGACAGAGATACGGGAATGCAATAATCAAACCATTCCTTGAATATTTGTGTGATATCGAGTGCACATAGGTATATTTTTAACAAGAATCTGCTATACCACATACAGCCGAACTAGCGTTGCAAATAATTAGGGAAATATTTGAAGATTATGACGGTTATTTCATATATTTTTAAGTATTTAGGAATTTGTTCTGGATTGTTTTGAAAAAGGTAATTTGTATAAAATAGGATGTAAAACTGGGTAGCACACGGAATGATACAATTTACGTAATAGTGTTCTTATTGGTTATTATAATCTACGATATTTAAATTATAATAGAAGATATTAATGGTTTTGCGGAATAAATTCCAAGATACTTAAAGGAGAGGAATTGTTATTTTCCATCTATTATGGCATCAAGTAATTTTCACTCCGATACTACGGTCAGAGATAAAATTCATTGCTCCAGAGCGCAGAGGCATCTACAAGAATTATACTAGATCGCAACCAAAGTTGAAATTAATCATGTATGAGTATGATATCATACTCGCACATTTGCGCATTTTTCTGTTGCAAGATATGGTGATCAGTAAGGGGCTATGAGCACCATGATCCTCAGATCTTACGGTATGTCATTTTTATTTATGGGGGAACTTAAAAAATATAGTTTATTGGAACAGCCCACATACGTTGGAAGCACTGAAAGCCAATACCAGAAGAGAAATTCCTGTAATTTCAGAAGATGAATTAATGCATTTCAGTAGAAATTGTTTTCGAAGATGTGAGACATGCTTGTGAGCATAAGGACATCACCTCCAACAACTTCCTCGACAAAGTTATGTGATTATTGTAATTATAATGTACATAGTACACCTAAGTGCTTGAACTTGAAGTCAAGAAGTAAGTCCAGCGTTATGTTAATATTAAAATCACAAAATATATTGTATTGTAAAATCAACTATTTATTCCAAAGTTTATACAACAGTCAGAACAAAAGAAAGTGGTTATATCAACTTTTATCATCACCAAGTTGACCAACCTAAGAACAATTGCCACAGGTGCTCCTCCTCCTAATGGATGGTTAAGAATTTGGAGGTAGTCGTACTGTTCTTCCACTGTGAGTTGTTTGAGTAGAATTACCTGTAAGTACTGCTGTCGAAGCAGCATATATGGCTTTGACACGTGGGTTTTCGACTAATCCATGTGATAGGTTCATTAGGTACACAGGTTTCAAGCGTCCAATAGAGATGGTATCATGCTTGTTGTTGAGATCAATTGCGAAGAATTTACTGTACTTTGAATGGACCTTCATAAGGCTGTTGTAGAAGTTTATTAACTGCATCTACTCGCACGAACACATGGGTTGCTGTAGATAATGCAGGATAGAAAAAACAAGATTTTGAATTTACTTTGTTCAGATATGTTGTTTGGTTTTCACGAAATGCAGTCCTTAGCTGTTTAAGATATGTTTCCACATTCGTATCATTTTGCTCAGTAGGAACGAAACATTTCCCTGGTGGACAAACTGGTTGACCAAAAAGTAATTCTGAGGCAGTATACCCACTTTCGGCAATTATGTTTCATAGTCCAAGAAGTACAATTTGAAGAATATTTACCCAGTCCTGTTTGAGATGGCATTTTATTGCAGCCTTCAGCAATCGTGCAATCTTTCCATTTTACCGTTCGATTGTGGATGGTAAGCAGTAGTACGGAAAAGACATACTCCTAGTATAATATCAAGATATTGAAATAGTGTTGACTCAAATTTTCTCCTCTATCTCTATTGTGAGGTTGTAAGGAGTTCCGTATCTTGAAATCTATTCAGAAACATATACTTGTGGAACAGATTCTGCTGAAATGTCTTTTATCGGAATTTCTTCTGGTCAAGAAGAGAATTTATCAATGTTTGTCAGGATGCATCTATAACCTTGGGATACTGGAAGTGGCGCTACGATTTCCAAATGCACATGTTCAAATTTTTGTCGGTCGTCCGGAAATGTTCCTAACGTACTTCTTGTGTATCTGCCAATTTTGGAAAGCTGGCAGTTGATACAAGCCCTTGTCAATGCTTTCACTTGTTTATCAATGAAAGGCCATACAAATCTGTCTTTTTTAACTCGTGATGTGCGCTTAGGAGACGGATGAGACAAGTTGTGAATTAAGTCGAAAATTTGTTTGCGCATTGATACAGGCATAATTGGGCGGCTATGTTCATCAAAATATAGTGAAGTGCCTAGTCCAGCAATATTTTTCAGTGAAAGAATGAGAGCACTGTTGTTTCTTTCTTGAAGAAATGTTTGAAGATCAAGGTCATCCTTTTGCAATCTTGCCATGTTGGTGTAGTCGAGAGATCGTCTCTAATCCGGAAAGGTAGTCTGTAACTGTGTTGTATTTCCCGGATACACCTATGTCTCAAATATATTGTGAATCGCGCCGTGGCTCAGTGGTTAGACCGCTTGGCTCTCACCAAGGCGGCCCGGGTTCGATCCCAGGCGACCGCAAAGTGAGGTTCGTGGTGGACAACACGGCGCTGGGGCGGGTTTTCTCCGGGACCTCCGGTTTCCCCCGCCATCTCATTCCACCGGAGCTCCATCTTCATCTCATGTATCATCAGTGTCACCGCCTGCGGTGCCGTATGTAATAAAAGCGGGCGTTAAACACTACACATTTCATTTCTATTGTGGATTGTGACACATAATGTCTAAGTGGTTATGGAGTAGCTTTCTCTGGGTTATGGTGAAATGCAGAATTCAACGGTTTGTGATCTGTAAACATGTGAATGTGCGACTTCAACAATGTATCTGAAATGCTTGATGGATGCATAAATCGCCAACAATTCGTGGTCACAAGTGCTGTAGTTCTTCTCAGTTTCTGTGAGTTTTCGAAAGAAGAAGGCAATTGGTTTTTATTTTTCATTAGATACTTGTTCCAGCCATACTCCAATAGCAGAGGCATCAACATGCAGTAGTAATTGGCAGTATGGTTACAGGTGGGAGAGAAGGGTTGCATTTAAAATTACTGATTTGCAAGCTTCACATGCTTCAATCAGTTCTGGGGTCCACACGATTTGGTGATCATCACCATGAATTGAATGCTACGGACAAGCAGCTTTATGGATAAATCGTCTGTAGTATACCGCTCGCAAAAGTTAAAGACATATGAGAGCTGGTCAATGCTCAAGCGGGGCGCTGTTGCCAAGCCTGGCTGGGTGTACCGGCAGAGGCTTTGTACGTAGAACGTTTTACACGCCAGCAAAGGATCTGCCTATTTTTCCCGTAATTAAACAACACATTAATTATCCCTAAAACTTTAAAATGTTAACTTCACACGCGTCACAGTAGTGGAACAGAAAGCATGGTTTCCAGTCCAGTAACCTGCTACTCAACTTCGTGGGTCTTTCCCGAAGATTGGAATACAGGTACGCTCCCTTTTTCTAAGCATGAAGCTGCTTCACTACAAGAGCCTTCGTAAAAAAAAACCTATTAAATATAATTTTTCTGCCTTGAGAATGAATCACTTTACTATTGTTGATCGAAAAATCACTTGTACTAGCTTCGAGAGACATATTCACGTATTCAGATCACAAATACTAGAGAAAATATATGTGTATATTTAAAGTAATATTAGTAATATTTCAGATCAAATTCGACTCACGACTTCACGATGCCCTTCACTTTAACAAAATAACAAACTCTACTCTGAAAACGAAGTGAACATTAACTCGGTCTTTTTCAATTTGCGTGCTGTAGGCGAACTATATATTTATGCTTCAGATAAGTGTTGTCAGGAAGGAATGTCGTTGTTTATCAGCCTTATCTGTGTTGAATGGATAGATGTTGGGTAACCATAACCACATGAAAGATAAAACGAGCATCGCTCGCGTTCTAACTATTGCAGACATTGGATTTTTGTATGGTCATGACCAGAATGTAAAATTCTTTCTTACTATGAGATTGGCATCTGTCATTTTCAAATATTAATATACGAGCGTAATTAATGAGACAGTGTTCTCAGTTCAGGCGCCTGAGATGCGTGTAACGCATTCGGCAGCGCTGGTAGGAGCAGCAAGATTAGGATTTGCTGGAGCCTTCATTAGGGTCCACCTCCATGTGTTTTGAGTTATAGTCTTTACGCTACCCGCGTTTTCACAGGTTCTAAATACAGAGAAATAAATCTACCTTTAGAGCAGATAACATATAACTATTTATTAATAACAACATTACAACCATGACAATCATTCATTTCTTAAATCATAGCAAGTGAAGTCTCTTTTATTAATTGTGACCAAATACTATAAATTAAATAACAAAAGAATATCGTAAATACATAGCTTCACATCTTCCCACCTTGATTTGGTGGTAGACAAATGAAAAATAACATAACACAAAATACATCAAATACAGCTAAAATACAGGAAAATGAAGAAACACGACAACAAATGCGTAATTGACAGTATTCTGAGTATTTACAAATTCAATTTCCCAGGCACTTTGATTAACCTGCCACTCCTGGTACTACTTGATATTCCTTCTCTCGAGGAAGAACTAGGTCTATATGATTCAGTAACCTCTTCCACAATAGAGGTACCTCATACCTCCCATCATCATTTCTGACCATACAAATCTGAAAATGTATTTGGATCTCCCGATCTCTTTCTTCTTTGATCTTCTGAGTGGCTGAGTGCGATATACCAATGACATCTAATAATTTCCATAGGTCACTAAAATCATTAATACGTAGTGAAGTAATCTCTACTGCCAAGCTAGTTGAAGACTGACTTGGAACCTCTCCCATCAGAGTCCACCCTAATTTAGTTTAAATAGCTACTAAGCCTGAATCCAAAAATTTCAGTCTCCCTGTCATTAGCTTTCCAGCTATATCTGCCCCGATCAGCAAGTCTACAGGTCCATCCCTTCCACCTACATCTGTTAAAGAATTACTCCCTTTTTCAAGTTTCTCTAGCTAAGGTCCTTTCTCGACAGAAGGAATACCATCACATATCACTGTTCGATTGATTACTTCCAGATTACAGTTAAATTTGCCATCTAGGCTTTGCACATTTACATTTTTTTCTTGTAATTTACGTCCTCCATCGTTAAGTCATATCGGACGGTGAATGATTGGGTGAAATGATGCTCAAATGAGTCCAGGGTCCATAGAGCTTACAGTTACCAGACATCGTCTTTCAGGATAAGGGAAAACCTCAGAAAAACCTTATCCAGGTAGCTCAACCTGACCGAGTTTCGAACTCGGGGCCTCTTGAACGTGAGGCAGACAAGCTACCGAGGCGGGCATATATCCGTTAAGGCAGTAATGTCAAATACATATTTGTTATGAAATTTAAGGCTTATTTATGTGTTCTTGAACCTTCTTGGTTATATTTCTCGTATGTTCTCATATCCATCTCTAGCCTTCCTGCGTTTGTTTCTATTGGTAATAATTCTGCCATTTCCCCGAACTGCTCGCTGGGAAGGGCGAACTGCTTGCCAGAGCTTCCCCCGATCTCTTCCCCCTCCGTGCATTCGTCATCTTTATTGGGAAGCTCTCACTTGGCGCCTATGCAAGTTGTACCATACCGCTCGCAGTCGGTGCCTTTTGGCTTCTATTTTTAATTTGTTTGTAATAAATTGGGTATATTAAAAATGAGCTTAAAATTTATTACTCGTACCATTATGTTCTACTATGTGAAGACTACAGCGTGGTTTCATCTGTGGTCCTCATTGGGAGGCCCGGGTTCAATTCCCGTGGCCGACCTACCTGAGCCATGGGTCGTCAGGTGAATTCTGGGTAGGCAAATTACATCCACCAAATTTCTTGTCCCTCCATTTCATCTGCTTTATAATTTCACATCATCTCCCTTCTGGTGGTGATAGTATCGCCTCATCCTTACTAGGCTGCGCCGTGGCTCAGTGGTTAGACCGCTTGGCTCTCACCAAGGCGGCCAGGGTTCGATCCCAGGCGACCGCAAAGTGAGATTTGTGGTGGACAACACGGCGCTGGGTCGGGTTTTCTCCGGGAACTCCGGTTTCCCCCACCATCTCATTCCACCGGTGCTCCATCTTCATCTCATGTATCATCAGTGTCACCGCCTGCGGTGCCGTATGTAGTAAACGCTGGCGTTAAACACTACACATGTCATCCTTACTCCCGGGGATGTCCCACTTGCGGAAGAACTATAACCAGTTTTGGACCTCCGTGTCGATTCCCCTCCTTATCATATTCCAGTACAGTGTGAAGGCTGCATTGTAACGTGATGCGACTCTCAAAAGTAGCAGTCAGGTTTACTTCGTATTCTAAGTCTGACGTAAACCGTTTTATTGGACGAGTTCAAATATTCAACAGAAAATTTCCAGGAAGATTTATGAAGCTCTTAAGCTTATTTCTATTTGCACAAGAATAATATAGCCAAACTCGCAAAACAAGGAAAAAGTCATCGCTTTGTTGTTAACGTGAGTTAGAATAACTTATAAATATAACAAAATGCTTATACACACATACTTCCCTTGTTTCTGTTTGTGTTTTGTTTTTATTTTTCAATTTTTATGTAGTTCGAATACTTAGTTGTGATCTGAAGCGATTTTCAGATGTTTATACAGCAGGCCAATATGTAATGACGTTGAAATTCTATTCTCTGCAAAACCACAATTAACAACATAATATTTCAGAAGTAGAAAATGCTACAGAAATTTTAATGCAAGTAAATGATGTCCTTATTTGTTTTTAGTGTATATCTATTACAGTTTAGGAATTAATACAAAGCGTAAGCGAACTTTACAATTTACTTGCAGAATATTTCCCATGTAAATGGTAGTTGCGCCTGGGGAAGTAATTATTTTGCTAAAAGAAAATGTAATAGTATTCTTCCTTCACTGGGACTATTGGATTGGACAAAGATTCGGAGGGGACTGAGCTCGGAGGTCAAAAGGGAGTCCCTCCGTTGACACAAACATCTTTTTGACTAGTACCGTCAAGAGAACACCAAATTCAAGAAATTTCAATTTTCTGTTTATCACTTACGCATTGCATTTGATTAAAGGTCTGTAAAAATTGTATTTTTATATTTTTTTGTATTTTCCACACGCTTGATTTACCATAACTGAAAATATTTATCATTTTGAAACACCCCTGTATATTAATTCATATTACAATTTGAAATTTTTTTCTCAAAACTGGTTTTAAGTTTTTATTACTTAATAGACAACGTAACAAAATATTTGGCCGAACAACTTCTAATTTTCAAATGGTGCTTTAGAAATAATTCAAATTTCACACCTTTTTGTTCAATATTTTGACAGTCTAATATTTATGGAACTCCAAATCTCTGAACTGGACAGGCCTTCTTTTTTATTTTCTAAGTCAATTTCACTTGCATTAAGAAATTCAAATATGAACTTCTTTATAATTATTAAAAGCTAAATAAAATCATAGTTGGACGCATGTATCCTCTTTTGTGGAACTGTAGCATTATGCCGGCATAAATAGTTGCAAATTATTTTTTTTCCCGACGCAAGTACAAAAAAGTGAATAACGAAGTTACCATGGCGACAGGACTGTAATGTAATTTTCTGCAGCGTGTCTAACAAGATATGAAACCTTTACTTTGGCAGCAACATGCAGACAAAAGAATTTCCTCGTCTTTAGACTTTTCTGGAATAATTAATGTATTTTCAGTAGCATTCTTGGCTTCGTTCAAAATGTCAAATAGAATTCATGTCATTTTAACCTTCCATTTTTCTCTCTAAGAGTCAAAACAAATGAAGCAACAACCCCTTAGCAACCATATTACAGAAAGAAAATCCTCCCTAGCAGCCATACACTTCTGATACATTATAGCTTCATATTTACCAATTTACAAGTTATTTTTACGTATTTTAATGTTGCAGTTGAACAGAACGTCTCTCAAATTTAAATTGTGAATTTTATGTTTTTCTTCGATCTTTTACACTTCGAGTTGGACTGAGGGATAGATTATTGATAAAGGAGCAAATACTTTCCAGTTGCTCGTTGCAAATGCCGACTATTAACATCGAAAGAGAACCGGAATTAAGTTGCAGAAGGGGGCGGAGACCCTGTGGCTCTAAAAATGGGGGCGGTACCCCGCGGAGAAAACCACTCAAGCTGCCTCGGGAATTAAATGTATCTTCATTACGATCAATCAACGATGCGAGTCGGGAAAAAAAGGAATTTTGTATACTAAAGGTTTTATTGGATCCGACGTCGTAAATTGACGTCATTAACCCGTAATGTGGAACCACTCCTATGAAATACTTGACGTGAACTTGGTTCGGAGTTCGGAGGAGGCAATTTGGGCCTGTAATCCATGACAGAATTATTTTTTCATATTTATTTACTTCCACAGAAAAAAAGTTAAGTAAAACATTTATATATATATTTCAAATACAAAGTTGTTCTTCGTTTTTTATGCCCCATGACATGCAAAGAGAACGGAATTTCAATGACGTCACCTAGACAACCAGTTTTAAAACATTTGACTATCACTTAAAGTCTACTGTATTCCCATATTCCCTTGTAACTTCATTTTTTATCTCTTGGACATACAAAGAGAACGGAATCACAAAGACGTCACCTAGACAACCAGTTTTAAAACATTTGACTATCACTTAAAGTCTACTGTATTCCCATATTCCCTCGTAACTGCATCTTTTATCTCTTGGACATACAAAGAGAACGGAATCACAAAGACGTCACCTAGACAACCAGTTTTAAGCATTTGACTATCACCTAAAGTCTACTGTATTCTCATATTCCCTTGTAACTTCATTTTTTATCTCTTAGACATACAAAGAGAATGGAATCACAAAGACGTCACCTAGACAACCAGTTTTAAACATTTAACTATCACTTAAAGTCTACTGTATTCTCATATTCCCTTGCAACTTCATTTTTTATCTCTTGAACATAAAAAGAGAATGGAATCACAATGACGTCACCTAGACAACCAGTGTTAAAATATTTGACTGTCACTTAAACTCTACTAAATTGCCATATTCTCTTGTCCTATAAGTAATTAATTAACATTTTTCACATGAAATAGAATTTCTATTGATATGAATTTATATTAAAATAGTTTCTAAAGGTGAGCGGAGAATGACATCTCGGAACAGGTAAGTTATGTAATGGATTACTTAACACGTGGGATTTTGGCATTGATGTTTAATATAGATAGGATCTGATCAGAGAGTTTGTGTTGGCAGATAACTTGAGCTTTGATCGAGGAAACATTAGAGAGGTTTTTGTATTGGCAGCAATCCAGCGAGGTAATGGAATTCTGAAGGAGGTTGCAAAATAGGGGAAAATAAAATAAAATTTAAGACCTGTTGGTTTGTCCATCTGTCTCAACACGTGAATAGCATATTAGCGAATAATCACCCTACTGCCTCACAAGAATGAGGAGGACTTCTATATATAACTTAAGATATGCCGTTTCAATTAAAATTGCAGCTATTTTTTGGACAAAATCAAAATATTCCAAAACTTTTCCATATAAAGGATAATTTGGTAAGGATGCGATACGAAAATCCTGAAGTAAAAAAGCTATTCCTTACTTAAAACATTCAAAATTCTTAATGAAAACTTCCAACAACTTGTATTAAAATAATGTAATTTTATGAAAATTTCCTCAGAAGTTCTCTTCAATCTGTTTACATTTGCACAACAGATACGGCGTAGGTCATAAAGAGAGCCTTACCGACCAAAAACTGTGAATAAATAAAACACAGAGTTAATCTCAAATATTTATGTAGTGCTCCAATTAACAGATATCCCTTGTTCTTCCTCTGAATTTTGCAACATTTGCACTTTTAGCAAGTAGGAGGTCGTCATTCATACTTTTTATTTCTTGGACATACAAAGTCAACGGAATTACAACGACGTCACCCAGACAACCAGTTTTAAAACATTTGACTATCACTTAAAGTCTACTGTATTCCCATATTCCCTTGTAGCTTTATTTTTTATCTCTTGGACATACAAAGAGAACGGAATTACAAAGACGTCACCTAGGCTACCAGTTTTAAAACATTTGACTGTCACTTAATGTCTACTGCATTTCCTTGTACCTACAATAAATTAACGTTTATCTTGAAGTAATTTGAGGAATAAGTGTTTGTATAAGAGTAGAGAAAATAATGTGAGTACAAGACGTCAGATTCTTTTTTGTTGTTCTTGTGATTTTCATCATTGTTCGTACTTTGCACAAAGTTTTCCCTCAGTTGCGCTTTGACCAGAAGTTCCTAAATGTGTAACATTTTGTCCGATTTTTTTTTTGTTTTTTTTTTTTGTTGCCATGATGCCAGCGCTAGGATTAACATCCTCCAACCTTAAAACCTTAAGTTATCGAGGACGATAATTGAACTGATATTGAAATGAGTACAGGGTTCATAGAGTTTAGAGTTACTAGACATTCATCTTTCAGTATAAGGGAAACACCGGGAAAAATATACATAATCAGTCCGACCGAGATGTGAACTCAGAACCTGTTGAACATGAGGCAGATATGCTAGCACCTGCGCTACAGAGGCAGGCCTCCTGAATTAACGAAATTACGGCACACCGGCGGTGTAGATATGATTGTGGCAGTTGATAGCTGGTTACTAAAAATATTTACTTTCAGGCATCTCCATAGACATGCGAGTGGCATTACACGGCGAAGAGACGTTACATTGTTGGAATTTGAACGCCAACAATGGCTTGCTCACGTAACGGTAAACACCCGCTAATAGGATGTGCGATTTAGGGACGACGACGACGACGATGATTGCCCCAGGGCGACGTCGAGTATTAATCAGCGAAAGTGGAAATTCCAGGGCCCTCCATTAATATGCTGCAGTCGAAGCTGCTACTCTGTTTAATATTTATCCGCATGCCTTTGATTGGCATGCCGGCAAGTAGCTCACAGCCTCCTTAATATGGATATATTCGGATTTATTTACGACACCATGTCGCAAGAAACCCTCACTTTGCCGTTTTCTCTTTGTTTTGAGCAACTCGCGGTTTGGAGGAGGTCTGCAAATCTAGTTCTGTGGTTGTTCAACTTTTTCTCATAATGCGTTCGTTCGAATATAGAAGGCGGGGACAACAATAAAGGGCAGTTTTAAATTTCATTTTACAAATTAATTACTCAAAAACTATTGAAAATATAAAAACCAAATTTTGAATTCTGTGTCCACTATGCATCGGAACTAAGTGGTAAAAATTTCAGCAAGATTGGTTGAAAATTACTAGATTTGGGGTTTTCGGTGCTGCATCCCCTTAAGGCAAGTCTCCAAGAGGAGCTGAACTGAAATCCAGTATCACGTATAAGCGCCATTTGCATTGAAAGGTGTGAATTCTTTAGGACAATAATTCTAATAGGCGGGCTGATTGCTCGCTTTCGCATACCGCTATCTGCGATTGGGTTGCTAGTTTATTGGTAGGTACGTACATGGGGAATGATATTTTTGGGCATTGTCCCCAAATTTAGTATGCTACCAGCAATAAGTGGTGTTAGAAGGGATTGAGGATCTGCTTTTGTTACGCTTATTATTGCGTCGACTGCGACTTGATGATCGCCCGGTTGATAAGAAGGCTCTAGTCTTTCCAAACGTTAATTAATAGCTTCCAGAGTGTTATTGAGCCGTGATAAATCACTGGTATTTGGGTTGATATCAGTGGCAATTGCGTTAACATGATTTTAGTTTTGAAAAGCTGAGATCTCAATAATTTTATCAGCCAAAGTAGCTAGTTGTCCACATTTTCACTACTGACTGCGAGCACAGTTTGTACAGACAAAGGGAGACGTTGAAACCACAAAGATTTTAATATTTCAGCTGTAATTCTGTTACGAGCTAAATCTTTCATTTGCCGTCAAAAGCGAGGAGGCTTTTGGTTTCCTACTTCAATTTCATTTAGTAGCTTACGTAGTTTGTGTTCTTCACTGTCAGCAAAAATGGAAATACGCTTTTCTTTTAACAAGCAAAATTTGTCTTAGTTATATGGGTTAGCTATAATATCGCCGACTTGATCCATTATGTCACAATCCAGGTTTCCTATGATATAGCAAAACTTTGTTTTATTTTGCGTAATTCCTGCAATGTCGAATTGTGCTTCAACTTGCTAGAACCATAGATCTGGCCGATTTCTCCAAAAAGGAAGAATTTTGGCTAAAATCTTGCTTACTTGCGGCTTTTCTTCGCTTATATGTGCTGACGAGTTTTCCGTCATTTCAAAGAACAAATATACACTGCAGAACACAAATTCTAAATTGTAGTTACTCTGGAACGTGCCCGCCTCGGTAGCGTGAAATGTGTAGTGTTTAACGCCCGCTTTTACTACATACGGCACCGCAGGCGGTGACACGGATGATACATGAGATGAAGATGGAGCACCGTTGGAATGAGATGGCGGGGGAAACCGGAAGTCCCGGAGAAAACCCGCCCCAGTGCCGTGTTTTCCATCACAAATCTCACTTTTCGGTCGCCTGAGATCGAACCCGGGCCGCCTCGGTGAGAGCCAAGCGGTCTAACCACTGAGGCATGGCGTGGCCTCTCGATAGCATGATGGTAGCATGTCTGCCTCACGTTCAAGAGGTCCCGAGTTCGAATCTCGGTCAAGGTGAGTTACCTGGATAAGGCTTTTTCCGGGGTTTCTCTTATCCTGAAAGACGAATGTCAGGTAACTCTAAGCTCTATGGACTCTGGACTGATTTGACCATCATTTCACCCACTCCATTCATCGTCCGATATGACTTAATGTTGGATGACGTAAATTAAAAAAAAAAAAAAAAAAAAAAAAAAAGACCTCTGGAACTTCCTGGGTGGAAGTCTAGCGTTATTTTAATATCAAAATCACAAAATATATTGTAAAATCAACTATTTATTCCACATTTTACACAACAGTCAGAACAAAATAAAGTCGTTATATCAACTTTTATAGATCACCAAGTTGTTCAGCGGAGGAACAATATTTACATATTCAACTCGCCGGCAGCGTGCCTTCTGCTGCAGCACTATTCGCCAGCCGGTCAGCCACCAGTGAAAAATAAGGCACTGTATATCCATACCACTGTGTTCCTTATTTATTTCCCCTGTAGCAATAAAGCATCTAGGGCTGATGCTTGAACAACGTTCTTACCTGGCGCCGACGTGTCAATCGCACTGTTAACCTTGCTTCAGCTCGGTTTTCTCAGCTCAATCCGCTGCTTACTATATGCACTTCTCTGGCACTTGATTCCTATCTATTGTTATATCCAGAAAGCAAAATTTGCACATCGATAGGGGCGAAGACGAATGAATTAGATGAACTGTGCTTTAAAGTACCGTAGTGTTGTTTACAACATCAGAGTTGGTGCTGCCCTGTTACACACATTAAAACTCTGGATATTTCAAACTGTGGCTAATCAAGAATCTGTTGAAGGGAAAGAGTTAATCTGAGAATATAAAGCTACAATAATTGTATATATAGTATTTATCCTTTGTCTACATTATGTCTAGTAACTTTGAACACCCATCCTCACAATACAGGTAGTGTTTATGTGTAAACCGCAAGAGATTTAGTTTTGAGACTTATAGACAATGTATTGTGCACTGCAACAGAAATTCTATAGTCATAAAAGCATGTCATGAAAAAGGAACCAATAAAAAGCTTAAGTCAATGAAGAGTGTACTTCACATTGGATATCAGGTACCTGTATTAGAAATACTATACTTAAGTCAATGAAGAGTGTACTTCACATTGGATATCAGGTACTTGTATTAGGAATACTATACTCAAGTCAATGAAGAGTGTACTTCACATTGGATATCAGGTACTTGTATTAGGAATACTATAGGGTGGAGCAAGTGAGTCATAATGGGCAAGAGCGTCACTTCGATTTTCTTACACAGTATATATGTCAGATATCCCACGCAAGTCGATCTCTAGTTTTATGTTTCCCTCATACTTTAGTGTAAAAAGAGTTGCCTCGTCGCTTCTGTTCAAAGGGCAAGTGCAAGTACAAGCGAAGCTTCACTGAGCGGCGCTGCTATCTGCGTGCGTTTTCTCCTGGTTTCGCTCTGATAAGGTTACTAGCTGTCTGTTGTCAAGTCTTACAGTCTGACCCGTAGCAACTGCAATGTACTTAAGCGAAGAGTACACAGATACGATAATGCTCTATGGAGAGACGCATAGCTATGCAGTTGATGCGCGAAGGCGTATTCACAAAGTTTACCAACAAGACGTCTACATTCTGCACATGTTTTTACACGTATAGAGACGCATTAAGAACCGAGGTATCCTGCTAGGTGCAGCATGTCATGGAAAGAACAATCCACGATGTATCTGATATTTTGCGGAACGTTATTCAGTAGGGTAGAGCTGAGCTATTCCGCTCATTTCAAATTTATGGTGTTATAAAACAAATAAAAGCAATGTTTTATATTAAACATAGAGCAAACGAGCCTTTATTAACCCCTTAAAGCATACAGGTGTTACAAACATACATATTTTACTTGCTATAGTTGACATCAAATAAAACAGCGAATGTTGCACAGAAAGGAAATGTCAGAATTAACGGGGCTATTGCACTTGGCCCTTGGGCTATTAGCGCTCACAGTACTTTTGTTTTAATTAAATGCATTTGCCACAAATGAAGTGTTTCTTACCAACTGCACCAACGCGCACTTCGTGAAACCATAGTCTACATTTCTGGCACGTGATCCAGTTTCCTTTGCTTGCTGATTTCTCAGAATCAAACAACCTACAAAATCCACATGGTGAATCTTCCTCATCACTGCATTCTATTTAGACTGGAACCAAGTCATCACTTGACACACCATTCCCACAATTTCGTTTTACAATAGGTTTACGCTTTTCTTTGTTTTCTTTTTCCATATTCAACTTCTTTTGATCCGTCTTTCTTGAATTTTAGAGGCTCACGTCAAATGTTTGGTTCCTTGGGTTCTTCAGCGCTTCTTCAATTCCTTCCATTCTGGAATGAAAATAATGATAGAAAAGGGAGATTCTGTTTTCGGCGTTGGCTGTGCGCTGGAACTTGTTGAAGCCATTTGTGGAGCTTCTGTTTGGAAGTGCTGTGAAGGCAGAAACATGTTTTCAGGAATAACAAAGGGATTGAACGGAAACATGCCTGTACATTCAAAAACTTAGCGTTTCCAACTGTTGCTCCTTTACTCCATGCTCTGGACAAGAATTTTCCAAAATCAGATTTATTAATAGCACCAGTTGGGTTTGAGTGGATATAATTTGTTGCCTCTTGATGGTAGAACGACTTTATTGGTTTAAAAGTTGTTCGTTTAAGATACATCAGAACGTGTGTCCTATGTGGTGGTAGACACAACATCTCAATTTCATTTTCTCTGCGGTAAACCAAGCTCTGTAATGAAGAATGTGAACCATGGCCATCAAGAACTAACAGACGATGGTTCTGAAGGTGCTGGAGCCATTCAAGAAAACTGTTTTCATTGATATAGCCTGAATCGCTTATGGCCACTACTGCTTTTCTATTCAATCCCTCTGCCCTTGCTATAGAAAGACCTTCAGGATTTCTTAGAGAGAGAGAGAGGTCATTGTTTCTCCTCATAAATCCTGTGAACCAATCTTTATCAGCAGACTTTGATGTGTGCTCCATGTATGATTTATATTCTTAGTAGTAGCACATACAAATGCTACCCTTCGTGTTTGCCCCGGTGTGCATCCAAAGCCTCTGGCTGCCAAGTATTTTAACCTGGAAGCTAAATCTTCTCCTCCTCCAAACTGAACACTGTAGGATGACCAACTGATTTGTACACTACTCCTCCTAATGCCTCTTATCGTTGATGCGTATGAATATGATCCTTGAGTGTGGAGTAAGGTACTCTGAAAAGGCCCGCTGCTCCCCTCATACTTACATTGCCGTTTAATACGCTCGTAACAGCACAAGCAATGTCGTCCTCCGTCCAGTTTCGTTCCAGCTTCCTTGGTCTATGTGTGCGTACAATCTGAAACGATCATATAAAATTCCGTTATAGTTGTATAAAAATTAATTAGGTTAAAAGAGTACAAAAATACCTATATTATAACTGGGCGAGAATAACCCCTCTTTGCTTAGGCGTAACAGCCCCAAATGAAATTGCGCGCCATGTGAGAGCTATGACAAAAGAAACGCGCCATCTGCTATGCATGGACGTAACCGAAAATATAACCCACACTGACACTGCTTTTTCAAACGAAAATCTCTCTATATGCAGATCCTAGACCCTAAGTTACAAACTGCATTTCTTATTCAAGACAAATAACGCAACATATCTTCTTCTGTTAATACTGTTGAAACCGCAGTCTAAAGCCCCAAGAAAATTGATACAAACGTCACACAAACACCAAGCTTGACAATGAACTGGCAGGGAAGTCATTGCTGCCCATGATTGTTGCGCAGTAAACAGTTTCCTTATTTCGGGCGGAAAAGCCCCGTGAGCGGGAAAGCCCCGCTCCACCCTATTTTGGAGAAATCCCATTCAAGGTAAGAATAGCTTATATTAAAATTATGCGTGCGTACAGGTAGTATAAACACTAATGTTATCGTGCTATTTCATTCTAGTTTGGATTATTATAGGTATGTATATATAATAATACTATTGTCATAAGCACTAAATAGCGTTATAACTGGGCAATGATTAAATACTGCACCTCATAATCAAAGTGACAATAAGCATGTCCAACGCCTAACGTGGAAATAGCTCACCGCGTTAGAACAGATGAGCTTTCCCTATCTGATAGGAGGCCTTTGCCCTTCACGGGACATTTTAGGCTATTTTTATTCATTCATATTATTATTATTATTAAAGTCATTAGTTTTCATCCATAAACATCTGCCGACTACTTATCGTAATTAGGACAAAAAAGAGCTGCAGCGCACCTGTGGGTATCTAGGTCTTCGGTACAGAGGATCCTGAAGGAAAGAAAATACCACACCTTTAAGCTGCACTTACACTAACACTATATGAAAACGATTTCCAAAATTGGGTATCGTTCTGCAGAGCCTCCTAAATAAAATTGATGAAAATCCGGATTTCATCAGCGAGATTTTATGGAGAGATGAATATTATTTTACCAATGACTCCACTGTAAATAGATATAATCTACATTACTGGGCTCCTAAAATCTTCACTGGTTACAACCACATCACGTGCAGACGCACTGGGGTGTTAAAGTATGATGTGGCATTCTAGGATACCACATTATTGGACCAGTTTATTTGGCTCCCAGTCTAACTGGTCAACTATATTTGCAATTCCTACACAAAGAGCTGAAAATTGGGGATCTTATAGAATGTATTCCACTACAGTTAGTGGTGCGGCACTGGTTTCAGCACGATGGTGCATCACCCCATTATAGTAGAGCGGTTAGAGAATGTCTAAACAATGTGTATCACAAAAGGTGGTTTGGTCGTGGTGGTTGCATTCGATGGCCAGCGATCACCTGATATAACTCCCTTGGATTTTTTTCTTATATGAATACATCGAAACCATATCTACGACACGAAACCAGAAAATTCAAATGTGTCAAAAGAAAGAATGCGCCATGCTTGTGCTTCAGTATCTGCAGAAATGTTAACAGATGTCCGTGCTAACAGTGAGAGACGCTTACGAGTACATCAATGCACACAACAGGGTGGTCATGGATTTGAACATTTATATTATGAATAATGTAATAATAAATAGGTATTTGTCAATCTATAGCACAGGTTTAAAAGAACATTGATTATATTCCTTATATTTATTGTTCTTTATTGCAATTAAAGTCATAATAGCACAGTGGCGGCCCGTGGCCGAAAAGTATGGAGGGCGCGGAAACGGCTTTGCTTGCTAAGTATTGACAACAATAAATTATTACACCTCTAAATTTTATGAACCATTCTTTTTTTTCAAATTCTACCCCTTTAACCCCGGAAATAGTGGTCCTCAAGTTGTAATATACACCTCAGAAATAAGTACAAGAAGCCCAACAATCTTTGCTCAAAGCTGCTATATTAATATGCATGCAACATATAAACTGGTGTATTAAAACGTTATTCAAACGCATCCAAATCCGGAACTTATGTTCGCCACATTACCTACCACCTCACCAGTGTAATTCTTTTTTTTTCGCAGATTCATGCGCACATCACTATCTGTACACAAATTAATACTCGTATTTTGAAATTTGCTCAGTTTATTATGAATTACATTTTTGGCCTATTTATACACAAAATCAAGTCTTCTGTTCTTTAATTTAATGAAATTTTCCATTACCCTTTCATCAAAATCCTGCATGTTACTGATGATGTCTTATTTATTGACAACATCGCTAAAGCAGTGAATCTGTCGTTATTCATTGTATTTCTTAAAAGCGCTTTTATCCTTTTCAGAGTGGAAAAGCAGTGCTTAGGTCCCAGAGTCGTCATCGGCGATGTTATGGCAATTTTAAAAAGCTTTGTTAATTCAATGAACACTGACGAAAGGTTATTTTCGTATATGAACTGAATAAGTTTAAATGCTCCTTAAATATTAAAGTAATTTCGTCTGTAAATTAGCTCCAACTAAGCGCAGTTTTTCTTGCTGTAGAAAAGTATAGCGACGTTTTAGTGGCGGGGCTAAGCATATGTAGTTTGACGAGGTTTCACGTTGAACAGTACCTTCACTCCCGCCTCTGTGCTGTGGGAATAGCGTGCCTAATTCACATTCACGAGGTCCGAGTTTGGATCTCCATCAGGGTGAGTTATCCGGTTAAGACTTTCTCCGGGCTTTTTCCTTATCCGGAAATATGATTGTCGGGGAACTTTAAACTCTATGGACTTTGGGTCCATTTTAGTATTATTTCACCCGTTTCATTCATTGTGCGATGTGACCTGCACTGTTGAACATTAATTAGAGATAAAGGACCTCCCATCCAATCCAGAATCTCGGATAGCATTTGTTCAACCATTGGCGTACAGAAGTTTCGTAATTGGAATAAACCTCTTAGGATATCTAAAATATCCTTAATAACCACCATTTATACAAATTTTCAGCAAAAATTGGATAATAAATAAAGAATAAATAGTATTTGCATCACACTAATTTTGTAGCGACCTCATTTAGTTGTCACTGATACAGTAAGTTTGTGCTTAAAGAGTATATCATATTCCGTCTAATAACTTCCCTACAAATGTAAGAACTGGTACTGCCCAAGAATATCATACCATGTAAGAAAAATGAATTTCGCCTTCTTGACGCAGGAGCAATAATCACACAACTCAACCCTATGGTCAGGGTCGTCCTCTTTCAAATGTTGCTTCATTTGGAATTCGCAGGAATGAAATTACTCATTCTTCAAGGTTTCCTATATCTTCTCCGAAAAGCGCCAATTTTTTGGGGTAGTAGACCTTAGAAATTTTGACGGGATGACATAAAATTGAACAATGTCAGCCATTCCGGTAGGTTTGCCTATTATCGACTGCTAAAGCATCATCTATCCAAAGTATACTCCACTTAGCTACATTGTTACTAATATTTTCAAACTACATTTTCAATTAGTGACTCCCCTGGATGCTATCTATTGATCTCAGCAGCCACATCTCTTTGCGAGCAATCGATCCGTCCTCAAAGCAAAACAATTTTCATTCTATCCTCTTTTGTGATATACTCATTGCGACTAAGATTTTAGCTTAGTAAAAAGGTAAATATATTGCAAATATTTGTTGATCTGTTGGCCGTAGCCACCGAGGCAGTGGTTCCAAACTAACTCAAAAATCGGCCGCGCCGTAGCTGCTGAGTTGATTAGTTCTCATCAAGCTGTTCGATTTCAGGCGCTGGTGAGGGTTTTCTCCAGGAACTCCGGTTTCCTCCGCCATCTCATTCCATCCGTGCACTATCTTCATCCCATATGTCATCAGTGTCACAGTCTGCGGTGCCGCATGTAGAAAACCGGACGTTAAGCACTGCACACATAACTCAGAAATCACTATAGTGGTGAATGCTGGTGAACCCAGGATCCTCACTTTACACATGTTTTATTGCATCAATATTGTTTATCAGCGCCCAGTGTAAACAATATAAACAATCACAAATATAGCCACAATAAGCACGTGTAAAACAAATTATGAGTCCTGTTCTAAGCTCCATAAGAGCTGGCTCAAAAACGAGTAGAAGTCTTGTGCCTAAACCTGGTGGAATATTTATAAAACCGTAATGTCCTCATTTAAATACATAATTTGATCCAAAGCAAAAGGAAATCCAAGCATAATACTCAGCTAGACGCACCCTAACTCAATTCCAACTGAAAACCAAGTACTCCTGTACCACCTATCAGTGATGTTAATCCCAATGGCTAAGTTATACGAAAATAAACACAACAATAATGAATAAGCAAATGTATTACCGGTTCTCCACCTAATATCCTATGCTTAAACCTCGTATAAGGAACGTCATACCGACTGATTTACATCAAAACTCAGCTACACACAAATATATTGCCGACTATTGTGTCTGGTTGATTAAATTGGTTAGTAATTGCCCTGACGTAAATAAAAATATAATTAAGTTATATAAATTAAACTTCAGATAAACTTACTGATTGAATACCCTTCATAAATCTCAAACATCAGGCTCATACTTGAACCCAACACGAAAAGAATACCATAAATATATGCTACTCATTTAACTGTAGTCAGTGAAGGTAAATACAACTAAATATACTTGGGTGATGTAACCGCAGTATCAGGCAGCTATTAGGAGGCTGCGAATTAATAGAAATCAGATAATTACAAAAGAAGATAAATTAAACTAACTATATTAAACTAATATAAAAATCTTGTAATAATAATATTAAACTAGAATGGATAGAGTAATGATTAAAATAGCAGTTGTCTTAGAGAATAAGAAAAGAAGAATATAATTTAATATAACATACATACTAGCATCCAGGCAAGGAAAAGAAGACATTGTTGTAAACATCTGTACACGTCGGAGAGACAGGAAGGAAGGACCGCTACCTTCTTTGTGCTAGTAAAAGTTTAAGGTCTGAGAACTATAGTATACCTTCAGCTAGGAATGTTTTGGGACAAAGGGCTTTCAAAATGCAGTTGAGCACGAACGCTAAAAGGATTTACTTTGCTGATTTGATAACGATGTATACCGTTACAAACAACTCCGG
This sequence comes from Mantis religiosa, assembly GCA_030765055.1. NCBI lineage: Eukaryota > Metazoa > Arthropoda > Insecta > Mantodea > Mantidae > Mantis > Mantis religiosa. The sequence continues at coordinate 455,020,009 of CM060950.1, forward strand.
GTAGGCGTTCCCCAACTCAGGGTGGGCTGAACGTCAATGAGTTAGATGAGTTTTTTAAACCAATGCGAAAATTCGAAATAAATGAGAAACCAATAATAATGTAACATTTGAGAAGGGTGAGCTAGTTTGGTCATGTGATAAAGCCAGAGAGGGGGTCAGAATGACTTTCGAACTGAATCGTGAAGTAAGAAAAATTTACATAAAAGGTGATACTACCACAGGAAGGACGTGTTCAGGCGCGTTAAGAATAGAAGCGAAGATTTATAAGTCTGAAATGTACTGAAGTTAAGAATAGCGCAACCAGCGTAAGTGGAAGTAGCATTAGAAGTTTATTAGAGCAAAGTAGTCGCCGTATAAAGAAAAAATAGAAACCACGCGGAAGTAACTTAAAACCAGTAATCCAGGGTTTCAGGTAAAATTGAATTTTAAGTTAGGAATTTTACTAACAGGTGGTCACCGATCCAAGTAGATAAGCAAACTTAGTGGTAATTAAACCAGATAATTCTGCAACAAACAAAGTGTTATTAATACGACTGAGTAGCCAGCAACCACCAAAATTCATTTCCTACAACCATTCACCTGAGGATAAGAGAATTCATAGCTCCAATTAGAACCCCAAAAATTTAACACTGGTATGCGGGTTTATCGCAGTGAACAGATCTATAGCAACTGCACTGAGGTAAGTATAAATATAAATTTTTTAAAACCAAGTGAACTTCAGCTGAAGTTCCCAATTAAATGAAACTTCATAAAGTCTCAGTGTACGGCACTTAAACTGAGCATAGAAAAAAAGTAATTATGTACAATGAACATAAATTTAACATTGGTTCTGGTTGAATAAAAGTGTAACAGATTCACTGATTTAAATGTAAATGTAACTTCAAATACAATTACTAATTCAATGAAGTTTTAATGTAGCGTAACGTGCCATAATATACTCAAACTCAATGTGGAAAATGGGAATTACTATGCACAATAAAACTGACTCCCACTATTATACCTCACTGAACAAATATGGAACAGCTGCACTGATCTAAATGTAAATTGTGATTCTAAAAATTAAAGCTGATTTCAATTACAACAACTGATTTAATAAATCTCAGCCTGCACTCATTGAACATACAGCAAATACTATATAGGATAAATATTAATTTACTATTTATCATTGCTGATTGAATATCTAGATAACAGCTACTTTCAGTGCAAAATAGTTCATTCCAGTGAAACTAATTTCAGATTTAGTAAAAAATTCAATAAATCCGTAGCAGTTATTTAAATCCAAACTGTGGTTACGTGCAACCAAAGAAAGTTCGGCCAAAAAGGATATTAAATATCTCTCATTGCAAAATCAATTTGAAACTATAATTTAATATATATATATAGTATCAGTAAATTGAGTTTAGTACACAATTTAGTAATTATTATTTAATATATACTGAAAGAAAGTGTTATTTGCATCAGAGAGAGCACCTCTGCTGCACTGGTGTTTTACCGACAGCAACTGCTGACATTTATGCGAAATATCACACTAAACACTAAATAGGATGGCTCAAATACAAACGCCTACGTTCCACAATTGGGAGGCCTCGAATTTTTTTCTCGTCGACCGAGTACTATGGCTTGGGGCTTTCCGCGTGTTGCCCTTGCCGCTAGGCCAATGCCAGGTGGGCTTCTCTAATCCACAGATTCCTTCCCTTCCTCGTTTCACTTCCTTTTCGTACTTGAGTTTTGGCTTTTAGAGCGGTGGTTCGTACATATGCGGGCAGATGGTGCGGATGGTTACATTGTGCAAATTTTCCTGCCTGATCATACTTGAAACAACTTTGTCCTGGTGACCAGTTTTGGCCTCTTGACCCCCTCTTTCTGGATGGTGGTGGGGAGCTTCGGTGGTCTGGCGATGTGTAACTGTGAAAGTGTTAGGAAGCTCTGCACGTCCCTGTGGCTCTCTGCCGCCCTGTGGTCTTCCTTTGCCACACCTCATCCCTTCGGAGAAGGTGTAATAGCTCACAGTGGTTCCGTGCTAGGTTGCAATGAGTGAGGTTCTCCCCTCCGTTAGGTTCATATCACATCAAATAAATGCTTGCCTTTTATGATTTGTCACTAGCAGTTCACAATAGCGTCAATAAAACCGTGAAGAACTCACCCCACAAGGACCCAAATTTTCATCTACAAGCACTCTAATTTCAGACCCAACAGTAAGACTTCCCTAAAATATACTTGCATTGTACTGTCGAGAAAGTCACCCCAAGAAATCCACATACATGTAAGTAAGCACCGCAAAAGCACCGCAAATATAACTAGGCACCAGGAAATCAGAGTATATCGAGCTCTTTCATTGGATGAAGCGAAGTTACTCAAACCAATGTAGCGAACTGAGAGCAGAAATCCATCCACTTCACTAAACAAAACTGACTGCGTGGGTGGCTCACAATCAGAGAAAGAAACACAAGGCAGCAAACCACAAATGTGATGTCCACCCTCCAACTAGAAAGGATACAATTAAGCGTTATCAAGCTACAGGAACGCCAGTTGCAATAAAAGAAAGCAGAACAAAATCAAATCAGTAAAAGGAGAATACACTAAAGCTCAATAAATGTAAGCCTCTAATATGTAAAACTCATATAGTGCAATATTCTTTAGACTTGCTGTTTCTGTGCTACGAGAGACTCTTAACTTTATTCTTGTATCGTATATTAGAACCTAATCTGTTTTAATATCAATATGTCTAACGTACTCCAATTACGTTGTTATTTTCAAACAAGACTTTTAATTACTGAGAACTAATTCATAGGGCAAGAATGGTAATTGACAATTGCATTCAATTCTGTGAAATCTATAAGGTATCCATCTAAAGGTCAATGAGAGCTATAATTATCTCGGTAATCAGGCGCAGTTTCTGCTAATGGCTACCATGGAGACTTTAATGAGTTCCATTATAACCATATGGCCGTACATTGGTCGGTTATCCATCCGTGCAATTAATAAAAAGTGTGCGATAGTAACCTTGATACCTTAAGCTCGTACTTATTTCTTATGGTGTAAATTTTCCGTTGTGAATACAGCAAACATTAAATGCCCTTCTTGTCCTAAACGTGCTGATAACCTATATACAAACGATATTGTTACGAATTATTCAATGATTCATATATAATAAAATAAACCACGTATGAACACATGTTTGGGAACATACGAATAAACATATCCAGGATCTGTTACACATAACCTCAAAACCCTCCCTTCTGTACTGAAGTGAGACGTGGGCTTTTAGAACGTATAATAAAAACAGTTGAAATGATATTATTTAGCTGAGTATTAGGGATGAGTCTTTCAGACCAAAGAAGCAGTCAGGAAGCTATGGAGCAGCTTCAAATAGAAAAGAGCGCCGTGAAAGGCGAGGTACACTACCAGTAGAGACGACTTACGTGCAAAGAATGTTCCTATCGACTGCCATTGCAAGCATTTCACTATAGTCCAACAGGAAGACAGGAAATGAAAAGATAGATGAATACAAGAAGAAGAAGAAGAAACCAAAGGTAACTTTCCTGATTCACGTTTCAGCACTTGTGACAGCGTCCCCTCCTTCGCTGGTGGATTCGGCGCTGAAGACTGCCTGTTGCACTGTTTCCAAGTTTGGCCACTAGAGTTGCCGTCATGCTATCAATGCTTATATAAACGAAATATGGTAAAATGGCGTTATTCTTTCTTGTGATTATATGTCTTTAAAGGTGCTTTTCTCCTGTCTTTGCTGCAATATTTTATGAAAACACTGGTTTGACTTATTTTTTCTAGCTTAACTGCATTTCATTTTCATTGTGTCTGACAAAACACCAATTTTTACATTTTTGTAAAGGTAACGCATGGCGTAACAACCCACAAGTGGGTCTCATCCTACAACTTCGCTGCCGGCCTCAGGCCCACCTACTATCTTTCAAGAAAGTAAATGTACATATTCCGCGGGTCAGTATCACTCAGGCGTTCCGTGACTAGGTTGATACAATAAAACGTTTTGTATCAAACAAAGTTCCACGTTGTCGCGACAATTTGTAACTAATATGATTGGCAAGGGTTTCACGTTGATGCTACTCTGAAGCTATTATATTGCGTGGCTCAGGATAAAACAATGAGGTTTCTCACAGGGTATGCGTGGATGTGTGCGAGAAGGATATTTAATGACACTGGAATGCCCGTTTCAAACTTATTTATTTACTGCTTCTTTTTTTAGAACATAGAACTTGAAGTTGACGACCAAGGGTTGCCAATATCCCAGTTTGGATTTACTGACGGTAGAATGTTTATTACTCGATACACTTTATTTGTTCCTCACGTATATATGAACCGACAAAAATCTTCTCTCACTTCTTCTGGTCTGTCCTTAACCAAGACAGAAGAAGTGGATCGCCCTAATCGCCCTCACACCTAGGACCGCTCTAATCGGCCTGACGCCGAAGACTGTTTCAATGGCTTATCAGCCACGAAGTGCTCTAATCGGCTCCACGCCGAAGACTGTTCTCCACAGCTGCGCGTGTGGGTGTATATGTAACTTTCACTTTCTGGAGACTCTTTTCAACCAACGATCCCTTTATGGCTGTTTTGTCATGCCATTATGAATGATCCGAAGAATACCCTATTCAAACAAGTCAAATGCCATCCTTTAGAAATCTGCTAAGGACACTGTTTCTTACATTGCTTTTGTTATAACAAGTCCCCCCCCCCCAACTGCTATTCCACTCAGCTGCCCTTGCACGTGTTGTAACAAAGAACTAGCATTCCTTTGGCATCCATCATGATTCTTTATACATTGCAACTCTTAATTTCAGTATCAAGGTGGTATGAAACCTAAATCGGCCAAGCTCTTAGATGTATAGTGTCGTCGTCGCCATTTTAACCTGTTACTCACTTCGAAGGTTTCTAAGGCTATATTAACCCAGTATAACAAAAGAATGAGTATTTATTACAAAGTAATAAAGACCGAGTACTATGGCTTGGGGCTTTCCGCGTGTTGCCCTTGCCGCTAGGCCAATGCCAGGTGGGCTTCTCTAATCCACAGATTCCTTCCCTTCCTCGTTTCACTTCCTTTTCGTACTTGAGTTTTGGCTTTTAGAGCGGTGGTTCGTACATATGCGGGCAGATGGTGCGGATGGTTACATTGTGCAAATTTTCCTGCCTGATCATACTTGAAACAACTTTGTCCTGGTGACCAGTTTTGGCCTCTTGACCCCCTCTTTCTGGATGGTGGTGGGGAGCTTCGGTGGTCTGGCGATGTGTAACTGTGAAAGTGTTAGGAAGCTCTGCACGTCCCTGTGGCTCTCTGCCGCCCTGTGGTCTTCCTTTGCCACACCTCATCCCTTCGGAGAAGGTGTAATAGCTCACAGTGGTTCCGTGCTAGGTTGCAATGAGTGAGGTTCTCCCCTCCGTTAGGTTCATATCACATCAAATAAATGCTTGCCTTTTATGATTTGTCACTAGCAGTTCACAATAGCGTCAATAAAACCGTGAAGAACTCACCCCACAAGGACCCAAATTTTCATCTACAAGCACTCTAATTTCAGACCCAACAGTAAGACTTCCCTAAAATATACTTGCATTGTACTGTCGAGAAAGTCACCCCAAGAAATCCACATACATGTAAGTAAGCACCGCAAAAGCACCGCAAATATAACTAGGCACCAGGAAATCAGAGTATATCGAGCTCTTTCATTGGATGAAGCGAAGTTACTCAAACCAATGTAGCGAACTGAGAGCAGAAATCCATCCACTTCACTAAACAAAACTGACTGCGTGGGTGGCTCACAATCAGAGAAAGAAACACAAGGCAGCAAACCACAAATGTGATGTCCACCCTCCAACTAGAAAGGATACAATTAAGCGTTATCAAGCTACAGGAACGCCAGTTGCAATAAAAGAAAGCAGAACAAAATCAAATCAGTAAAAGGAGAATACACTAAAGCTCAATAAATGTAAGCCTCTAATATGTAAAACTCATATAGTGCAATATTCTTTAGACTTGCTGTTTCTGTGCTACGAGAGACTCTTAACTTTATTCTTGTATCGTATATTAGAACCTAATCTGTTTTAATATCAATATGTCTAACGTACTCCAATTACGTTGTTATTTTCAAACAAGACTTTTAATTACTGAGAACTAATTCATAGGGCAAGAATGGTAATTGACAATTGCATTCAATTCTGTGAAATCTATAAGGTATCCATCTAAAGGTCAATGAGAGCTATAATTATCTCGGTAATCAGGCGCAGTTTCTGCTAATGGCTACCATGGAGACTTTAATGAGTTCCATTATAACCATATGGCCGTACATTGGTCGGTTATCCATCCGTGCAATTAATAAAAAGTGTGCGATAGTAACCTTGATACCTTAAGCTCGTACTTATTTCTTATGGTGTAAATTTTCCGTTGTGAATACAGCAAACATTAAATGCCCTTCTTGTCCTAAACGTGCTGATAACCTATATACAAACGATATTGTTACGAATTATTCAATGATTCATATATAATAAAATAAACCACGTATGAACACATGTTTGGGAACATACGAATAAACATATCCAGGATCTGTTACACATAACCTCAAAACCCTCCCTTCTGTACTGAAGTGAGACGTGGGCTTTTAGAACGTATAATAAAAACAGTTGAAATGATATTATTTAGCTGAGTATTAGGGATGAGTCTTTCAGACCAAAGAAGCAGTCAGGAAGCTATGGAGCAGCTTCAAATAGAAAAGAGCGCCGTGAAAGGCGAGGTACACTACCAGTAGAGACGACTTACGTGCAAAGAATGTTCCTATCGACTGCCATTGCAAGCATTTCACTATAGTCCAACAGGAAGACAGGAAATGAAAAGATAGATGAATACAAGAAGAAGAAGAAGAAACCAAAGGTAACTTTCCTGATTCACGTTTCAGCACTTGTGACAGCGTCCCCTCCTTCGCTGGTGGATTCGGCGCTGAAGACTGCCTGTTGCACTGTTTCCAAGTTTGGCCACTAGAGTTGCCGTCATGCTATCAATGCTTATATAAACGAAATATGGTAAAATGGCGTTATTCTTTCTTGTGATTATATGTCTTTAAAGGTGCTTTTCTCCTGTCTTTGCTGCAATATTTTATGAAAACACTGGTTTGACTTATTTTTTCTAGCTTAACTGCATTTCATTTTCATTGTGTCTGACAAAACACCAATTTTTACATTTTTGTAAAGGTAACGCATGGCGTAACAACCCACAAGTGGGTCTCATCCTACAACTTCGCTGCCGGCCTCAGGCCCACCTACTATCTTTCAAGAAAGTAAATGTACATATTCCGCGGGTCAGTATCACTCAGGCGTTCCGTGACTAGGTTGATACAATAAAACGTTTTGTATCAAACAAAGTTCCACGTTGTCGCGACAATTTGTAACTAATATGATTGGCAAGGGTTTCACGTTGATGCTACTCTGAAGCTATTATATTGCGTGGCTCAGGATAAAACAATGAGGTTTCTCACAGGGTATGCGTGGATGTGTGCGAGAAGGATATTTAATGACACTGGAATGCCCGTTTCAAACTTATTTATTTACTGCTTCTTTTTTTAGAACATAGAACTTGAAGTTGACGACCAAGGGTTGCCAATATCCCAGTTTGGATTTACTGACGGTAGAATGTTTATTACTCGATACACTTTATTTGTTCCTCACGTATATATGAACCGACAAAAATCTTCTCTCACTTCTTCTGGTCTGTCCTTAACCAAGACAGAAGAAGTGGATCGCCCTAATCGCCCTCACACCTAGGACCGCTCTAATCGGCCTGACGCCGAAGACTGTTTCAATGGCTTATCAGCCACGAAGTGCTCTAATCGGCTCCACGCCGAAGACTGTTCTCCACAGCTGCGCGTGTGGGTGTATATGTAACTTTCACTTTCTGGAGACTCTTTTCAACCAACGATCCCTTTATGGCTGTTTTGTCATGCCATTATGAATGATCCGAAGAATACCCTATTCAAACAAGTCAAATGCCATCCTTTAGAAATCTGCTAAGGACACTGTTTCTTACATTGCTTTTGTTATAACAACTCCCCCCCCCCCAACTGCTATTCGACTCAGCTGCCCTTGCACGTGTTGTAACAAAGAACTAGCATTCCTTTGGCATCCATCATGATTCTTTATACATTGCAACTCTTAATTTCAGTATCAAGGTGGTATGAAACCTAAATCGGCCAAGCTCTTAGATGTATAGTGTCGTCGTCGCCATTTTAACCTGTTACTCACTTCGAAGGTTTCTAAGGCTATATTAACCCAGTATAACAAAAGAATGAGTATTTATTACAAAGTAAGTAATAATTATTTTGCAGCTGAGCTGTTAATTACATGGCGTTGGAAAATGTGCAAGAAAACGGAAAACACGCGGAATTATGATTTTAACATAACCAATATATATGTGTTATATAACGGAAGCTATCAACTGTTCTCGTAGCTCAGGGGCAAAACGTGGGCTGAGATAAGTGAGACCATGCTTCAAGGTTCGAACACTTAACACGTGAGCATAATTTTTAAATCCAAATTTCTTAGTTTGTTGGACGCAGTAACGAAATAATTTACAACTGTTCTCGTGTAGCTAAGTTAAATAGCATTTCAGAATACCAAAGAAATTGAAAAACGCGTGGAATGGCGATTTTAATAGAACCAACAGTTATATATTGTATATAACCAGTGCTATCACATGTGTTGTCGTAGCTCAGTGGCAAAACGCACGCTGTGTCAAATAAACTGATGATTTGCGGTTCGAACCCTCAATATGTAATACTTTTTTCGCCTTGTATTTCTTGCGTATGTGCAAAATATTGCTGAAATTAATGCACTGCATTTGTATCTTTCAATAAACCTTCACTAAAACCTCATGAAATGGCATGCCGCGTCCACGAGGTTGTATGGAGCTGATTGCAGCTCAAAAGGGTGAAGCTATAGGCCGTGCTTCTAATTGTGAAAACGCTTCACAAATTGCCAGAGAACTGAGTTGCGACCGAAGAACAGTGAAGCAGTGGCTGGACAGGTATCATGAGGGAGAATTTGAATGGGTCAAATCACGCAGGCGTTCAGGTAGGCCTTGTGTAACAGCGCTTGCTCATGATGAAGCCCTGGTAACAGATGTGAGGAACCAGCCTTTAAGACACAGGTCGATCTTTCTAGATAAAGCAGTTGAGTATGTTTGCTCATATGAAACCATACGCCAACGATTAAAGAATGCCGGTATTGCACCACATCGTCCTGCCGCTAAGCTCTTTCTTACAGAGGTACACAAAGCAAGACGATACAATTGGCACAGCGCAATCGACCTTCCTCAGGCTTATTGGGGCCTTGTAATCTGGAGTGACGAGAAGGTATTTTGATGGGACCAGCAGGGGACCCTATGTTTGAATAGACCACGAGGAACTAGATTCGAATCTTAACACGTCGTTCGAGCAGCATATTCGGAAAGAATTTCAGCACAGTTCTGGGGCTACGTGACAGCATCAGGTCCATGGGAGTTAATTCAAGTGCCAGAGAGAATGACGAGTGCAGTCTATGTAGACATTCTCGAAAACACTTTGCTACCATCCCTTCGTACTAGGTTTCCAGAACAAGAAGAGTATATATTTATGCACGACAACAGTGGTGTGCATACTGCAAATACCACCCAGGATTGGCTGACGAGGCATCCAGAAATAATCTGCATGGACTGGCCACCAAAATCTCCCAATCTAAACCCCATTGAACATATATGGACCTTTGTGTTGAAAGAGTGGGAAGAACGTCGACCAGACAGGGTTCAAGAAGATTTGGTTGCTCACATGATGGAGCTATGGCAACATTATCAGCAGAATCCAAACCGGTATTCTGTATTGGTTGCAAACATGCACGAAAACTTAAATGATTTAATCATAGCTGGGGGCGATTACACCAGGTCCTAAATCACAAGATTTCATTTCTTTTTTTCATACTTTGTTTCCACAAATTACTGTTTATTCTAGCAAAAACATGTTTTCTATAAATTTCAAATGTTTCATAATTTAATAAATTTGTTAATATATGACGTTGCCTTCATGAAGAAATGACAGCCTTTTACTTTGTTTCCTAAGCAACAATATCTTTGGATATCGTCTTCTTTTTGTAATTCCTAATAATGGCTATTTGTAATTACGGTTACACAGAATATCTTTTCAGTTTTATGTCTTATACTCCACTGGATATTATAGTTATATTGCAGCGCTAAGTTTGTTTTTCTCAAGATGAGAATTATTCAATTGCTTGTTATTTTATATATTAACTTATTGTTAGAACAGATGGATGGTATACAGGGTTTAGGAGTTGGCTCCATTAAAATTATCATTCAGCCTACTGGAAACTTCTGGCATTCTTTTCGGAAACATGTTATTAACTTAGTCGCAAGAGAGAAAATATAATTTCATTCGTTACGGTGTCTTACAAAGTAAAAACATTGGTATAAAAATTATGACCACATACTAGGTTTCGAACCATGAATCCTCGGCACAGTTACAGCATGTATTTTGTTACTGAGCTACGATAACACGTGTTGGTAGTAGGTTATATACAACAAGATGTTGGCTCTATTAAGCCGCCATTCTTCCTGGCATTCGTCTATTGATAATTCTCCAATGTCATTAGTAACAGCTTACCCCAAGGGAACAGTTGTAAATTGGTTCGTTACTTAATCTAACAAATTAAATATCTGGAATAAAAAATATATCCACAGGATGGTACTCGAACCATGAACCCCCGTAATATTCATAGCAGCGCGTGCTCTCTATCATTGAGCTACGTGAGCACTTAAAGAAGCTTGCTTTATATACAATATAGATATTGGTTCTGTTAAAATCATAATTCCGCGTGTTTTCCGTTTTCTTGCACATTTTCCAACGCCATGTAGTTAATAGCTCAGCTGCAAGAGAATTATTACTTACATTGTGATATATACTCAATATTTTGTTATACTGGGTTAATATAGCCTTAGAAATCTTCGAAGTGAGTAACAGCTTAAAATGGTGACCATGACACTATACATCTACGAGCACGGCCGATTTAGCTTTCATACCACCTAGTCACGAAACGCCTGAGTGATACTGACCCGCGGAAAGTGTACATTAAGTTTCTTGAAAGATAGAGCAGGTGAACGGTCATCCAACCGATACGGGGAAGAAATGTGGTCAGCATCACGGTAGCCCCAGCCGGAAAAATGGCTTTCTAGACCAGGTTGCTACCAATCGGACCTCCTAAATCTCCTGGCGGTGCTGTTACATTTTTGTACTGATTCTACACGTTCTATTCTAAATTTTTCATAATTTTCCTTGTCCTGCATATACCTAACAAAATTAAGTTCATAACTCAGCCTATAAAGACTTATAGCATGTGATCGTGCCCTGTGAGAACGATGGAGCTCTTTAAGTCATTTACCGGTTTGCATTGCATTAATGCAATCATTTAACTCATAGAATTACAATAGAAACATTTCCACACTTTACTTCTGTATTTTAGCAGACTTTACAATTTGTTACGCTTTATTAGAATAAACGCATCCATTACAGGTTCCAAATAAGCTTTCCTTATTTTCTTTAAGACTTCCACTTCTCCTGATTTTTTTTCTTCAGCCTTTCGAAAAGAATTTTATCTTCATAACTTTATTTACATCTCCATTGTTAAGCTCTCTTTAAAATTTGGTTCATTTCTTAACTTTATTTTTCTATGTGCCAATACTTTTCAGTGGTATTGCAGTAAAACAGTAACATCTACTTCGGTCAACACTTTCTTTATGGCATTGTTTGACAAAGATTTTTATTTCTCCATGTTTAGAAACTTTTTTTCCTGTACATGTTTTGCTGGTGACGTTCTCAACAGGGTAGCTCTTGGAATTTGCTGAACACATCAAGTACTTCAAAAATATATCTGCACTCAAATTAACCATTAGATGCCCCTGTGCGTCCAGTATAACTAATGCATTTTATTATCAACGACAGCTAATGACTCATTTTGACAAATATGCAAAGTGCTTTATTGCACAAATCAGAAGTCAAACAAATTTTTCTTGATTTCTTTATTTTCTAGATTTTCAAGAGGGTTCGCTCATTCAAAGTACTTTTGACACAAACAATTTTTCGTTATTAATATCCTAAAAAAATTGAATTTCTGAGAATGATCTCAGAAGTCCCATTATAACTATTATTTCTTTAATTAACGTACTCTAAAGTCATACCTGACGATAAATGGAAAGGGTGAAATAATGTGCAAATGAGTCCATGGTCCTTAGAGCTTACTGACGTTCAGCTTTCAAAATAAGGAAAAACCCTGAAAAAACTATATCCAGATAACTCACCCTGACTGAGATTCAAACTCGGGACCTGTTGAACGTGAGCCAGACGCTACAGAGGTGGACTCAGATGTCCTTTATATTTCAAATGATGTGTAACTGATAAAGCTTAAGAGATCACGTTAAGGCATACAACTAACAAATATATTTTTGTAGAGCTACCATTTCTATTTTCTGTATTGGTTGAAACTTTTGTGAAGGTGGCGCTGTGGTCGAATGGTTGGGCCTGTCACCAAAGTGGACCGGGTTCGATCCCAAGGTCCAGTCTGTGGGATTTGTAGTAGACAAAGTGGCTTTTGGGTGGGTTTCCTCCGAGTTCCCCAAATGCTCCATAATCTTCTTTCCTTGAATTAGTTTCACTTTCATTTCAACACAACTTCTTTCTCATTCGCATATCTGGCTGAGGGCTGCGACCCCACCCCCTCGGTTCCTAACACTCCGTTTCCCGGTTGCCGTAACCACGCCTCACCCTACACTACTGTATCCCACGGATAACGTCCGTCAGCAGCACAGGTCAGGATTGTGGTGGTTTGGCATTTACATTTGTCCGAAATGGGAACTTATTTGGTTTGTTTTGGCCATACAAAGGAAATAGGATCATCACTTAAAGTCTACTGTATTCCCTTGTATCTACAACAAAATTAACAGTAGGATAATGTTTGTCGTGGCCGCGCCATGGCTGAGTGGTTAGACCGCTTGGCTCACATCTAGGCGGCCCTGGTTCGATCCCAGGTGACTGTAAAGTTGATTTGTGGTGGACATCATGGCGCTGGGATGGGTGTCCCCCGCGTCCTCTAGTCCCCCCCCCAACGATCATTCTACCAATTGCTCCATAAATCATCTCATCATCCCAGGCATTGGGCCGACCCCTCAACCCTGGTGTCTCAGGTCAAATTTTTCGGCTTCCTCGCTCTGAGGGAACCCGATTGACTCCTAGCACCAGCATTGTTGGGGAAGGCAGTGTTTATCTCGATTAACGTGGAGTAGATTCAGTAGTTATCTTCATAACTTTATTTACATCTCCATTGTTAAGCTCTCTTTAAAATTTGGTTCATTTCTTAACTTTATTTTTCTATGTGCCAATACTTTTCAGTGGTATTGCAGTAAAACAGTAACATCTACTTCGGTCAACACTTTCTTTATGGCATTGTTTGACAAATATTTTTATTTCTGCATGTTTAGAAACTTTTTTTCCTGTACATGTTTTGCTGGTGACGTTCTCAACAGGGTAGCTCTTGGAATTTGCTGAACACATCAAGTACTTCAAAAATATATCTGCACTCAAATTAACCATTAGATGCCCCTGTGCGTCCAGTATCACTAATGCATTTTATTAGCAACGACAGCTAATGACTCATTTTGACAAATATGCAAAGTGCTTTATTGCACAAATCAGAAGTCAAACAAATTTTTCTTGATTTCTTTATTAGTTCATTATATAGAAAGTTCCACCCAATACTGAAGTTAGTTTATTTTTTCCTATATGTACTAGTATATTACGATATATCAATATTAGCTTCTTTTTCAATGTCTTTGAAACCATAGCCCTCTATTGTTGTTCATCCCCACCCGAGTTTTATATAAAATGGCTTCTTGTATTCCGATAGCTTCTTTGAGGTTTTCTGTAGTATCTTGAGCATCTTTCATTATTTAAATAATTTAGTCGCCATTTTCAGTTTCTCAGTGTTCAAAAACTCCCTGCAGAATATTCCTCTGTTCAATATTCTTGTATAAGGAATTGTTACATAGAGCTTATCACCTAAAAGTGTGCGGTATTGGACAATTGATTTCGTGAGAGGCAGCAAGTCGTTAAAACTATTTTTATCTCCAGAGATGTGCACAGTATCTATTTTATGTGACGGGATGTTTTTATGCTTGTCAGTTTGCACGAATTCACAAGAGCTAAACCCTATTGCCTGAACTTCTGTGAGCGAAATTTGCTTCATGCAACAGCAATTAAATTATCTAGTTCTTGTTCTTCTTTTGGATGATTACTGAGCCATAACACAGTCCAGAGGGGTTTGAAAAAAAATATGTTAGATCTTCTCGAGGATTTTATTGCTCGGTGCATGCCGTAAATAAGTTTTTAAGTTTGATGAAAGCCTGTTCTTTTCTCCGGGTTTACCCCATTTTGTCTCCTCTTTCAATAATTTCGTTTACCGCTTAAGTGATATATCAGTATTTTCCCCTAAGAATACACTGGACTGGACTGGACTGGACTACGCTACGCTGGAGATTCGGTACGGAGGTCCAAACTTGGTCTGTGGTACGTATATCCGCAAATGCGGCACCACCGGAAGGATGGATGTGGCGTGACTAGACATAAAGAGTAAGAAAAAACACATTGGATTCAAATAAGTATATGCAGCACGTCATACAATGAATCCGCCACTAACAATCCCTCAATTCTGAAATTTTTCATTCAAAAAATTATGTATTATCCCACCTAAATGAGCTGCCTCACCATCATGTAAAATACTTTTGTTGGATGAAATCCAGATATATAGCATAATTTGAATGTTGCAATTCATTTATGAGGAACGACAGACACGTCTCTGCATTCAGGCACAAGAAAACCAAATAGCAACCAATAAAGTGACCATGAATGACTCCATTCCAAACATTCAGGCAGAACCTCTGTAAATGTCTGTCATTCATAATTCTCAAGGGTTCTCACTAGCCAAATTTTACTGTAATATATATTGAACGTACAGATATAGCAAAGTGTATTCAACATAATTCTTTAACATCCGATGGTAGGACTTCAGTTTGACACAAATTTCGACACATTTAATCTTTGACATTGATTAACGGCTTACCTTACTGCAAAGCAAAACGAACAGTATGGTCTGTTCGTCAGCGGGCGAACAGTGAACTTTGATAAGCAATTTACAAAAATAGTTTGTACGTGTTAAATCTAGCTAAATGAGCGAAAACCAAACTTTTAGATTTCATTTATGTTCTGTATATTAGACATGGAATAGAATTCTTCGAATCATATGCGAGTAAGATTGCCGTACCTCATAGGCGTTTTAGGTAGAGCGTGTCTCCAACATTCCCCCACGTACAGGGTCACGAGCTCGAGTTCCACCTTGAGCATGGGTATAGTGTATATGTGTAAAAAGTACAGGAAACAAACAGTAAACAAAAGGAAACAATAAAAAAGCGGTAAAGTAAATAAAATAAAACTGTATCCATATATAAGTATACATATTAACCCTTGTTTGGTGTCTGGGGTCTTTATAAACTCCAAGACTGCTTTAACTATGTAGAAACTGTTTTAATGTGAACATAGACTTCTCATTTTCCAAATATGCTTTTTGTACTCTTTATTATAAATAATCAAAATGTTTATGGTAATATGACGGTTGGCAGCACAGAATTTTGAATTTTTTGTAACAAGGTCAAAAAGTACCCCAGGTATACAATATGTGATTTTCCATGTTATATTACAAATTTACAATAATTAAAACTTGGCAAAAATGCACCTTCTGAACCTTCATTTGTATGTCCATTGTCGTTACAAATTCATACACAATCGACACATGCATTAGTGTAACAAATTATTATAAAATCCAAACACAGCAATTGCGCTTTTTGGAAGTTAGGCGTGATGAAAGACATGAACAAAGAAAATACCTGAAGTAATAATGTTCTACAACTCAACAATGTCAGGTGTTGGTACTGTTGATAAGATGGCTAGGTACCATTCAGTGAAATATGGAATAAACAACTGGTCACTTGCTTTATTTCTTGATATACTTGACTTAGCATAGGTGAATGCTTACGTCCTTTACTGTAAATGTTTACATCATATAAGAGGTAACAATGCTAGAAGAGAATTCCTCCCAGAACTGGGCAAAGAGCTAGTCAGACCTCAAATTGAGAGACGAATTTTTCCCCCCAGTGCAGAACACAACGCAAGTAGTATTAGTCCCGGATTAAGCAATTGGATTAACGATAATCCTGCCGCTAGGTGGCGCTAGTGTCGCGTTAATCCGTCTTAATCCGTGGATTAAGATGGATTAAGGATGTTGGCGGTAAATTTGAAAATTGAGCGCCAAGAGCGGATGGATTATGGTTAGGCCAGTTGCTTAATCCGGGACGGTTTATCGTTGAGGATAAGGATTTTAAAGTCACGTGACTTGTAGAAAGGATTAGCGATGTGTTGTTGTTGGGATGTGGGAAGTGAAAGAAGGGAAGGTTATTTTTTAAGGAAAAGGGTAAATATGAAATGGGAAGTGACGTTGAAGAGATTTGATTGGAGAAATGAAAGAATGGGATGTGGTTGGTTGATGGGAGAAGATAAGGATTTTTTTAAAAAAAGTCACGTGACTTTGGGAAGGTGAGCGGCGATGTGTTGTTGTCGGGAGTTGGGAAGGAAATGAGGAAGGGATGTTTAAGGAATGGGTAGACATGGAATGCGGTAGTGACGTGTGTTGATGTGATTGGAGAAAATAAGACGAGATGGGATTGGTTGGTAGGTTTGAAGAAAGATGTGGATTGGAGGAAATAAAGAGCGTTGCGATTGGATGAAGGATGGGGGAATGAATGTGAGAGAGAGGTGGGGAAAAGGTATAAAAGGGGAAAATGTGGGATGAAAGATAAAGAAATTGCAAGAATGATTGCGATAACGATAGTGTTGTTGACGGTGGGTTTAGCTGTGGGGGAGAAGAGTTGCGTTAGTTTTGGGAGGTGTGGGTTTGAGTTGAATGACGAAACGGGTCATTTAGAAAATGTGACAAGATGCGAAAAGGATAATGAATTGATGCCAAATTGCACGTGTGTTGACCGGAAGGGAAGTGTGTGTAGGTTTGGATCTGACTTTATAAATTTGGGGACGTTGAAGAACGTTTACAATTGTTTAAAACCGATAACGAGATGTCAGAGGGGGAGGAGATGTGCGGGAATGATGTATGGTAGCGTGAGGATGGGTCAGCTTGAATGTGCGGAAGGATATGTGTCAAATGAAAGTTGTGGGTGTGAGAAAGGAAAGAAGAAGGCGGAAGATGGGTGTAAATTTTATCAAAAGCCGGTGAGAATGTATGCTGAGGACAACAGTTCGATTCTTGTGGAGATGGTGGATTGTAGTTTGTTGATGGATACGGTAGATTTGCCGGAGGGTTTACAACTGCAATGGAAGTTGGCCCCGGAGGAAAGTGAGCTTGTGATAGCGTATAGCGTGGTAAATGAGATGAATTCCTACTTCTCCGAAAATTATGGGTACATATTTGGGGAGTGTGGTAATGGCGAATGGCAGTTAAATTTAGGAGGAGAGAGGAAGGTAAGAGGAAGGGTGAAGAGAGCGTCTAGGTGGAGTGCGGAGGGGAATTTGAAAATAAATTCCGAATGTCAAGGAAATGGAGGGGCGGCGGTGGGAAGGGTGTCGGTGAATAGCATAAGAAAAGCTGCTTCGGAGAGATGTAAGAAGGAAATAAATGGAATAAAGCAGAAGATGAGAAAAGAATGTGATAACAAGATAAGGGAAAAAAGAAGGGAGGTAGACGCCGCGAAGAAGGAAAAGCAAGAATGCGAAGAAAGATCATTGCGAATACGGGAGATGATGGAAAGAATGAAACAAGAATTGGAAGAGAAAAAGCAAAATGTGACGAAGCAGCAGGAATTGGTAAATAGAATAAAAGGAAATGTGGCAAAACTGAACAGCGACTTTGAAGCGTTAAAGCAGATGATAGAAAATTTGGAAAGCGCATGTACGCGCGGAGTTGATGAATTTCCAAATTATGAAGGAAATTATGACGAAAGTGCAATTGCAGAGGAGGAGGAGGTGGAAGGAGGGGAAGTTGAGGGAGGTGAGGAAGAGGCGTTGGAATTTGAGACGAAGTAAAAAAAAAAAGGTTAGCTGAAAATTAAGAAATTTAAATATACAACAATAATACAGCAACTTATTGGCGAGTCTTTTTCTGATTGAAGAAGTATTTGAATAGCACTAGCAGAAATTTCACTTTTGAACTTTTATAACTTTTTTTTTTGTTTTGTTTGTGACAACTATGAAAATTGAGGGAAAAAGGAAAGGATCCCTGCCTAGGTAGAATGAAAAAAATGGATAAATGAAATACTTTAAGACAAGATTTATAAATATCTATATATTTTAAAGATTTGGCAAGATAAAGCAAAATAATAATAATAATAAAAAATACAAAAAAGACATAGGAATAAATGTGCATATATATTGATAAGAATTGAGAACATGTAAAAATTTACAAAAAAAAGCCCTTGTGTTACATTTGCATTTATATATAAACAAAAACACCACACCGATGAGAAAATAATTAATAATTTATATGGGTAAAGTTTTGGAATGCCCCACAGCGTGGGCAATGAAAACATGAGCATTCTTCATCTTCACAGCATTCACAACAGTCACGATGATGAGATTTTTTAACGCAATGCGAGCACGTGCACGGTGATTTTAAAACGTGAGCATATGGGTCAGGTAAGCTATTCAAGACACATATGCGCTTTGCCAAACACTGCAAACATGCCGGTGAATAATTCTTTGTTTGGCTTTTACACACATAAGGTTGCCATTTACAGACCAGATAATGTTTACGATGCCAGTCATATTTGAAACAATGCCAACAATAGAAATGGTTGCAATAATTTTCACAAAATTTTGTGCAGAAATGGAACCGTTGAGATTCGCTTTCATCAGCACCACAATAGTCACACTTGTCCATGATGGATGCTACAGAGGAAAGGAGTAGTTATGTTTTTTATATGATACAAGTTATTTGAAATACTTATAAAAGCAGAAAATTATCGGCTGCAACGTTGGCAGTTATATAACAAATGAAATTGACTGATGGCGTGATTTAATGGATTTGGAAGATTGTTTAACACACATGCTCGCACAGCTTGACATTGCAGACATCGAGGGGAGAACGAATTTCTTTGAGGAGGGAATGCCAGCCACACAGTGAAATGTTTTTTAACGCATAGAACGTAGTGTTTTTCTGAATATCTAAAATGTCCGCATTTTGAACAAATGCACTGAGGCATGGCAATAGCTATTTGTTTTTTGAAACACAAGGAACTTTTTTAAAATTAAATTCTGCACATATATATAAGAGGAAAGACACTAGAGAAACAATTGAGAAAAACAATAGCAAAAAATTAAGCTAATGAAACACTGACTAATTATACACATAATAAACTAAAAAAACCTCTGAACATGAAATATCCACTGAACACAGGTTCACCCACTAATCGCTGCACTGTCTGCGTCGCTTGACGCCGAACTCCGGGGAGAGTGCCGCCAAACGCCGCCGATCCTTGAGGGCAATCGGCAGCAAGTGTGGAACAGCGAGGGAAGAAATGTGCTGGTCCTCAACCTCTGGCAGGGCGGCTAGCAGATGGTCGAATCCGTCCTCGACGCAGCTGCCAAATCTGCACCAGCCGGGGCTGTGTTGCAAAAGCAACGACTGCGCCGACCACACCGGAAACAGGTTGCGGCGTGCTGCCACACCAAATTTGTTAGGCGTGCAGGACAGCACTCTTAACAGTGACGGGTCTGACGCACCATTGTTAAACGCTGAATTTTGCAAAGCAGGAGGCGAGATTGATTTTTGAGTTAGGATGGGAGAGTGGGAGAAGGGGACTGCTATGATGGAGGGGGAGGAGGAGGACGACACAGTTAGGGGAGGAGGAGGGTAAGAAGGGGAATGGGGAGAGAGAGGTTGAACGCTAATATCCTGAAGTGGCACCGGTTGGTGGGTGGAGATGAAAGAAAAAGAAGAAGATGGAAGAGGTGTGGAGGAGTGTTGAGGTTGTGGCGTGGAAACAGAAGAGAAACCAGGAGAGCTACGCTGATGGAAAAAGTCTGGTGAATAGCAAGCGGAGGAGGCTAAAGTTGACTGATATGGTGTCGCCCCTGCTGAATTGAAGATGTTTGTCTGCGAAAAGACCCCGCTGTCAGCCGCGGTGGAGCCTGACGGATAAGCCGGCGAGATGAACTGCACAGAAGAAGAACTGGAGCCCTGATCGCCGGAGTCGGCTAGTGCTGGCAACTGCGGCCAGTGGGGCAGCAGATGCTGAAATTGAGGCGCAAAGGCCGGCAAAGGCTGTTGATGATCCTGCTGCTGCTGCTGCTCCTGCAGATGAATGGCCTGCAGAGGTGAGTGAGGTGCCTCGAGCGGAGGCAAATCGAATGGCCAGTCCTGTGGTTGCTGCTGCTGCTGCTGTTGGTATGTGTGCACGTTAAGCAGTGCTTCAAGAGAGTGCAGCTGCTCTGTCAGCAGTTGTCTATAGACTTGACCTGATGTCGGAGAAAAAAAACGCTCCGTGGTGACGGTGACGACAGTAGTAGCCGGATGGTACATGTCGACAGGCTGAAGCAAGACTGAGAATGAAGCTAGCGATGCAAAGCTGCCAGTTTAAAAGGACAAGTAATCAGCACAGGATTTCCGCCAAGCAATATGGCCGATGTGATTAAAGGTCTGGAGAAAGCACGTGGGAGAATTAAAAGGACGGGTGAACGGAAACTGATTAGCACGAAACTCTTTAATTGCGGTTCTGCGTTGGACGATTGCGAATGTAACACCATATCGAAACCGGATGAACGGGCGCCCGAGTGGCGAGACCGGAAACCTGTCGCGAGAGGCAGCAGATTGCCACTCGGGAAGTTGCGGTGCGATAGCCCGCCGGACTTGCTAATGAGGCATTTAACTAGTGCGCAAGCGGAAACTGCGGTTGCGATAAGGTGGCCTTTAAAAGAGCGAGGCGATAAGCCGCACGCCGAAGTGACAACTGGACGTTGACAGTGATGTTTTGTTGAAACTATGCGATTATTTTAACATCGTAACATAAAATCCTACTTATACGCATTTTTGTTAAAAGAGAAGCTTTTTCTTTAACGATAAACGAGCAGGACCTTAGACCGTAGGAAAAATATATTTCCGAGTTGATTTCCGAAAACTTTCATATATAGAATAAAAAGAGAGGAAGCGAATGAAAAAAGAAAACGCTTTGAAAGGAATTTCAAAAAATAAAGTGCGTGTGTTTGCGAGTGGTTGTGCGCGCGCGAAGCAGCAACATGGAGAATCAACCGGGGGTAAGTGGAGACTCGACCTCTCAGCCTACCTTTGAAATATTAGCACATAGGCAGAGATCGATGAAAAGACTATTTTCCGGCTTTACCGAAACAGAAATTTCAGTGAACCCGACCCCCAGAGATGCAAACCCCGAGCAATGGGTGGCGCATTTATTTAACGATATTCTAAATTTTGCCAAGGAGAACCTTCTAGACGGCGAACCCGGTTACTTGGGAATATCGCTGTCGGACGAGAAGGAGACCTCCAAAGAGTTTAACATGAGCGTGAGGCGTGCAGACCAAGTGAACGCAGATGCCGTTATTCAAAGCATCGAAAAAGTCATGCAGAGCAACAATCAGTTCTTGCTAAACGGTCCTCTGAAAGTTACTTTTGTGTGGACCAAAGAGGTCGCGGGTTCGTGTTACAAACCCTGCGATGCTTGCAGCGGCAACAAAGGCATTGTGGAAATTAGAAACAATGACCGCCTGTGCTTGGCAAGAGCCATTGTTGTCGCCAAAGCCAAAGTGGATCGTGACGTCAATTACACGACGATGAGACGCTCAGAATTCCTCCAAAAACAAAAAGCCGAAGCTCTGTGCCAGCGCGTGGGGAAAGGCAACGTCAGCTGCACCATAGATGACGTCAGATGTTTTGATGCGGAGTTAAAGGGCTACGCTGTGACGGTTTTTGGCGATCATACGGGTAAGCACGTGCTGTACGAGTCCGATAAGCAAAGCGATAAACACATAGACGTCATGTATCACGAGGGGCACTTTAACGCCATCGTCGACCTTCACATGTGTTTTAAATGTAAATATTATTGCCGACAGTGTCGCCATCCCTCGGCACACAAAAGAGAATACCATCGGTGCGAAGCCAAGTGTTGTAAATGCCACCAGCAATGCGATGCCCGATCCGATGCGTACATACACTGTCCTGCGTGCAACAGAGATTTTAAGGGACCTACATGTTATATGAACCACGCCAAGAAAGGCGCATTTTACCCTAAAGACCTCTCGGTGTGCGACGTCGAGAAGGCGTGCACGTCTTGCCATAAGCTGGTGAATTCCAGATACAGAAAAACCCCGCACGAGTGCGGAGAAAATTTCTGCAAACATTGCAAGACGCACGTTAATTCTGCACACATGTGCTTTATGCAACCATACGCCTGCAAAAACAAAAGAAATAGATACGTGTTTATGTTTATAGATTTCGAATGCACCCAAAACGAGCCGTATTCCGGCAAGCAGAACGTCTACGAGCATGTGCCTAACTTGTGCGTGTTATACCAAGCCTGTCCGCTTTGCATCGACGAGCGCCGCAAGATGGCGTACTGTACCGAGTGCGGCGTCAAAGAATGGGTGTTCGCGAGCGACCCGGTAAAGCAGTTCTTCGAACACGTCACGCAGCCGAGGTTCGAAGCCTGGGACGTCATCGTGGTGGCTCATAACCTCAGAGCCTACGACGGTCAATTTTTATTAAAGTACATGGTGGGACATTTAAAATGGACGCCGGAGCTTATCATGAATGGCTGCAAGATATACCGAATGAGATACGGTGACGTCACATTTATAGACTCGCTCAACTTCATACCCATGCCACTGTCTCGATTTTCCAAGACGTTCGAGTTGAAGGAATGCAAAGGCTACTTTCCTTACTTATTTAACACCAAGGAAAACGAGCACTACGTCGGCCCCATTCCCGACAAAAAGTATTACTGCCCGGAGGGCATGTCGGTAGAGGCTCGAAAGGCGTTCGAACGGTGGCACGATGAAAAGGCGGCCTCCGGCGACGTCTTCGACATGAAGGCGGAGATGGTGAAGTATTGCAAGATGGACGTCTTTCTCCTGAGCCAAGGAGTTTCCAAATTCAGAAGGGAATTCCTAGACGAGAACGACATCGATCCCTTCAGGGAATGCGTCACCATCGCGCAGGCGTGCATGTGCGTGTACAGGAAGCGCTTCATGCCGCCGAAGAAGATCGCCCTCCTGCCCCCGGGAGGGTATCGACTCGCGGACAGGCAGTCTCGCATAGCATGCATATGGCTGACTTGGCTGGAGCTGAAACGCGGCATCGTGATTCAGCACGCTTTGCGAGGACGCGAAGTTAAAATCGCGGGCCACAAGGTGGACGGGTGCAGGGAGGAAGAAAAGACCGCGTACTTCTTCCACGGGTGCTTCTACCACGGCTGTCCGCGCTGCTTTCACAACCGCCATGCCCCGATCTACAACACGGCCAACGAAACCATGGCCTCCAGGTTGGAGGGCACCGAGAAGGTCGCGGCCAAGATCAGGCAGGCCGGCTACGCCGTGGTGGAAATGTGGGAGTGCGAGTTCCACGCCACGCTGAAGGCGGACCGAGAGCTCGAGCGCCACGCGAGAGACTTCCCGATTCCCGAACCCCTGAACCCTAGAGACGCCTTCTACGGAGGCCGCACCAACTGCACCAAGACGTATAGCGAGGCCAAGGGGGACAGCAAGATATTCTATTACGACGTCTGCAGCCTGTACCCGTTCGTCAACAAGACGAAGCCCTACCCCGTCGGCCACCCGAAGATTCACGTGGATCGCTTTCCTCGGCTGGAAGACGTGCCCGGTGGGCTGGTCAAGGCGAAGGTTCTACCGCCCCAACATCTCTACCACCCGGTGCTGCCGGCGCGCATCAACGGAAAGCTCATGTTTCCACTATGCCGCGCTTGTGCAGAGGCGGAAAACCAGGCAGAGTGCGACCACAGAGACGACGAGCGAGCCCTGACGGGCACCTGGGTGGTCGACGAAATGAAAGTCGCCCTCGAAGACGGGTACCGCCTCCTCCAGGTCTACGAGATCTGGGAGTACGACGTGGTGCAGTACGACCCGGCCACCGGAGCCAAGGGTCTGTTCGAGGACTACGTCGACCAGTTCCTCAAGATCAAGACGCAGGCCTCCGGCTGGCCGTCGGGCTGCGACGCGCCTGCCGCGAGAGAGAGGTACCTCAGGGAGTTCTCGGAGCACGAAGGCGTCGACCTGGATCCCCAGGCCATCGCACCCAACCCCGGTCGGCGCGAGCTGGCCAAGCTGATGCTCAACAGCTTCTGGGGCAAGCTCGGGCAGAGGGACAACCTCCCCACCTGCGAGCTAGTGGACCGGTACGACCGTCTCCTGGAGCTGCTCAACGATCCGGGCGTCGAAGTGCAGACCTACATGCCCGTCACCGACGACATCATGTACGTGGTGTGGAGGTTCTGCGAGCAGTGTCCCAAGGTCAACCCCACCTCCAATGCGTTCGTCGCGGCGTACACCACGGCCCACGCACGCCTGGTGCTCTACTCCTACCTCAAGCGCCTCGGAGAACGGGTGATCTACTTCGACACCGACTCCGTCGTCGCCGCCGCCTCTCCGGGGGAATGGACGCCGTCCGTCGGACGCCTCCTGGGAGACATGACGGACGAGTTGGAGAAGTACGGACGGGGCTCGTACATCTCCCGGTTTGCTTCCACGGGGCCGAAGAGCTACTGCATGGAGATTCGGTCCCCGGAGACGGGCGAGACCTTCTCGGTGTGCAAGGTGAAGGGCATCACCCTGAATTCGGGGAACTTGGAGATGGTGAACGCCGAAGTGATTCGGGACATGGTGCTGAGGGACCCCGACAGGACGGTGACGCTGGCGGGGACGCAGATTTCTAGGAAACCCTCGTGGACGATCGTGACCGAGCCCAGCGTCAAGACCTTCCGCATGCTGGTGAACAAGCGAGTGCTCGCCGAGGGCTTCGACTCTTACCCTTACGGGTACAAGAGGGTACGGAATAAATGAGGGACCCGGTCCGCCCCGCGTGTCCTTTCGAACCTAAGCTCTCCGGAGACACGATGCGACGCCCGCCCGCGGACTTGAGAAGGTTCAATTTTCCGAGCACGATGCTGGTGGCGGGACCGTCGCGATGCGGAAAGTCGACCTTCGTGAAAAACCTCATACGTCACGCCGACCGCATGTTCGACAAGCGCCCGAAGAGGGTGCTTTGGTGCCACCCGCCCGAATATTCGCCGAGGCTCGAAGACTTGCCTCTCAAGTGCGAGGCGCATCCGGGCATTCCCCGACTGGAGGATGTCGGGGAGAACTTTCTAGTCATTTTGGACGACCTCATGGAGGAGGGAGGGGGAAAGGACGTGTCTAATTTTTTCACCAGAGACTCTCATCACAAGCGCTTCGGGATCGTCTATATACTGCAAAACGTGTTTCCGCAAGGGCAGAAATATAGGAACATATCTCTGAATGCAAACTACATCGTGGTCTTCAAAAATAACAGGGACAAGATGCAGATAGACAGTTTATGCCAGCAGATCGAACCCAGGAACTCTAGGTTTCTGTTGGAGGCATTCCAGAAGGCTACCGAGCACCCGCACGGATATCTAGTGCTGGATTGCACGCAATACACGCCGGACCTCTATAGGTATCGAACCGGCGTCCTTCCGGACGAAACGCTCTCCTATTTCGTACCCAACTGAGGCCGCCTACCGAAACGAACGCGATCGAATGACATCTATGTGGGTTTTGCACGACTAGACGTGCATTTACAGGGTGTTTTTTGGTAGGTTAAATAAGGGGCCTGTTCCTCCGCCAGCGTCATTCCCGCGCAAACATGGTTAGAGGCAGGATGAGCATCGCAAAATTGAGCAGCCCGCTCATAGCGAGGCAGCACGGTCATTTGTCGACCTTGGCCAAGGCGAAGGCTCCGCAGCGCAAAAAAATGTTAAAAAATGCCGATGGAGATCTGATAAAGGCCATTTGCGAATGCATGCTCAACGTGTGCAGAGGTCACGTGCAACTTCCGCAAAAGTGCCTGAGTCGCTTAAAGAAACATAGGGCGTCTTGGCGGAAACTGATAGACAAGCGGGTTCCCTTGAAGAAAAAGAAGAAGATATTGATTCAGAAAGGAGGTTTCCTTCCGACGTTTCTGCTCCCCGTTCTAGCTTCGCTCGGTAGCGCGCTCGTCTCGAAATTTGCAGGATGAAGTACGGTCGGCAGATCGTGGTGGCCCCGTAGCCGAAAACCGTGGAAAAGCTTCACGTCATAGACAAGAGTATTTCTAGATTGGCCAAGGAGATGGAGAACGTTCAGCGAGCAAAGCTGTCTGCCGACGAAAAGTGGCGTCTCGTAAAATATAAATTGGGAAAGTATCTAGACCTGGTGACACAAGTGAGACGACCCTTCCTTAGCAACGACAAAGACGACGACGACGACGATGCCTACCAGGACTTGGAACCGGCGACGCGGGTGAAGGAGGAAGTAGCGCCTAGGACCATAAAACGCAACCCGCTGTCTCCTCGCAAGAAAAAGAAACCGAGGTCACCCTCCAAAACGTATCAATTGCGCCCTCGCCGTTGGGTACCCCTGTGAGGGCTTGTCGCGATGAAGGAATGGACGGCGTTGAGGCGGTTTTATGTCAAACCGGAGCATTACGCCGGCTTGGGAACGGTGAAGTCCCTCCGAAAGGCCACCGGCGAGTCGAGGGCCAACATCGAGTCCTTCCTTCGAACCCAGGACAGTTACACTCTGCACAAGCCTGTGAGAAAACGGTTTCCCACCAGATATTATCACGTGACTAACATGGACGATCTGTGGGAAGCGGATCTCAACGTCATGAGCACCCTCAGAGAACACAACAAACCGTATGCTTACATTCTAACCGTCATAGACGTATTCTCCAAATATGGATGGGCCGTTCCTCTGAAAACGAAGCATGGCACCGAGGTGGCGCAGGCCTTTCGTTCCATATTTTCCCAAAGGGTTCCTAGGGTCCTCCAAACGGACAAGGGAACCGAGTTCACTAACCGAACGTTTCGCGACTTTCTAAAGAAACACGGCGTGCAACACTACACCACCAAAAATAACGTCAAAGCCAGCGTGGTGGAGCGTTTTAACAGAACCTTGAAGACCAAGATGTGGAGGTACTTCACTCTCAAAAACACTTACAGGTACGTGGAGGTTCTTCCGGCCCTCCTCGAGTCGTACAACAGTTCGCATCACAGGTCCATAAAGATGGCGCCCAAGCAGGTGGACGAGTCCAACATCTTGCAGGTTTACCGCAATCTGTACGGAAACAGGCGCCTGCCGCGAGCAAGCAGACCTAAATATTCGGTCGGCGACCGCGTGCGCATTTCGAAGGAGAAAATGAAATTCGACAAGGGATACGAGCAAAATTGGACGGACGAAATATTCGAGATTTCCGAGGTGGTGGAAGGGCGGCCCGTGGTATATAAGTTGAGGGATCTGGCCGGAGAATCCATAGACGGCATATTTTACACCGAGGAGCTGCAAAAGGTCGCTCTTCCCGAAAGCTTCAAAATCGAGCGCATTTTGCAAACCAAGGGCAGAGGGCGCAACAAACAGCTGTTGGTCAAGTGGAAGGGATATCCGGTCAAATTCAACTCGTGGGTCAGGGCTTCGACCGTCGATCCGGCATGATCAAGACGAAGCCGTTCTCTCTCACGCTGGTGAGCAATGCTTCCATGGACCACTTTACCGATAACACCGCGGCAAGATTCTCAAACATCTTGCCCGAGAAGGTCGTTCTGCAGGGGGAATGGGAGGTCGCTCTGCAGAAGGTGAGGTATCCGGTAAAATTCTACAACGTCGCTCCAGCCGACGCGTGCGTCCTCGGCACCAAATACACCATGACGCAACTTCCCACCAGGGCAAAGTTCAGCTTGGAAGTGCCACAAGGCATCGTGCACCAACCGAAAGACCTGGTGAAACTCGTCAACGAGGTCATTCTGGAACATTTGTCGGTAGAAAACTTCTTCATCTTGGACGAGAACACTAACAAGGTCAGCGTCAATGCAGAGGGCGCGCATCCCGAGCGACTGCCCGACGCTCCCTGGGAAGGTTATGTGGAGCACGTGGTGCGCACGGCTCTCCCATACGCCATCGGCGAATACGAAACCTTGAACGACGCGCCCGCGCAGAGACCGAAGCAAACCAGACCGAAGCAAACGAAACCCAAGCCCGCCCAGGCGAAACCCCCGGCGCAAAGTGTCGGAAAACCCAAACCTTCCGACCAACAGCCTCCCACCGCTCATCCCTCGGCGCCGGAAAAGAGCGAGTCCGGCCCGGCAAACCTTCCTCCGCCGGAGGCGCAGCCCCAGCCTGACAGGGCGGACAAACCGCTGCATGTCATTCACAGTTTGATGCTGACGCCTGCAATGGCAAAGATGCTAGGTTTCGATCCCTATACCGACGTCATTCTGCAACCGGGACCAAAACACCCCGTAGATCCATATATGGGATTTCCTTACGAAATGTTCATCTACTGCAATCTCGTAACCCCGCAAGTGGTTGGAGATACGTTCGCACAGGTGATAGAGAGCGTAGCCGTGGAATACGAGAGAAATAATAAGACTTACATGACCGACGAAAAGACCTTCTTCCCACAAAATTGGGTCCCGCTCATTCAACAGGATTTCAAGACGGTCGACATAGATTTAAGGAACGGTTATGGCGATCTCTTGCCATTTGCCGACGGATTTTCCTCTACTGTAGTACTCGCCTTCCGTCCCAAACCGCGATAATGGACGTGCAGACGGTCACGGAGTATTATCTGAACCAGGCCGGCGGCGCGCTGGACGATCGCGACTTCGTTCTTTACAGGGGCAAGCGCTACCAGAGAGGCAGCGGCCTCTTCTCCGCTCTTGGAGGACTCTTCAGAACGGTGCTGCCCTTTCTAAAGAGCGGGGCAAAGGCTGTCGGCAAGGAAGCGCTAAAGGTGGGCGCTCACGTGCTCTCCGATGTCGCCACCACGGGAGCAACGCCCAAGGAGGCCCTGAGACAGAGGTTGAAGGAGGCTGGGTCCAATTTGAAGCGAAAGACCGACGGTAAGATCGATGCCATGCTCGGCTCGGGATTCAAGCGCATCAAGACAATAAAACGAACCAAACGCAGCCGCGGCAAACAGTCGAAGCCGAAACGCGGAAGGTGCAAGGTTCAGGACGTTTTCTCGTAATGGCAGAGGAATCCGTCGTCATGAGTTCCGAACTGGACCTCTTTAAGGATGTCCCAGTTCAGATGAGCATAGAGGAATCTCGAATCATATTCCTAAACCCTCAAAACACGTTAATGAAAAATGCCCCAATCACCTTTCATTATTCCGGAAATGCAGACGATTACCTGGATCTCACCTTCGTCGTGCTCGAGCTAACGGTGCACATTGTAGACGATCAAGGAGCGACCATCAAGCCCGAAGTTAACGCCACCTTGGTCAACAATGCATTGAATTCCCTGTTTCAACAGGTCGAAGTATCGCTCAACAACGTCATCGTCTCCATGCCTCAAGCCGGCTACCCCTACAGAACTTATTTTGAGACGCTGCTCAATTACTCCGAAGATGCCATGAACAGCAAGCTAGAGTCGTCCCTGTGGAAGAAGGACACGCCGGGTCTCATGGACATTTTCGCCGGCAATGCAGGATTTCAATGGCGTCAAAGCTTCACCAAAGGCAGCAACGTCGTTCAACTCATCGGACCCCTGTCTAACGCCCTATTCAGACAGGAGAAGCTTCTGCTAAATAACGTCAGCATGACCGTCAAGCTCACCCCTTCCTCGCCGCAGTTCTATTTATTTTCCGACGTCGCAACCTTTAAGGGGTACGCCGAAATACTGTCGGCCACCCTGCGTCTAAAAACCGTGCGACCCTCGCCGACCATCAAGCTGGCGCATCAGGCCGTGCTGACCAAGAGCAACGCAAAATATCACCTCAAAGATGTCAGCTTTCACGCTCTCAGCATTCCAAAGGAATCCAGGGCAATGACGTTTAGCGACGTCTTCATAGGTCAAATTCCCAGAAGGGTGGTCGTTGCCATGGTCACCGACAAGGCCTATTCCGGCGATGTCACCAAAAATCCCTACAATTTTCAACACTTCAACATGAACTCCTTTCAGCTCTACGTCAACGGACAGCCCGTTCCATCTCAACCGCTCCAACCCGACTTTTCAAAGTCGCACTATCTGCAATGCTTTCAGACGCTGCAGGACGGTCTAGGAATTCACTTCAAAGACGAAGGACATTCCATCTCCAGGCAAGCTTACCCATCGGGATATACGGTAATGGCTTTCGATCTCACGGCAGACATGAGCGCCAACGAATCCCACATCTCGGGGCAACGCCACGGATCCGTCTCTATAAGCATCGGTTTTGCCAAAACGTTGACAGAACCTGTCATTCTCTTGGTCCTGGCGGAAATTCACCGCACTCTCGAAATAGACGGTAACCGATCCATTTTGGTATCATGAACACCTTTCAAATAAACCGATTTTTATCGACATGCCCCGCCACGCGTCCTCACTTTTTGGGCGTCTTCCCCTCCGATATGCTTCCCAAAATGTATGCCATTAGAAGGCTCCCCTTGGCTCTAGTCGCCAACACCGATCCCAGCACGCAACCGGGCAAGCACTGGGTTTGCATCTTTGTGCCAAAAAACGGTCGGGGAGAATATTTTGACAGTTACGGAATGGCACCCCTTTCGCCTCATATTATTCAATTTCTGAACAACCTCTGCGGCACCCAATGGTCCGCTAACTCGAGACGGTTGCAAGGTCATGACAGCACCACGTGTGGGCATTACGTCATTGACTACCTCTCCCACCGCTGCTCCGGTCTTCCAAAGCATTCATTCTTTTCCAAATTTCACGTCAACAATTATGCTCATAACGATGACGTCATTCTAAAAACCTACAAGCACGTATGCCGAGCCAAGTGCTCCAACGCTCAACAGTCTTGCCAACCTCTGCAGGTAAGTAGCTGACTCATTGTGACGCCATTCATCGGCACTTCATGTTCGCATGCATCTTCATCTCGCTCTTCTCTCTCTCTCTGTGCTTTCAGAACACGCTCCCGCTGCTATAAAACACGCAGTCGCACCGTGGGTCGCCAGTAGCAGTCGGTCATGGAGAACGCGGAGGCAGCCACGCCGACCAGGTTAGTGCTCAACCGACTCGTGTTTCTCTCTCTCTCTCTCGCTTCATGTGCATTCCAAACGGCTCATTTCTCTCTCTCTTTGTCTCGTTTCAGCGCAGACAACAACAACAACAACAAGGGCCGTGCAAAAAGGAAACATCGCAACCCCGATGCTGACGTCACGCAACGCATCCCAAGCAACGATAGTCCCGATCCATCAGAACAAGAAGAGGTTAAGCACCAACCCAGCACCGTAGTGGGTCCCCTGTCGGACATCTACTTCCTCAATCCAAAACAGACCAAATTCGTGTGCGTGGGCTTTTCGCCCGTGTCGCCCCATCAGCTGGTGGTCACCATTGCAAAGTGCGGGCAGCGCAACGCAGTGGTCCTGGGGTCCGCGCAGTGGCAAAATCTCGTCGTGTTTAAGGCTATCATTCAACACCGTTTTCAAACCGGACAGGGACCTCTGCAATCCTGCCAACTCGGCAACGGCATCCTCTTTGTCATCAAAAATGTTTTTGGAAAGCTAAAGATCGTCCTCAAAGATCTGCAAGGAGTCGCCGTCACCCTCAACCATCAAGAATGGATCGTATTGGATAGCCTGCAGAGAATTATCACAGATATTCTCTATCACAAAAAGAAAGAGGAGGCCGACGTTCAAAATCAGATAATGGCCTATCGGAAATACATGCTTCACCATCATGCTTCCGGTGTACCCTTCGACAACATGAATTTCACCCAGTTCACCAAATACATTCGCTGCGCTAATTTCAGAACTTTCCTAGAGGCAGATCATTATCTAAAGTCTGATTTTGCGCATAGCATCCAAAAGGTTCCGCCTTAAAATTTCATATACTTCTTCACCGCACTCCCATCCTCGTTCCCTCAGTCGCTCCTCGAGCTTCTTCGCAGCACCATCATGGGATATAAAAATTTCCTCTCCGTGTACTGCGAAGGAAAAAAGGTGTTTAAAAACTACGAGATAGAGGGCCATCCCTGGAAAAATACGCCTTATGCTCTGCGATTCGTCGATAACACCTACCAGGGAAAGAGCATCACCGTCAAGATTCACAGCTGCGAAAATCAAGTTCATTTCGTCGTTTCCAACATAAATTTCAACGACATCCAATTCAAATCGCTCTTGCGGCGAAATCTGGACAGCGATCAAGACAACCAGGACCAGTGGTTCCAATTCGTTCCCGCAACGGGCCTATTCATCATCTTCTTCGAACAACAATACATCACTCCAGCCAAAATGCAGCTAATGAGAAGCCAAGATCAATTGTGCCTCGGCAGATGCTTAACCGCAAACTTGGGGCATTCACCGTGCTATATTATGCCTGATCACATCCACGGCGATTGGATATTTAGCGTCTATGAAGACAGAGCGCTGGTTCAAAATCCAGGAGCGGAAGAAACTCCAAACAGAATATTTTATTCAAAATGCAACGGCTAGTTTTTAAACTTTCAACGGCTTTCATGTAACAGAAAGCCACTTCCTCCCTACCGCTTCCCACGCATGCATCATATCGCAATCTCCTTCCTGC
This sequence comes from Mantis religiosa, assembly GCA_030765055.1. Classification (NCBI taxonomy): domain Eukaryota; kingdom Metazoa; phylum Arthropoda; class Insecta; order Mantodea; family Mantidae; genus Mantis; species Mantis religiosa. The sequence continues at coordinate 455,052,879 of CM060950.1, forward strand.
AGATATGTCATTTCCTCCAAACGCAATTAGCACTTCCGCCGGATGCCTCTTTATCTCAGAAAGCAACCTCCGGCGGATGTATCATATCGCAACCTCCTTCCTGCAGATATTCCATTTCCTTCAAACGCAATTAGCACTTCCGCCGGATGCCTCTTTATCTCAGAAAGCCACCTCCGGCGGATGTATCACTTCCTCCCTGCCGCTTCCCGCGGATGCATCCTATCGCAACCTCCTTCCTGCTGATATACCATTTCCTTCAAACGCAATTAACACTTCCGCCGGATGCCTCTTTATCTACATATACCACACATTCTGCCCTCAGTTGGTACCGAGCTCTCGTGCAGGCATGACCGGCGAACCCTGCAAGACCTACCACTGCTCATTCTGCTTTCACCCATTGTGCAGCTGTCAACTCCGTCTTCGTCTCACGCACCTCTGCTCCAGGTGTCAACTCGGCCTATACGAAGATCTCTCCGAACTCAGTGCACAAATACAAGAGTTTCTGCGCAAATACCAACGCAGATGCCCAACGCCGACTACCTCTCCGTCTTCCTGAAATATACCCAAAACGGACGACGCATCCAGGTACTCCTGCCCAAGGAACGACAAGCCCTGCTACTCAACGCAGACATCATCTTTCTGCATTTTCCCCCAACCGACGTCGACCTCGTTTGGAACCAACTTCCCATAGACGCACAGCAGGTTTGTGCTCCTTTTAGAAGGTGCAGAAAACATTTCAACCTACCTTCTCAAACCACTCACATCGACGGACCTGCTCCGTTTGTCAAAAACTGCCAGCTGTGCCAACATGTCCCTGGAAGTTCTTAACGAACTAGAAGAGCTATCCCACAGTGCAGACACACAAAGCGTATCTTCGCTTCAACCAAACGTCCCGTATCGCGTCGTCGGCGTCAAGACCATCGATACAATTCACGGAACAAAACTCGTCGCAAAACTAGACAACGACAGCGAAGTGTTCCTGCCAACAAGATTCGCCAAGGCATCTCCGGAACTCATCAGCAAACTCAACTCAACTTCCTTCTGCATCATCTACGGCGGAGAGGAAAAGCTTCGAAGCGGCTTCAAAAGATTCATCGTCAAGTTCATTCCCTATACCCAAAAATAATGTCCTGCGAAACAGATCCTTTCAACGTCGGAAACAATCTCACCATCAAACTCCTATTCAACGCCCAACTCTCCAACAAGGGCAACCTTCCCTCTCCCATTCGCATTCTATCCCCCTACACCACCTTCTTCGGCAACGTCAAAATTGTCACCATCAAAATCGACATCCAAAATGCCGACGTCCTACACGTCCAATGTCTACCCGTCAAAACTCACCATCGGCAACAAAACGCACGCTGCAACATATTCCTGGGAAACAACAAAATACCCGCCATTTCAAACAGAGTAACAAACTCAGGATGCTTGGCCACCAGCTACAACAATGACGTCATCATTCCCATCTACATTCCAACTACCGACCAGGAACCACATCCAAACTTTTCTCATCTAACGCTCTCCTGCGTCACAGAACCAATCTGCAATTCATCAACCTTTCGCATCTACACCAGCAGCAGCGACAGCAGCAGCGAAGATGAAGACCCACAACCAAACTCCAATCTACAGTGCACAACGCAGTTCAAAATTATCCTAAACAAACAAGAACATTAAGAACTTTAGTGATGTGCTATGTTTATCTATCATTCAATACTTTATTTAGCCTGTAAGAAAAAAATATACTATTCTCCATGTTAATCCATGTTATTCAATAAAATAAAATCAATCATATTGTATCTTAACAATGTATCTTCAAAATAAATAAATAAAATTAGTCCCGGATTAAGCAACTGGGTTTAAGATAATCCTTCCGCTCTTGGCGCTCAATTTTCAAATTTCCCGCCAACATCCTTAATCCATCTTAATCCACGGATTAAGACGGATTAACGCGACACTAGCGCCACCTAGCGGCAGGATTATCGTTAATCCAATTGCTTAATCTGGGACTAATACTACTAACGCATTCGTTCAACAATAACTCAAGATGGGTTCAAGCATCTTCTAAATGACAACTAACAGGACCAAGATACAGATGTACCAAATCTGAAACGAAAGATGTGATTCCTTCCCAAGGTCAAAGAACAAGAGAGTGAAGAAACAATGTAGTGAGTGTCACAAATTTATCTGCAAACAACACGCAAGAGTAAAAGTGTTCTGCAATGAGTGTTCATCATTTCAAGTGGAGAATTAGTAGAAATTTATTTATAACAGGATTTTTATAAAGTGATAATGCTCATCATAATAAAAAATACAGTTTTGTTATATGGTGTAAGGTAAATGAACATGTTGTCTTAAAATAGTATATATATATATTTTTTTGGAGCTAAAACATATATATGTTTTCATATCTCAGACATGGCTAGTACATAACTTATATACTTTACAACAATGGAGTTTAATTTAAAAGATGTGCTTTGCCCTCAAAATAAAGTTATTATTATTTTTGTGGAAGTATGTTACACTTTATCGCCACATAGTTGTTAGAATCACTTTGGGGTGAAAAAAGACATCAGACATATAATATGTTTTTCCAGAACCTTGTGAGGGTTAATAAAAATGATAGATAAGTTTAAAATATATCAACATATGTTTTAAATTTGGTTGGGTATTGATGAAGTTGATGGAACTTGTGTTAGTAAAAAAACGTATATTTATAAGGATCGTGTATTTTCTTTTATGTTCTATGGTCTTGCAGTAGTGTTTTACTGTTGTCGACTTGCTATCGGCAGGACGATGCGCCTAAAGACCATGCCAGGGTTAACAAATTTTTGGTGGCAGCCGTAAGAGAATTCTCCACTTAACATTTCAGCAGTCGTGGCAACTTATTGTTATTATGAAACAGTTAAGTTTTTAATAGTTCAGTGGTTATAGTTTCTAGTGATAAGGTTCAGAAACAGTTTAATTGTCTATTCTCAAACAGTTGACAACTCACTATCAGTCTCCATCAGTCAACTCAACTGTTATTACACACATCCACCCGTAAACTGAGAGAAATATCTCATAATTCACCATTGTAGTACCTGACAAAATTTATCAATGACAGAGATATTTGTGATGTAAATTGGGAGACTTTTACAGCATATCATATTACATTTTAATAAACCTTAATCCTTTGGTGACGGTTGATTCGCAGCAGTTTAGTCCCAATGAGAATCATCTCGTAGCACTTTTTGTACAAACTAATGTAAACACCACCATTCTTCTAACTACTTGATGTTATTCCAGTTAAATATTTGTAGAAATGGTTTTATTACAAATGTTTTTATAGGTACAATGGAAATAGGAGAAACAATAGGCTTCAGTCCTAGTCAAAAATATAAAGAGCTGGTCGGTATATGACGGCTTTGATATATTTCAATTTTATGTCCAGATATTAAAATGGCAAATATTTACTTCATATTTGAGAAAACTATTAAGCAGTTCAAATCACCAACAAGGGTTTTCTTGGAAATGGCTAATTCACAGAAAATGTATATGTTGTTAAAGCACAGAATGTCAATTTTTGTTTTTGTAGTTTACCATTTGCGAAATATTTCTTATTATAGTTTTGAATTTCCTAAAATAATGCGTGTGTCAAACAGAACACAACAGAATTCGAAAATCACCACATGACAACCAGCGCTTTAAAGGTTTGACTATCACTGTATTCCTTAATTCCCATTGTGGTTATAAAGAAATATGTAATAAAATGATTTCTACCTCATTTAGTGGCACTAATATAGAGTAGATTGGAAAAACATTGAGTTTATAGTCACACAGGCGTGAGTAGAAAATATGTCAATGTAACTCATTTAATATGTTTTCTACCTCTTATAGATTAACAGTTATACACGTTATTTTAAGGCATATTTCTCAAAGGGGAAATTTTTATTCACTTTTCTTTTTCTTGAGCAAACCGATCGACATTTCAAAACGTCACATAACGCCTAGCTCTTAAACGATTTGAGCATTGTTTAAGCCTATTCTGAAAGAAACTAAACCGTACAGTGCGAAAGCCCGATGCTTACCGCCGGATGCCATGAAGGGAAGTAGTATAGTAGGGTGGGACGTGACTAGTCCTTTGAGTTCCTTAGTATGCTTTTTTATTATATTAATATTGTACTCAACAGGAAGCGATATCCACAAGTATTTAACTTTATTAGTGCGAAGTAGATAAATAGGATTTTTCAAGAATAGTTTGTTTATGAATGACTAGAGAATGTCATGTAAATGTACTTTTGTGACGGTCACAAGTAAAAAAGACATTCTATCATAAAACCTGACTCCAGTAGTTGAGGTGAAGGAAACTTGTTAATGATATAGGAATTTGTAATTTCAGTATCAAACAGCAAGTTAGGTACTTACCCTTAAGCACGTATTACTTGTATATTATATATTATAATTTTAGAAGGTCGTAGATAAATATTTATGATGTTAAAAGCATTTTAATTAAAACTTAGAGGTTAGAGTAATCGGTGGCTTTGAAAACGTTTAGATGTGGAAAGTGAAGAATCCGTTGCAGCATGCAACGACAGCAGCCAGAATTAAACCAAAGCCGTACGCTCTTTAGTGGCCACAAATTATTAATGTGATCGTCCCAGGAGAGATTAGAACTCCGGGCTGTGGCAGTTCCACCGGGAAATAAGAGCATGTTGTCAATTATCGCTAAGAAACTTCGGCACACGTTAACCCAATCTACACTTAACTGCTCAAAGCTTCTGACGTATATGCCAAGCGATTCCAACAATTTAGAAATAACGTCAACTACTCTTTACATCGAGACGGTTTCTTAATTTTGAATTTTTAATAAATGGCTCTAAGAGATTGGTTAAAATTACCACGTTGTTAAACTATTATCTTGTACTACTGGCACTACGTATACAAATGAATGTCAAATACATTTTGTTACGCTCACAATGTTTCAGAAGTGCTGTCGCCATTCATTTCTTTCTTGTGACGTCATGTTAAGAGTATAGAATTTGAATGCAGCATTTAGCCAAACGTTCTTTAAATTCTTCCGTAGTAGATATTGGATGTATTGCAATCCACCTTAACTTCAGTATCATGATTTCACTAGAAATGCATGTTTTGAGTCTGTTGAATTGCATCTGGAACAAAGAAGCGACCCTGTACTCGTGGGTGGGAAAGCATAACTCAAAATTAAATGTCGGGTAAATATCAAACTTACTATATAACTTCCAGATAAAAGAAGATTTCCAAGAGGGTTCGCTCATTCAAAGTACTTTTGACACAAACCATTTTTCGTTATTAATATCCTAAAAAAATTGAATTTCTGAGAATGATCTCAGAACTCCCATCATAACTATTATTTCTTTAATTAACGTACTCTAAAGTCATACCGGACGATAAATGGAAAGGGTGAAATAATGTGCAAATGAGTCCATGGTCCTTAGAGCTTACTGACGTTCAGCTTTCAAAATAAGGAAAAACCCTGAAAAAACTATATCCAGCTAACTCACCCTGACTGAGATTCAAACTCGGGACCTGTTGAACGTGAGGCAGACGCTGCAGAGGTGGACTCAGATGTCCTTTATATTTCAAATGATGTGTAACTGATAAAGCGTAAGAGATCACGTTAAGGCACACAACTTCTAACAAATATATTTTGGTAGAGCTACCATTTCTATTTTCTGTATTGGTTGAAACTTTTGTGAAGGTAGCGCCGTGGTCGAATGGTTGGGCCTGTCACCAAAGTGGACCGGGTTCGATCCCAAGGTCCAGTCTGTGGGATTTGTAGTAGACAAAGTGGCTTTTGGGTGGGTTTCCTCCGAGTTCCCCAAATGCTCCATAATCTTCTTTCCTTGAATTAGTTTCACTTTCATTTCAACACATCTTCTTTCTCATTCGCATATCTGGCTGAGGGCTGCGACCCCACCCCCTCGGTTCCTAACACTCCGTTTCCCGGTTGCCGTAACCACGCCTCACCCTACACTACTGTATCCCACAGATAACGTCCGTCAGCAGCACAGGTCAGGATTGTGGTGGTTTGGCATTTACATTTGTCCGAAATGGGAACTTATTTGGTTTGTTTTGGCCATACAAAGGAAATAGGATCATCACTTAAAGTCTACTGTATTCCCTTGTATCTACAACAAAATTAACAGTAGGATGATGTTTGTCGTGGCCGCGCCATGGCTGAGTGGTTAGACCGCTTGGCTCACATCTAGGCGGCCCTGGTTCGATCCCAGGTGACTGTAAAGTTGATTTGTGGTGGACATCATGGCGCTGGGATGGGTGTCCCCCGCGTCCTCTAGTCCCCCCCAACGATCATTCCACCAATTGCTCCATAAATCATCTCATCATCCCAGGCATTGGGCCGACCCCTCAACCCTGGTGTCTCAGGTCAAATGTTTCGGCTTCCTCGCTCTGAGGGAACCCGATTGACTCCTAGCACCAGCATTGGTGGGGAAGGCAGTGTTTATCTCGATTAACGTGGAGTAGATGCAGGGATAAGTGCTTTAAAAGTCGTTTGTTGAAAAGTGGTTAGAGAAAGTCATCTGTATATGAGACGTAACTTTTACACAAATACTTTGACTACCTTTTTGGTTGAGGGGGATGGGAGTCCGTTATCTAAACAGCCACTACATGTATACTGCCTTTAAAATATGAAGAATACCGTTTCTAAAAAATCTCGAGTAACAACTCAATTTCGAAAATGAAGTGGCTATTAAACATTTAAACCATTAATAATAAGAGTTGTCTCCGGAAAAGGGTAATGACAAAGGAAAATGACATTTCATATAACTTTTTCATATATTTTAACGTTTGCCGCTTAGACAAAGTTATGCTTAGTTCCTTCTGAATAAAGAGCATTTCGAAGGTTATTTCTTTAAAACTCAAAATAATACACAATTTATTTTTCATGTGAGTATCCAAAATATATGGCATTTCAATAGGAATACAAAGACAGATTTCTGAAAATCAAGCATTTTGAAATAACATGTATGTAAGGTAGGGGTGACCAAGCCGAATGTCTTGCGCCCACATTCGGGAGGCTGGATTCGATTCCCGTGGCCGACCTACCTGACCCAAGGGTTTTTCGGGGGTTTTCCGGGTAACTAGGCGAATGCTGGGTAGGTTAATTATATCCCTCCAATATACTGTTGCTCCATTTCATCTTCGTGATCATCTCACATCATCTGTCATCTGGTGGTCTCTTTCAGAATAGAAGTGTCGGTTGTAGTCTCGGCGGTGCATGGCAGGATGATATGCTCTGAGTGAACTACTTCCTCCTCCAGTAGGTCAGTTACCGGTCTCCGACCCGACTGCTGGGACCGTCTTCGAACTACAGTACGGGGGAATGTCCGTTGTCCTGGCCTACCAGGGAAGGTTTCCATCTAAGTAGGGACCCTGCCCTCTGCCGACCTCTGTCTCCTCTCGCCTCATCCTTCCTCCCGGGGATGACCCAATTTGGGGGGCATAAGGAAAATAGCAGTGCCGAATTCCCTCTAAAAGAAAAAGTAGGCTTGTATTGGTAGATTTTGTTGAACATCTTTGTTGTGCAACCTTCGAAAGGTGTGAAATTTTAATATCAAATTCCGCACTTATATGACTTTTCTGTGTAAGTTATGCATACGCGAACGTTTATCCGAATATTTTATTTCATTAAGAGGATCTTAAAGCATGTACTAACAGTGAAACCTGGTATCAAGTTGTTGGACCTTTTCCACCTATCAATAGCGATTGAAGCATGAACGCTGTGGACACGTGGGACCTGCATTCAGGAGTAAATCTTCACCTTCTCTTCTAGCCCTTTCTAAATAAACAAAACGGTACACGTGAACACCCAGCAGTTTTTACTGCTCCTATCAGACTTTAAGTTATGTCACTTCTCGGAATAGCGTACTTCGCCTTAGATGTGATAACGTTAGTCTCAGGATTTGTATATGCTGTCAAAATTGGTTATCCTTTGGTCCCTCTATTTCAGTCTAGACTCAAAGCTGTGAACTAGGTGGTATGAATCATACAATAATAATTTAGTAATGTTGCAAACATTTCATTACACCTTGGGGTATAATAAATATGAGTGCATCCTTTACGTCATATTGTAATGTTATTAAAGTGGTACCCTCTCAGCCGACCCAGCTAACTGATAAACATTACATACACTAAAGGCAGTCTGTCGCCGTGGCCACTGCCACTTCAATGAAGGCGTAATCGTGAAAGAATATAGGCCAAACAGAGATGGTTCTCGAACTGCAGACTCGGAGCTTGGCGCCCCGGAGTCTGCCCCTCTTGGCACCCTGCTCGTTCTCTTGGAATTTATGTTGGAGCCTCGCGATCAATTTCATGACAACCACCTGTTGAGAACATCCGCCAAACTTTAGAAATCTCTGTAGCGCCATTTTTCTACTAGCTGGGACAATATAGACACTGCACAAACTGTTGTACGAGGTAATCCTGTCCTTTAAATCTAACAACATCCAACTTCTTCTGTTGTTGACAATAATTTAAATGGAAAATATAGTCAAAATTGTACTTAGTCCTCTGTTTACATAACAACATAAAAACTACCAAAGTTTTGCATAATTCACATATACAGTGAAATAAGATTCTGCATTCTCAAGTTAACCTCTCTGGAAGAAACATTCTGCGATCATTGAGAAAATAGTATTTTCATTTAATATAAATAATTCGTTTTGCGATTTATAATGTTAGCAGTTTTCTCTTTTTGAACAGTTATTTAGCATGCCCTGATTATTTTGCTGCCACGCCTTACGTTACGATCTGTTCAACGGATGGTCCAAGGATCATTTTCCTTAATATTTGGCGCGGCATCCTCAGCAATTGGGATCTACCTTTGTGAATCGTTTCTATGAGAGCAGAATTTTGCATTCCTTTCTTTAGGTCCAAATGAGTGATGCCTAACCTTACCAAAAGAAGTGATGTCTGATTTACCTCCACATCCTCTCAGTGGAGCTATGACGCATTCATAGGACCCAAAAAACCAAAATTTCTATTGCTTGATTACCTGTGTTGGTGAACGAGAAAATGTAATAAACTAAAGAACGAGATGGAGTATACCTGTAGTCCACAGGTTGGGTGCCGGTTTCTACTTCTTTTTTAACGAATTTACTATATCTTAAGGTTTTCAACGTTCGTCACTTTGTCTTCAGTTGTTGATCTTGACACGTATTATAGGTATCAGAGACACAAATAAAATATAGCAAAACTTATTTACATGAGTGTTATTAGACCATTTTAGCATCGATGAAGTCCAGGAACACATCAGATATAGAATTAGAGTAAAGGTTATGCACATGTTTTGACTTATATAATTATATACACATGTGTGGTATTTGATAAACGACAATTAAATAAATAAATATTACATAGAATCGATTGTGCTTTTTAAAGAACCTCTGCTGTTTGTTGAAGCATTACATCATGACCATCTGTGGATATTTCTTGCAGTAAAATGTGACAGCATTTTGTGTTCATACTTCGTGGATTATAGCAATTTAAATTCTGTGAAATAACAGCAACTTTTTTCTAATTCTGACATTGTCAACAAAACGGCAACGTGTTCTTTTATAATGTGTTCGTATTCATGTACAAGGGATTTGTAAACAGTTTATGAAATTAAATTATTATTATTTTATAGCCCCATGCCCGTTAGAACAAATCAGTCTTCGCAGTGGTAAAGGAATTATTAAAAAGCATTGAGTGGTTTTAACACATACGTAAGTGTAGAAGTTTAGACAGGGCATTCCGAAGTACTCCATGAAACTGTAGAACATCAAACCTCAATGACGCAACGGTAGGTGGCATCTCAACTAGCTAATGTGTTCCTTATTACAAACATTAAATGACATTACATTTGCTTTCCATTTTTAGTCTTATTCTTCTATCTAATTCACGTTAAAGATATAAACATTTGAAGAAATTGTTTATACATATTTTCAGTAGGTAAATTGACAATAGGAAAATACAATGGGCCTAAGCGATAGTCAGATGTTTTAAGTGTCGATCGCTATCTATTGGCTTAGAAGTTCCGTTTTCATTGGATAATTAGAAATATGATTAACACTAATAACGACTTTTCATTTGAGAAAAATAAGATTCCAATATTCCAATCAATAACAAGAGATATCTTTGAAATAGTTAACCCTACAAGAACATGGTTTAAACTTCAAGTGTGTGCCCTTCTAAGTTTTACATTTTTGAATAACATTTTGTCTATTTTTTACGGTCTACTAGTTAAAAGTGATCCAGAATTTACATAAATTGAAAGGCTGAACCTACATGCCGAGTTGGCTATCTCACTGACTTTTCGGTTCTGGATTATAATCATCACATTCACACAGACAGACCTTTTTATAAACTTTCGGGAGTCCTCAAAATGTACTTTTGTAGTGAAATCTCGTCATCGAATTTTTGTGTGCAATAAAACGCTTTTTCTATGCATCAAGTATGTGGACGAGGAAGTAAAAATGTCGCAAAATTATAAGTTTCTTCCAAATGTACAAGCTCTTGACTATTTTTATCCTTGCAGTAGGTAGAGGTTTTCTTCCACACAAAAATTCGATACCGAGATTTCACAGAAATGCATGTTTTGAGACCACCTGTATAAAAGTTACACTTTAGAAATATGACGAGAGGGTGTGAGTGTGTGTGTGTGTGTGTGTGTGTGTGTTTGTGTGTGTGTTTGTGTGTGTGTGTGTGTGTGTGTGTGTGTGTGTGTGTGTGTGTGTGTGTGTGTGTGTGTGTGTGAACATAATAACTCAAAAACAAACAGTCTGTAAAATACTACACTAATAATTTCGTAATCATCACATAACTAGCTTTTAGAACACTTGATTGTCAATTAGGATTACAGTATTTTTCCATTTCTTGTACCTACAAGAAGATATGTAAAACCTTATCTCAAATAATACGAGGTAAATACAAAAAAGTAAGTTTTTTTGTCGAAGAATTCATGTGAATGTAACATATCAAAATTTTATAAAGACAGCGTTGTTTTAGTGCAATGCACACAACAGATAAGAGTGACGTCACCAGATAATCCAACGATAGAGCAATTAAAGATCTTATAATTATATAATTTGGAGTTGTTCCTTGAAACTTTCCCAAATGTAGAACAGCGTTCACAAGAAGAAGGTAGATAATGTGGGTTCTATTCATCAGCTTTTAATTTCCAACAAATGTATGCCTTTTGTCCGTCCGTCTGTGACGTCACTCGTGAGGTATCCGAGCGGCAGAATCCCAGTTTGGTATAGGGATTAAACCGACAGGATTATGACGGCACATTTCAATAGCATGAGTACCTTTGAAAGAAAACTCTTTTCGTCTTTTTTAGGTCATTGTGACCTCTAGCTGAGTGGGAATCGATCCCAAAATACATCCCTTTCAAATGTGTGTACTGTATAGGTTCGTCCCAGCACATGAAGCTGGTGCGAGTTACATTTACATTGCACTCTCTACTCACTCGTGTACCAACTATTCTCATATCAACTTCATGTTAAACGAGATAAACATTTACAGAAATGGTGTCGTGACATAAGGGACTTTAGAAAGCTTTGTAGCCTTTTAGTAATCAATAACATAAATGATAAGTGATTTTGTATTGTTATGTCCGTCAACAAGCTACGATCTTATCAGCAGTGAAAGAATTATGAAAACGGTTGAGTGCGTTTTGAGAATTACACCAATTTTCTGTCTTTATAACAATAATACCATACTATTTGTCAAGAGCTGGTCGCTATGTAATGGTTTTGACATTTTTCTGTTTATATAACCAGAAAGAAAGAGAAAAAGTTATATAATCATTTGAGAAAATGATAAATATTTCAAAATTGAAATAATGACATAAACTGTGTACTTCAACAAGCTCTATCTGTCTATGGATAAACCACTCAGAAAGAAAACATTTTGGAGGATATTTCCAGAAACTTTAACATAATATGCATTTAATTTGTCATGAAAATATCTTAAATAAATTTCTTAATTAAAATACTTTAGGAATTTGTTGAGAAAGGCCTAAAATTTGCACATAAATGGTTGTTTGGCTTGAGGGAACTTCTTGAAGTTCTGTGTGTCGCAACTTTGGAGGACACTGAATATAAATAGGAGGTTTAGTATTGAAACAATATTTAATTTGACAAAGGGTAACTGCATAAATTGTATACATGTATGTAAAACAAATAAACAGAAAGACGGAGTAATAAATTTTTATTTAAAGCATGATCAAAGCCAGCTCCCAATATTAATGATGTATCAGATTATATAAAACTGTCAATGTCCTCAATGGGCCTAAATGTTTTAAATTTTAATTGTAAAATAAAAATATAAAACATGAATTTGTAAAAACTACAGACAAGTAATTGCTTGAGAAACGCATAACACAAACAAACACGCTTGCTATTCCACTTCGGGGTCCTTAACATTTGCATTTGTAGTCAAATCTCCATATCGATTTTTTGGGTGGAATGCCTTACCTTCTCTACCTACTATGTAGATGACAGAAAAAGTAAAATTTAGCAAGGAAGATCACTGAAGAGCAAAACAAATTGGCCAGTGATCTGAAAAACAGAAGTTCCAATAAAGCTGGATCAGCTTGCTACTGTTATCAATAAGACACATAGCCAGTTAGCAGCTGATAAAGAGTCAAAATAGAAGAAATCAGTTCGGAGTAAATTAAGTTTATCGTAAATGTTTGGGAATTAAATTGATGAAGCTAGATAAAAATTACACACAACTGTAAAGAACGAAACTGAAAATTTAAAATCCAATTGTGAGGTTATATTGATAGGTTAGTTAGAGAAATGGCAGTAGTAACTAAATATTAGATACTATAGAACTGAAATGTGTGCACGACAAAACTTGATTACTAAAGTAGCAGGTAACCAAAGTAAAATTTAGGACAAAATTAGTAGAGAGTTGAAACAATGACAGAATAAGTAAATCAATCTAATGAAAAGTCAAACAAATTACCAGAGGTTGTGTACACACTTCCTGTTGGTCTGTACCCACAATTGTACATATCATGTGAACTATTGACAATAATGGGACTTATGAAAGGTACCCTCAAAACAGACACAATTTTCATCTACTGACCAGTTGGACATGGATGATGAACACTGTGACTCTGTGAAGCCACTTCTTAGAGAGACCGAGAAGTGTCTTGAATAAAACTGACACGATACGACATGCAAGAGCCTTAGACAACTGGCGGCCGTACTACGAACTATTACAAAGTTTTGGTAACACAAGATATGTCCTAAGGTGTTACATCAAAGTAATATGGCAGTGAATTTAAAAATGCTAATTTGCAATCAGAGACAGTAAATTATTGGGATATACATAATTTCGCAAGAAGGACTAGAAGGTAATCCTGGACGTACCAGTGTAAAAGTAATTTAAAGGATAACTTCTCCCAAGAATGAAAAGAAACTCAATTTGAGGAAATTTGCAGTATCAAGGAAGTTTGTCGTAAAATATATTGACAAAACTGTTCCACTTAGGAAGTTGTTTTAGAAATCCAAGTCCAAATGGGCACTAGCCGACTTTTGAAAGCCTCAAAATTGTATTCCAAAAGAAGCATGTTGTTACAACGAACAAGTCAATGTATTTTATGCATATACATGGGCACACGGACAAGGAAATAAAAATAAGAAATATGTAATAAATACTGGCTCAAGATTACTATCAAAAGTACACTTTAGTGTCTGCATCATAGAATTTTAAATTTGTTTTGACCACAGAAACTGAGACAGTATACCTGTAAGTGTAACTATTGCACTACTTCACCTATCTCCGAAAGGGGATGTGTTGTGGAGAATATACCAACATGAATATAACAGGGAATCAGAAACAAAGAAGAATTTAAACAAAGTGCAACACATGACATAATCTCAAATCATTGATGTAACAACGCAAAAATAAGAATATAAAGCTGGTAGTAAACAAACTTCATGGAAACCACAGAAGAAATGGATGTAATTATTCCAAAGGAGACGGATCGGCAGTAATTAAAAATTTTCACAACTTAAGTCGCTCTAGAAATGCACAACAGTCTCGCCATTTGCAAAATCACATATATAAATAATTTGCAGAAAAGCACGCTAGTACATTTGAGCATGCCATTTCTGTGAAAAAGAGAAAGCTTTAAGAAAATTAATATAGAACCACAACACAACACAAAAAGATAAGCTCATAGTGATAGTTACACACTGTGAACCTCCTGCCACTACATAAAGCTTTAGATGTACGATGTTTACATTACATTTATGAAAATGTACTCGTTAGTAAGTAGGTACAGTTGTTTTTATTGCTAAAGTTGGTGCAAGACTTGAAGCTTTCACGGCGATGATTATTGATTAAAACTTCTCGGGTTACCAGCCGTGTGATGTTGATGAAATTGCTCGAGCTTTCGGCCATCTTGACTCTGTGGCCTTCTTCAGGATCCTGAAGAAGGCCACAGAGTCAAGATGGCCGAAAGCTCGAGCAATTTCATCAACATCACACGGCTGGTAACCCGAGAAGTTTTAATCAAAAGTTGGTGCATACTGTAAGGTGATCTAGTGGTTAAACGGTCGCTTTCAGTCATTTTCACTGTCACTTAGTAGATTACTTCTCTTGAGCGGACACTTCAATTAGTCACACTGTCACTTTCGGAAGATGAACTAGTTCCAATTGACACAATCACTTCACTTTGTTCGCTTCATATTCAGATACGTACGACGGTGCCTCTTTTTACGGACAGTTCCCCGCACAATCATCACGAACTCTATGTAGCACTGCTTCCGGTGGTTGCTTGTACCAATATATTCCTTAAGGGTAACCTTTTGGTGCAGAAGGAGCTCATTTGGTTAGCAGTATCTTGTCTTTTTACTTTCTCTACCACGTGCACAATAGGTGGAAAAAGTATTGCATTCCACCCACAAAGTCAATATCGAGGTTTTACTGGAAATGTACATTTTTACAGCCCCTGGATCCCCAAAATATGTTCTTTCAAAA
Organism: Mantis religiosa; assembly: GCA_030765055.1. Taxonomy (NCBI): domain Eukaryota; kingdom Metazoa; phylum Arthropoda; class Insecta; order Mantodea; family Mantidae; genus Mantis; species Mantis religiosa. The sequence goes on from CM060950.1 coordinate 455,067,897, forward strand.
AACTGTAGTTATGTGTGTGTCCATGAGTGTGTGAAGACCAAACGTGGTCTCCTCCTAGGATACGACAAGTAGACCTTCAAGAAAATCCCTTAGCCCAGAATACCCTTTACATACAACACTTTTCTGTAAAAAAAGCTCTAACTGTTTTCATTAATAAACCACACATAAATGTGTTTTCATACCAAATTAGGTGTATATGTTAATGTTGGGGGTGGGAGTTTTCTAACAAGTGTTCTTTATATTGTAACTATCATACCATAAGAAATAGACAGAACTATAGATATTGTTCGAACACACAACTTATCTCAAATTAGGTTTATATGAACCATTTGCGACATATTTCTTGTTATTTAAGTTTTCCAAAGCATACAGTTCTTTGAAACAGTAATGCGTTATTCGTTATGACTTGGTTATACAGAGCTAAGTGTCAAAGTAAGCACATAGCAAACAGGTCTTAAAAGTTCTAACTTAAAGTCTACTATATTTCCATGTTCCCTTGTACCTACAATAAGGTAATGTTTATTTTGATTAACATGAAGTAGATAGAGGCGTAAATGTTGGTATTCGAGTAGAGAAAGCCATGTGACTTTTATACCCTAACACAGTTCTTAAACCCTAGTTCAAGCTATATCTTACATCTTCATTCTAGGAAGATGGTTTTGTGAAATTTCCTAAACAGAAGTACTAAAGATTTTGCGATCCGTCGCCATACGTTTTTTCTTACTTCAGAATGTCTTCTTTTGGTTTAGTTAACACTTTGCATTACAATATCACTATTACCATCATTTATGCTGCAAGGTAGAAAGTGGTGTATTTTCGGGTAGCTGTTATTCCAGTTTTGTCTGCCTTCAGCTTGGCTCATTAGGAAATTTACACACATTTCCAGAAAGTTCAAGAAGGAGAAATTTTCAGACATAGGCGATAGCGTTACTTTGGACGTAGGCGTAGCCTGAGTGCCTGTGTTCCACCTATCAGAACTGCTGCTGACAACATTCTCCTAACGACATTGTTTTCGTTTTACATTTATGGCGCTAATAATCGCGTGACTGTTTGGAAGGCAAAGAACGGCTGAAATTACGTATGGTGAGTACGTGAGCTTCAATGTAATGACAAATCTTGTAGTTGTGCGGTTTGAGAAGCAGCAAAAACGACGTCAACTTTACGTGTTTGCGATGCGCCGAGAAATGCAAGACATGAACTTTGTGCAAACGTGGAACAATCTCTGATAAAGTCAACAAAGAAGAAGCGTGCTTCTGAGTTGGGCGTACCAGAATCAACATGTGGATAACGGGGATACCTACACCAAAGTGTAGATGTTGTTAAATGAAGACCTGAAAAATACTTACACCACATCAATACTTTCGGTTCCTATGATATAGGAAAAACCTTCAAACCTGTACTAACTTTATAAAGAGAGAACGTTTAAAGATGTTCTCAAACGATTTGAAAAATTCTTTCGGTATTAAAACACAATTTTTTTCTGACGGGCATGGAGCTATAAAACTTTTTCTATATTACTAAAACATTAACGAAACTCTTGTACTTGAATACGAACACACTGATGTTTTAAAAGGACATGCTTACTAAGAAGGCTTGACTTTTACTTCAAAATGTCATGGAGTAGTAGTTAGTGCTGATAGCCTGTTTCATTTCACAAGCATTTCAACAGACAGAGTTGAAAGGGCGACATTACATCGATTCCTTTACTTGCCTTTATCAAATACTGCAGAAGCATAACAAAACTTCTGAGTAACCTTTATTCCAGTTCTATAGCTGATGTGTGTACTGAAGTTTATGGATGTGAAAGTGTGTCATGTAAGTTAGTTTCCCTCGTATTTATATTTTCATGAAGTTTGTTGACAGAAAATTCTAAATAATTTCATAAAGAGAGAAAACTTCTAACACTAAAGCTCAGTGAAGCGATATTTTTTATTGGTTGAGATAAGTTTTCTCAATGCTGGCACCAGATAAGCCTTTTATAGAAGTTAATTTGATGATTTAGGTGTGCGGAATATCATTTCGTTGTAAACTTTCAGGCTTTCTATATTACATAAATTTTATATTATTGTGACTTTGTGGGTTCGTACAATTAAAAAGTCCAATTTGCAGAAATTAAAATGTTCTTTATTTCCATAGAGTCACCTTTGGTCAACCGTTACAGTAGCAGAATTACGTATCATACACAAATACAATCTTCCAAGATCGTCGTCCACAATCAAAGAGTTCACTTTCAAAATACAGCTGTATGTACACGTAGTTCCGATTACCACTGACTCTCTGGCGAGTCCCTCTTCCTTATATACCTCAACGCATATCTCTAGACATTTTTGGAATGTTCTGTAACACGAAACACGAACTTTCCAGTCATCTAACTTTATCTGTTTCGACAGCCTTTTATCTCCGCGTTGCTTTATCTGTCCTTTGTGTGCGCCGGCCGCCAGTCGCAAAAATGGGTTCGCGACGTTATTAAGTGACTATGGAACCAAAAGCTAGATCTAAAGCCATTTGAATCAATGATCCTTCCACTACCAAATGAAACTTATAGGCAAATATTATAGCAGTTTTTGATTGCATTCTATACCTTTTGATATTACCTACCCCACATAGCCAAACACCTTCATAATAGAAATTAATTGTTATTTCACACTAGCCGTGTGTAGGACGCACTATGAAGGGTAGAGCTAGACTGAAAAATTCATTGCCATACCCGGGATTTGAACCACGGATCGTCTGGTTTCCGTCCAGCCGCTCTAACCATTTGAGCTACTATGGCCAACGTGCCAACATGACATTAAATTCTCCAACTGACTCTTGTTTCCTGTTGATTCTTGGCCATAGTAGCTCAAATGGTTAGAGCGGCTGGACGGAAACCAGAAGATCCGTGGTTCAAATCCCGACTAAGGCATTGAATTTTTCAGTCTGGCTCTACCCTTTCACCTTCATTATAGTTTAGTATACTTCGTGGCTGGACAATGAGGGGATTTAATAAACACTTGGCAGAACTGTACGTTGCCTAATGTTGTGTCTCAGTCTTCTACATAGGCATCTGCAAAAGAAAAGGTTGGGAATATCAGAGGCTTGAGAAGACAAGTGATTTTATGTGGTAATTTTGGTAATTATTAAACACATAAACATAAGTTGCATAAGTTATCAGCAATAAGGTAAGCTCGGGTGACTCGGATTAGTTGTTCAAAATCTGCTCCCTAGATGGCGATAGTGTAGTGTTGTGTTAACTAGCTGAGACAGTTGACTGTTTAATACGATTGTGTTTTGTCAGTCTAAGTGAGAAATCGAGTTTATTTTACGGGAAACCAGGTATGTCATTGCTTCATTTATAACATTTGTTCTTTTTTAAGATCGTTTAAGATAAATTTATAACAATGTGCATAGAAATTGCTCCAGAAACTTGTACAGTAAGAAAATACACTTTCTTAAATCTATAGTCCTCGTTGTTGTTATGATTGTTACTTAATCAGTGCTGCCAACGGCAAAAATCAATACCGCTACAACAGCGGGCAAAGCGGACTAAGGTAATTCAAAATTTATTTTTTATTTACGTTCTATATTGTTCAGTCATATCGGGCGATGAATGAAATGATGTTCAAATGAGCGCAGAAAAATGGAGAATGTTACCACGAAATCTGTGTGGGCTGGCGCTGAGGAAAAGAAGCAATTCAGACGTGCAAAATGTGTGTGAGTTGCAAAAAGAGTAGAAATGTTCTCATTATTACATTATGTACTCAAATTGAATGTTCCATTCCTATTCGTCTGCTATGTCAATCCTATTGCGGCGAATAGAATTAGCTTCTGCTCGGAATAAAAGTCAAAACGGAAGTAAACAGAAAATTCTTCATCGAAACATAATCTAGAATGTCCAGGCTTCAATATAAGGCGAAAGCTTTCATATTTACGTAAT
>CM060950.1:455759563-455917063 GCA_030765055.1 Mantis religiosa
ACCTTCTGGATGCGGTAGACCACGTCGTTAATCCTCTTCACCACCCGGTACGGTCCTTGCCATGGCTGCTGGAGCTTAGGGCAGCGTCCCTTGGTCCGGGTAGGACGGTACAACCAGACCAGGCCACCTTGCTGGAAACCTTGGCTGTTGGCTTGCCTATCATATCTGGTCTTCATGCGGTCGCTCGCCTTCTGGATGTTCTGGCGAGCCATCTCGTGCATGTCGTGGAGGCGGTCCACCAGGTTCTCCACATACTCGGTCACCGGCTGCTTCACCCCGGAGGGCTTCCGAAAACCAGGTCACAAGGGAGGCGTAACTCTCGACCGAACATTAAGCTGGCTGGCGTCATCCCAGTTGTGTCGTGTGTAGACGAGCGATAGGCCAGCAAGAACAGTGGCACCTTGACGTCCCAGTCTCGCTGATGGCTGGCCACGACTTTCCTCAGGTGTTCCTCTAAGGTCTTGATGTACCTTTCGACCATGCCATCCGATTGGGGATGTAGAGGCGTAGTGCGAGTCTTGTTCACCCCAAGCCTTTGTAGTGCCTCCTTCATTAGGTTGGACTCAAAGTTGGTACCCTGGTCACTGTGTAGCTCTAACGGCACCCCAAATCGACAGAATACTTGCTCCACGAGGCAGTCTGTGACTGTCTTTGCCTCTTGGTTTGGGATGGCATACACCTCCGGCCACTTGGTGAAGTAGTCCACGACCACCATTAGGTACTTGTTGCCTCGGTCGGAAACTGGGAACGGTCCAGCAATATCAACGGCGATCCGTTCGAATGGCGCTCCGACGTTGTACTGCTGCATGCGACCCCGGCTCCTAGTCTGAGGGCCACGACTCGCCGCGCACACGTGACACTGACGGCACCATCTCTCAGCATCTGCTCGGAGTCTCAGCCAGTAGTAGCGCTGCCGTAGTTTGTCAATCGTTCGGTTCGCTCCCAGGTGTCCTCCGAAGTACCGGCGTGCACTTCCTCCAGGACTTCCGGGACCTTACTCCGGGGAAGTACCAACTGCTCTCTCTGCGTCTTCCCATCGGGTGATTCCCATACCCGGAACAGAACGCCCTCTTTGGTCTTCAACGAGTCCCATTGGGCCCAGTACGACTTGTATGTGGCGCTCCTCGGTGCGATGTCCTCCCAGGTTGGTCTCATCCCTGCCTCCACCTCCCTCAAGAGTGGCCCCAAGCCTGCGTCCGCCAGCTGCTCCCTCCTCAGGCCTGCGCTATCCCAGCCTTCAGCAGGCACTGCCACAACTACTCGGTCTACTGCGGCACGCTCCTTCTCTTCCACTCTTGTGCACTGGCCGCACTCTTCTGGACAGGGTCTTCGGGACATGGCGTCTGCGTTACCGTGGCTCTTCCCTCTACGATGTTCCGAGGTGAAGTCGTACTCCTGCAGCCTCTGGACCCAACGTGTTGTCTGGCCTTCCAGGTTCTTAAAGCTCAATAGCCAGGTTAGGGCGGAATGGCAGTCCTCAGGTGGAATGGCTGACCGTACAGGTACTTGTGGAAGTGCTCCAATGTCTTTACTACCGCCAGTAACTCCCGTCGGGTGACGCAGTAGTTCTTCTCTGCCTTGGATAGCGTCTTGCTGTAATAGGCTATCACACGCTCATGGCCTTCCTGGATCTGCGATAGGACACCTCCAATGCAATGGTCGCCGGCGTCGGTGTCCACAATGTAGCGCCACCCGGTTGTGGGAAACCCAAAATTGGAGCACTGCAGAGGGTCTCCTTTAGGTGCTGGAAAGCGTTTTCTGCGTCCTCCGTCCACACAAGGCCGGTGTTCCTCTGTCAGGCGGGTGAGGGGTTTTGCGATGTTGGAGAACCCCTTTATGAAGCGCCTGTAATAACTGCACAGCCCCAGGAAACTGCGCAATTCTTTCTTGTCCTTTGGGCGAGGCCAATCTCTCACAGCCTTTGTCTTCTCCGGGTCTGTGGCCACTCCGGTTGCTGAGACTATGTGGCCCAAGTAGTTAACTTCCTTGCGGAAGAGCTGGCACTTATTCGCGTTCAGCTTCAAGTTGGTCGCCTGCAGTCTCTGTAGCACCTTACTCAGATTCTCGAGGTGATCTTCAAAAGTCTTCCCGACGATGATGTCGTCCAGGTATAGCTGGCAGGCATCGTAAGTCAGCCCTCTCATCACTGACTCCATGAGGCGTTGGAATGTACCTGGTGCGTTGCAGAGGCCAAAGGGCATAACCGTGAACTGCCAAAGACCTTGGCCCGTCGAGAATGCGGTCTTCTCCTTGTCTCTCGGGTCTAGAGCTACCTGCCAGTAGCCCGACTTCAGGTCCAGGGTCGAGAACCACTGTGCACCAGCTAGCGTGTCCAGGGTGTCGTCAATCCGGGGTAAGGGAAAACAGTCCTTCCGGGTGACGGCGTTCAACTTTCTGTAGTCTACGCAGAAGCGCAGCTCGCCGTTCTTCTTTGTCACCAAGACTACAGGGGAACACCAAGGGCTGTCAGACTCTTCCATCACTCCCCTGGATCTCATGTCCTCCAGCATGTCTCGTACCGCCCCTTGCTTCGCCAGCGGAACGCGTCTATGTGGTTGCCGAATAGGCCGGGCGTCCCCGGTGTCGATGCGGTGAAGCACTTTGTCCGTGCGGCCGTAGTCACTATCACCTTGGCTGAAGACGCGCTGGTACCGCCTTAGCAGTTGTCGAACCTTCTCCAGCTGTTCTGTGGTCAGGTGGTCGGCCGCCCTCTCTACCAAGCCTTCTAGCCGGGGCCCCAGTTGTTGCTTCGGCGCCGGCTCCTGTGTCTCGTCGATAGCTGTTACGCTCACCACGGGCTCGCACATTCCCAACTCCGTCCCGGCCTGGACGTCGTGATCGGCGTCCGTAGGATTTAGCAGTCTCACGGGCACCTCCTCTCGGCACGGCAGCAATGCCCTGGCTAAACACAGTCCGTTTACAGGCGTCTTCTGGTCCAGCATCATGTTCCTGGTTCTCTGGCCCTCCAGTCGCGCCGTCACCACCACCTCGCTCCTCGCGGGGACAACCACGTCTTCGTCCAAGACGACCCTGCAAATTCCAAGGCGCTCTTCGGGTTGACGGAGTATAACCTCTTCTCCGTTAAGCCGCAGGACCTTCTTGCCGACGTTGACCGTCGCCTCGTGGCTCCTGAGGGCATCCAGTCCCAGAATCACCTCCTCAGCCACCTTCGCGACGAACACCCACAGACGCACGGCACTCCGTCCCAAGTTCAGCTCCAGCAGGGCCTCCCTCTCCACAGGCAAGGTGTCGCCCGATGCCGTGACAAGCTGGTATGGCCGGCTTGGCTTCCTTGTCGGCAAACCCTTCGCCACGTCAGGTCTGATGATGGTCACGGCCGCCCCGGTGTCAACCAGCACGCGGCACGGTTTTCCTCTTATCCGACCGTCCGCGATGAGGCTGTCATCCATACGCCGGCTGACGGCGCGCAGTGTCACTCGAGGGTATGGTGGTGATGGCGCCGACGTGCCCCTCTCCACGACGGCCCTTACTCGTTTTCCGGCTGTTCTTCCTGGTGTGGGCAGTCTCTCTGCAGGTGCCCGGGCTGTCCACACCCCCAACACAGGCCACTAGGTGTTCGCCGGCGTCCCTCAGCTGGTCTTCTGTCTCCGGCATAGCGGACGCTCCTCGTTCTCGACGTCGGGAGGGATGTTATTTTGGCCGCCTCCATCCTTAATGCCGCTGTCAGCGCCTCGTGGATGGTTTTATATTCGCCGAGCATTAGGCGCTGACGAATCTCCGTGTCCCGTACCCCGTCGACAAAATTGTAGGCGGCTTCCCGGGATACGAACTCCAGTGGCAGGTCAACCAAGGCCTTGCTAGCCAGCTGCTCGATGGCATGGCTATGGCGAACTCCTGCAGCGTCTCCCCCGGCTGCTGTGACCTTGCCTTTAGCTGGCTTCGGTATGCTGCGGCTAAGCGGTGGTTCCCGAAGCGATTCTCCAGGGCCTCCCAGATGTCCTTGGGCGCCGCCATCGTCTGCACCGCGTTTAGCACTTCTGCGGCCCGTCCCTGGAGGCTGGCTATTAACTGTGTCGCCTCCTCCTCCGGTGACCACCTGTTGTGCCTGGCCACTGTGTCGAACTGGCGGCGGAAGACTTCAAACGTTGACGCGCCGTCATACTTGGGAGGTTTGACGCGCGCAGATGTTGTGTCGCGTCCCGGCGCGTCGGGCTTCAAATCCTTCAACCTCCTGCCGACGACGTCCTCCACCATTGCGTTCAGGGACTTGACGCTGCTGTCAGCCTTCCCTTCCAGGTTGTTAATGCGGTTCGCAAGGTCTTCGACGTCTTCCACCACGGCGTTCAGGGTCTTGGCGTTATTGTCGGCCTTTTCCTCTAAATCATTTAGGCGGTCGTCTACTTGGCCCATCCGCTTGCCCAGCTTCGTGACGTCATCCCTCACGCCGGCCAACTGTTCGTCAAATTTGGCGGCGAGGACCTCGTTCGCCTCCTTCATTTCCGTGGCCAGACTGTCGTTCGCTGCCCTCATTTCTGTGGTCAATTCGGTCTTTATTTCTTCCGTCTTCGCTGTTATTTCGGCCTTCATTTCCATCTTCTCCAAAATTTTTTCCAATGCCGCGTCCATGGTTGTAATGTTCGGTGATGTTATCTTCCCGCTTCCTGACACCAGTGTGACTTTGTGGGTTCGTGAAATGAAAAGTCCAATTTCACCACTCAAAAATGTTCTTTATTTCCACCGACTTACAGTTAAACACTTGCCAATTACATAAAATTACGTAATGCACACAATTACGATTCACCAGTTCGTCCGTTACAATTTCACTTGCACTCGTACGGTCTTCTCTCTAGCACTGCGTCCTTACACCAAGAACTCACTGACTGTCTCTCTGAAACCCTTTTTATAGGAATGTCACTGTTTTCTAGAAGTCTCTGGTTTCCAGGCGAATATTCCAGATGATAGAAGAAGGGGAGAGAAACGTCCAGGGACGGGTGACATTCCTTTAACCACCCCTCAGTTAGTGACAGAGACTAATGGGAGGCGTGGCTCAGCTCCCTCTGGTTTTCCTCACAGCTGTGCCGTCATACCTTCCGCTAATTGGGTGACAATATGCTCTCCTCTCCCAAAAATTTTTCGACTCCCTTTCCCATAATTCCAACGCCCATATTCGTAGTCTCGGGGAATACGATATCAACCCCGGCGAACGATACAAACCTCCCAGGCTCTTCCTCTACCGAACCTAAACACATCCTCTCTCTATTCCAAATTCCTCATAAAAAAAAATAATAAATAATGCAAAGTAAAACAAAAGTGCTACCAACGAAAATGCCACCGTTTATCACAATCATGATAGCACAACCCCCATTGAAGCAGTGAAGGACCTAGTCCTTGAATGGTTTCTGTCGTAAGGCCCCGACAAGACTTGGCGGTAACCCCTTCAAACGACACTTACTTTACAGGTAGAATGCCGCAGACCTTCCGAGAAACTTCTCGGCAACAATGGACCGAACGCTCTAGAGGCTATCTCTGTCTCTTTCTCTTTGGTCCATGCGCCCGTCTCCGGCTTGTGGCCTCAGCACAACAATGCCATTCGGTGGCAATTTAGTTATTCATATAATTTTACAAATTGTAATATCACAATCAGTATTAAAGAATATATGTTTTTACTTAACGAACTAGTGCTTCTTGCACCACCTATTTGAGATACCATTGTGAAATTACTTACCGCCCTTGTGCTGCAATACCAACATACGATGGAGAACAACAATAACGGCAAGTATGGAATATTAGTTATAAAACATAGTTATTAGTGCAAACAATTTTGAAAGGACCTGTACATTAGTTAAGTCTGAGGCAACGGGCCTTGTATGACTACTCTTGACATGGATATGCGTGATGACTACAGAAATGCCAGCAGAGCCATTCTTAGGAAAGCTGAGGTAATGGCAGAACAAAATCATAATTTCCTAGGACCCTGGCATATGCTAGAACAACTTTCTTGGGTCTAGAAATCTGTGAAAATGTCGTTGAAACCAATGTTGAGTCTAATAACAAATATTGTTTAGCAGTTGCTCTACGGAAATGTAACGCAAATCTCGCTTTCTCAAAGCACAAAGTACAAAGTTTACGTTTGTATTGCATGACTAAATTTACTTAGAGAACATAAATAAAAAATCAATACTGATATTTTTAATAAAAGCACCTATTTTTATATAATGTAGGTTAAAAGTAAAAAGATATATATAGCTGCTTTCTGCTTTGAAATAATAGATATTTTAAAACTATTCTGTTCAAAACATTAATATCTTCAAAATGGTCCACACTTTAACAATCTGTCTACTTCTTTTTGAAATTTGTCAAAGAGATTCCTAAAATATCAGGCATTAAATATTACATTATCTTTCTTCTTTAGGCTGGTTTCTGAATTAATAATTTTTTAAGTCATAAATCTTCCAGAACAAAAAATTTCGAATGGCACAATTTAAAAATTTCCTTTTAACTAAGGCCATAAAATAAAATTATAATACAGACTTGTGCCTTATAACCAGGTAAATGGAAAAGAAATTTAAAAGACGTTAGAAGAACAAGTTAAAACTTTGTTTTGAAATTCTTGTAAAGGATTTACTATAGAATAATAAAGTTCAGCTCTAAAATTCAATAGCTAAGAGAAAATATCAGTTCTCCTGGTTGTAACCGTCACACACAAAAACCCAGAATTACATCTGAAAGATGAGAAACTATCTTTATTAAAGGGAAATTAAATTGTAGACAGTGAGAGAGTTATCCATTGTTGGGAATCCCAGCCGGGACCTCTCGAATTCCTGCCCCAGAGAAGAAAATGAACCCATGTGAGTCAGTCAAGTCAAGTAAGTCAGTAAGTAAGTAAGTCAAGTAAGTCAGTAAGTAAGTAAGTCAAGTAAGTCAGTAAGTAAGTAAGTCAAGTAAGTCAGTAAGTAAGTAAGTCAAGTAAGTCAGTAAGTAAGTAAGTCAAGTAAGTCAGTAAGTAAGTAAGTCAAGTAAGTCAGTAAGTAAGTAAGTCAAGTAAGTCAGTAAGTAAGTAAGTCAAGTAAGTCAGTAAGAAAGTAAGTCAAGTAAGTCAGTAAGTAAGTAAGTCAAGTAAGTCAGTAAGTAAGTAAGTCAAGTAAGTCAGTAAGTAAGTCAAGTAAGTCAGTAAGTAAGTAAGTCAAGTAAGTCAGTAAGTAAGTAAGTCAAGTAAGTCAGTAAGTAAGTAAGTCAAGTAAGTCAGTAAGTCAAGTAAGTCAAGTAAGTCAGTAAGTCAAGTAAGTCAAGTAAGTAAGTAAGTCAAGTAAGTCAGTAAGTAAGTAAGTCAAGTAAGTCAGTAAGTAAGTAAGTCAAGTAAGTCAGTAAGTAAGTAAGTCAAGTAAGTCAGTAAGTAAGTAAGTCAAGTAAGTAAGTAAGTCAAGTAAGTCAGTACGTAAGTAAGTCAAGTAAGTCAGTAAGTAAGTAAGTCAAGTAAGTCAGTAAGTAAGTAAGTCAAGTAAGTAAGTAAGTAAGTCAAGTAAGTCAGTAAGTAAGTCAGTCAAGTAAGTCAGTAAGTAAGTCAGTCAAGTAAGTCAGTAAGTAAGTCAGTCAAGTAAGTCAAGAAGTCAAGAAGTAAGTCAGTAAGTCAGTAAGTCAAGTAAGTCAAGCAAGTCAAGCAAGTCAAGCAAGTCAAGCAAGTCAAGCAAGTCAAGCAAGTCAAGCAAGTCAAGCAAGTCAAGCAAGTCAAGCAAGTCAAGCAAGTCAAGCAAGTCAAGCAAGTCAAGCAAGTCAAGTAAGTCAAGTAAGTCAAGTAAGTCAAGTAAGTCTAGTAAGTCAAGTCAGTCAAGTAAGTCAAGTCAGTCAAGTAAGTCAAGTAAGTCAAGTAAGTCAAGTCAGTCAGTAAGTCAAGTCAGTCAGTAAGTCAAGTCAGTCAGTAAGTCAAGTCAGTCAGTAAGTCAAGTCAGTCAGTAAGTCAAGTCAGTCAGTAAGTCAAGTCAGTCAGTAAGTCAAGTCAGTCAGTAAGTCAAGTCAGTCAGTAAGTCAAGTCAGTCAGTAAGTCCAGTCAGTAAGTCAGTCAGTCAGTCAGTCAGTAAGTCAAGTAAGTAAGTCAAGTAAGTAAGTCAAGTAAGTAAGTCAAGTAAGTAAGTAAGTCAAGTAAGTAAGTAAGTAAGTCAAGTAAGTCAGTAAGTAAATAAGTCAAGTAAGTCGGTAAGTAAGTAAGTCAGGTAAGTCGGTAAGTAAGTCAAGTAAGTCAGTAAGTAAGTAAGTCAAGTAAGTCAGTAAGTAAGTCAGTAAGTCAGTAAGTCAAGTAAGTCAGTAAGTAAGTAAGTCAAGTAAGTCAGTAAGTAAGTAAGTCAAGTAAGTCAGTAAGTAAGTAAGTCAAGTAAGTCAGTAAGTAAGTAAGTCAAGTAAGTCAAGTAAGTAAGTAAGTCAAGTAAGTCAAGTAAGTCAGTAAGTAAGTAAGTCAAGTAAGTCAGTAAGTCAGTAAGTCAAGTAAGTCAGTAAGTAAGTAAGTCAAGTAAGTCAGTAAGTAAGTCAAGTAAGTCAAGTAAGTCAGTAAGTCAAGTAAGTCAGTAAGTCAAGTAAGTCAGTAAGTCAAGTAAGTCAGTAAGTCAAGTAAGTCAGTAAGTCAAGTAAGTCAGTAAGTCAAGTAAGTCAAGTAAGTCAGTAAGTCAAGTAAGTCAGTAAGTCAAGTAAGTCAGTAAGTCAAGTAAGTCAAGTAAGTCAAGTAAGTCAAGTAAGTCAAGTAAGTCAAGTAAGTCAAGTAAGTCAAGTAAGTCAAGTAAGTCAAGTAAGTCAAGTAAGTCAAGTAAGTCAGTAAGTCAAGTAAGTCAAGTAAGTCAAGTAAGTCAGTAAGTCAAGTCAGTCAGTAAGTCAAGTCAGTCAGTAAGTCAAGTCAGTCAGTAAGTCAAGTCAGTCAGTAAGTCAAGTCAGTCAGTAAGTCAAGTCAGTCAGTAAGTCAAGTCAGTCAGTAAGTCAAGTCAGTCAGTCAGTCCAGTCAGTCAGTCAGTCAGTCAGTCAGTCGGTCAGTCAGTAAGTCAAGTAAGTAAGTCAAGTAAGTAAGTCAAGTAAGTAAGTCAAGTAAGTAAGTCAAGTAAGTAAGTCAAGTAAGTCAAGTCAAGTCAAGTCAAGTCAAGTCAGTCAAGTCAGTCAACTCAGTGAGTCAGTCAACTCAGTGAGTCAGTCAACTCAGTGAGTCAGTCAAGTCAGTGAGTCAGTCAAGTCAGTGAGTCAGTCAAGTCAGTGAGTCAGTCAAGTCAGTGAGTCAGTCAAGTGAGTGAGTCAGTCAAGTCAGTGAGTCAGTCAAGTCAGTGAGTCAGTCAAGTAGGTGAGTCAGTCAAGTCAGTGAGTCAGTCAAGTGAGTGAGTCAGTCAAGTGAGTGAGTGAGTCAAGTGAGTGAGTGAGTCAAGTGGGTGAGTCAAGTGGGTGAGTCAAGTGGGTGAGTAAAGTGAGTGAGTCAAGTGAGTGGGTCAAGTGAGTGAGTCAAGTGAGTCAGTCAGTCAGTCAGTGAGTCAGTCAGTGAGTGAGTGAGTGAGTGAGTGAGTCAGTGAGTGAGTGAGTGAGTGAGTCAGTGAGTGAGTGAGTCAGTCAGTCAGTGAGTGAGTCAGTCATTCAGTCAGTGAGTCAGTCATTCAGTCAGTGAGTCAGTCATTCAGTCAGTCAGTCAGTCAGTCAGTGAGTCAGTCATTCAGTGTGTGAGTCAGTCAGTGAGTGAGTGAGTCAGTCAGTGAGTGAGTCAGTCAGTCAGTGAGTCAGTCAGTCAGTGAGTCAGTCAGACAGTGAGTCAGTCAGACAGTGAGTCAGTCACTCAGTGAGTCAGTCAGTCAGTGAGTCAGTGAGTCAGTCAGTCAGTCAGTCAGTGAGTCAGTCAGTCAGTCAGTGAGTCAGTCAGTCAGTCAGTCAGTGAGTCAGTCAGTCAGTGAGTGAGTCAGTCAGTCAGTGAGTCAGTCAGTCAGTGAGTTAGTCAGTCAGTCAGTGAGTGAGTCAGTCAGTCAGTGAGTCAGTCAGTCAGTCAGTCAGTCAGTCAGTGAGTCAGTCAGTCAGTGAGTCAGTCAGTCAGTCAGTGAGTCAGTCAGTCAGTCAGTGAGTCAGTCAGTCAGTCGGTGAGTCAGTCAGTCAGTCAGTCAGTGAGGCAGTCAGTCAGTCAGTGAGGCAGTCAGTCAGTCAGTGAGTCAGTCAGTGAGTCAGTGAGTCAGTCAGTGAGTCAGTCAGTGAGTCAGTGAGTCAGTCAGTGAGTCAGTCAGTCAGTGAGTCAGTCAGTCAGTCAGTCAGTCAGTGAGTCAGTCAGTCAGTCAGTGAGTCAGTCAGTCAGTCAGTCAGTGAGTCAGTCAGTGAGTCAGTCAGTCAGTGAGTCAGTCAGTCAGTGAGTCAGTCAGTCAGTGAGTCAGTCAGTCAGTGAGTGAGTGAGTGAGTCAGTGAGTGAGTCAGTGAGTGAGTGAGTCAGTGAGTGAGTCAGTGAGTGAGTGAGTCAGTGAGTGAGTCAGTGAGTGAGTGAGTCTGTGAGTGAGTGAGTGAGTCAGTGAGTGAGTCAGTCAGTGAGTGAGTCAGTCAGTGAGTGAGTCAGTCAGTGAGTGAGTCAGTCAGTGAGTGAGTCAGTCAGTGAGTGAGTCAGTCAGTGAGTGAGTCAGTCAGTCAGTCAGTGAGTGAGTCAGTCAGTCAGTGAGTGAGTCAGTCAGTCAGTGAGTGAGTCAGTCAGTCAGTGAGTGAGTCAGTCAGTCAGTCATTGAGTCAGTCAGTCAGTCATTGAGTCAGTCAGTCAGTCAGTGAGTCAGTCAGTGAGTGAGTCAGTCAGTCAGTGAGTGAGTCAGTGAGTGAGTCAGTCAGTCAGTGAGTGAGTCAGTGAATGAATCAGTCAGTGAGTGAGTCAGTCAGTGAGTCAGTGAGTGAGTCAGTGAGTGAGTGAGTCAGTGAGTGAGTGAGTCAGTGAGTGAGTGAGTCGGTGAGTGAGTGAGTCGGTGAGTGAGTGAGTCAGTGAGTGAGTGAGTCAATGAGTGAGTGAGTCAGTGAGTGAGTGAGTCAGTGAGTGGGTGAGTCGGTGAGTGTGGTGTTTTAGGGGCCGTCGACAGCGAGGTCATTTGGGCGCGTGAACCCATGTGATGAGGATTAAAAAATATGAAAATAATAAAAATGAGATTATCGTTATTTAAGGTCGTCCTAAGAATCCCTCTAAAGGAATTGGAGTACACTAAAAGAAAACTCGCTATCTCAAAAATGAACTTTTGTAAATGTAAATATCTCCTAGAATACTACTATACCCAGAGATCTGAAATTCCCAGATCCCATTCAGAAATTCAAAACTCCCATTTTGAGAAATTACCTCTATTACTGAATCTATGAAAATACGAGTATTAAAGTTACTTTTGGCACAAAGCTGACTTCATATAAAAGGAAGAAGCGTGAATATCGTGAAGATAGACCCTGGGAAAGCAGCTAATACAATAAAATGGTACAAACTCTAAATATACCTGGTGCAGTGTTTGGCGGCTCTTTGAAAGCGACTACGGTAAAGTAGCCAGAGATTTTTTTCTACCAAGTTAAAGTAGAAAGTCGAATTAAGAGTGTTTATTATGTAAATTAATAAACACACAATGTGCATGGTATTGTGTTTGAAATGAAGGCAGAACACATTTTAAGAGGCAAGTGGACTATAAATAAATCGTAAGTTTGCATAATGCTATGTTAATCATTTCAACACATTTTGAACACTTTGATTAGAAGTAATCAGCCAGAAATTTTTGTGAATTAAGTGATGCAAAAGTTAAGGAAGGCATTTTTGTCGGAGCACAAATTAAAGAACTTGTACAGGATCCTCCAATTGGCCAAATTTTGGAGGGGAAAGAAAAGGAAGCTTGGGAAGACTTCAAGGGTGTTGTTTATGGAGTTTTTAGGCAACAAATGAGATGACAACCAGAAGCATTTGATGACAGTGCTCCTGCACAGGTACCGTAACCTTGGGTGTAACATGTCCCTTAAGATCCATTTTCTCCACTCCCACCTAGACTTTTTCCCTCCTAGTTGTGGAGCTGTGAGTGATGAACATGGGGAGAGATTCCACCAGGGCATTTCAGTTTTGGAACAAAGGTATCAGGACCGTTGGAATGAAATAATGGCTGAGGATTACTGCCGGTCTTGGTATAGGGATTCAGCGGAACTCCATCTCAAGAGGCAAGCTAAAAGACGACGAAGTCAATAGGCCACCACATGATTCTCTTCAGACACGATTATCTGCGAACTATTTTCCAGCAATTTAGATCTCTTAGCATGTATGTAATTAAAATGTATCCTTTTCTCTCAATTCCTTAATATTTATACTTTGTGGGTTCGTAGAATTAAAAGGCCAGGTTGCAGAAATTAAAAATCTCCTTTATTTTGGTGGAAATACTCTTATAGAGTACAGCAGCATTACGCTATATACACCTTCAGTCTACCTAGGTCAATAACATTACGTGGCAGCTGATTACATCAGCTCTCCTTACAACAACGCTTTTTACACAACCAATGCTTACTCTTATTTACAACTGTTTCAAAACTACAACTCCCCTGCTGGCGTGTCACAATCCCTTTTATATCTCCATTCATGATTACCAGGCTGTTCTGTCAATCACTAGAGGTTTCTGGAAATCAAGGCAATCTAATTATATAATTCGAACATACTATCACCTTCGAGAAACGTAACTTAATCTACGCTGGCGAGGCCTTTGCCTCAGATATCTTGCTTGCCGGCATTATCTGTATACAGAAGTTCGTTATCCACAAGTTCGCTATCCCAGCGCCACGACACTGCTCCCTCCTCAAGACTGGTCGTCCCAAACAGTACCATCATGGCGGGCCAGACGATCCAGGTTTACCACCAACCTCTTCCTTCGGGGCACCCTCTGGATGCTGTAGACCACGTCGTTAATCCTCCTCAACACCCGGTCCGGCCCTTGCCATGGTTGTTGGAGCTACGGGCAGCGTCCCTTGGTCCAAGTAGGGCGGTACAACCAGACTAAATCACCCTGCTGGAACCCTTGGTTGTTGGCTTGCCTGTCGTATCGCGTCTTCATGCAGTCGCTCGCCCTCTGGATGTTCTGACGAGCCATCTCATGCATGTCGTGGAGATGGTCCACTAGGTTCTCCACATACTCGGTTGCTGGCTGCTTTGTATCCGGGGTGCTTCCAAAAGCCAGATCACAGGGGAGCTGTAACTCTGGGTCGAAAATTAAACTGGCTGGCGTAATGCCAGTGGTGTCGTGTGTTGACGAGAGGTAGGCCAGTAATAACAGTGGTACCTTAATATCTCAGTATCGCTGATGGTTGGCCACGACCTTCCTCAGGTGTTCCTCTAAGGTCTTGATGTATCTCTCGACCATGCCATCTGACTGTGGATATAGGGGTGTGGTGCGCGTCTTGTTCACCCCAAGTCTTTCTAGTGCATCCTTCATCAGGTTGGATTCAAAATTGGTGCCCTGGTCGCTGTGGAGCTCTAGTGGCACCCCAAATGGGCAGAGCACTTACTCCACAAGGCAGTCCGTGATTGTCTTCGCCTCCTGGTTGGGAATGGCAAACACTTCCCGCCACTTGGTCAAGTAGTCCACGACCACCATCAGGTACTTGTTGTCTGGGTCGGACACGAGGAATGGTCCAGCTATGTGGACGGCGATCCGTTCGAATGGCGCTCCGACGTTGTACTGCTGCATGCAAACCCGGCTCCTAGTCTGGGGCCGTCACTTGCTGCGCAAGCGTGGCATTGCCGGCATCATCTCTCAGCATCTGCTTGGAGCCTAAGCCAGTAGTAGCGCTGTCGGAGTTTGTCGATCATTCGGTTTGCTCCCAGACGTCCTCCAAGACGTGCACTTCCTCCAAGACTTCCGGGACCTTGCTTCGGGGGAGTACCAACTGTTCTCTCTACATCTTCCCGTCATGCGATTCCCATACCCGGAACTGCACGCCCTCTCTTGTCATCAAAGAATAACATTGGGCCCAATACGACTTGTAGGTGACGCTCCTCGGTGCGATGTCCTCCCAGGTTGGTCTTTCCCGGCCTCCACTTCTCTCAAGAGTGGCCCCAAGTCTGCGTCCGCCAGCTGCTCCCTCCTCAGGCCTGCGCTATCCTAACCATTCGCAGATACTGCCGTGACTACTCGGACTGCTGCGGCACGCTACTTTTCTTCCACTCTTGTGCATTGGCCGCACTCCTCTGGAAAGGGTCTTCGAACCATGGCGTCTGCGTTACCGTGGCTCTTCCCTCTACGATGTTCAGAGCTGAAGTCGCACTCCTGCCTCTGGACCCAACGTGCTGTCTGGCCTTCCAGGTTCCTAAAGCACAATAGCCAAGTTAGGGCGGAATGGTCAGTCCTGAGGTGGCATGGCTGACCGTACAGGTACTTGTGGAAGTCCTCCAAAGTCTTTACTACTGCCAGTAATTCTCGCCGGGTGACGCAGTAGTTCTCTGCCTTAGACAGCGTCTTGCTGTAGTAGGCTATCACCCGCTCATGGCCGTCCTGAACTTGCGATAGGACGCCTCCAATGCAATGTTCGCTGGCGTCGGTGTCCACAATGAAAGCGCTGCCTGGTTGTGTAAATCCTCAAATAGGATCACTGCACAGTGTCTTCTTCAGGTGCTGGAAAGCGTGTTCAGCTTCCTCCGTCCAAACATAGGGTCGTTGTTCCTCTGTCAGGCGGGTAAGGTGTTTGGCGTTGTTGGAGAACCCCTTTATGAAATGGCGTAAATAACTGCACAGCCCCAGGAAACTGCGTAACTCCCGCTTATCCTTTTGCCGAGGCCAATCTCTCACAGTCTGGGTTCTCATGGGTCTATGGCCCAAGTAGTTAACTTTTTTGCAGCGAACAGCTGGAACTTCTTTGCGTTCAGCTTCAAGTTGGTTGCCTGCAGTCCCTGAAACACCTTGCTCAGGTTGTCGAGATGGTCCTTGAACGTCTTTCCGATGATGATGTCCAGGTATAGCAGGCATGTGTCATATACCAATCCTCACATTACTGATTCCCTGAGGCGTTGAAATGTGGATGCTGCATTGCAGAGGCCAAAGAGCATAACTGCCAAAGCCTTTGGCCTGTCGAGAATGCAGTCTTCTCCTTGTCTCTCAGGTCTAGACCAACCTGCCAGTAACCCGACTTCCGGTAGAGGGTCGAGAACCATTGTGCACCATCTAGCGTGTCCAGCATGTCGTCAATCCTGAGTAAGGGGAAACATTGCTTCCGGGTGACGGCGTTCAGCCTCCTGTAGACCACGCAGAAGCGTAGCTCGCCGTTCATCTTCGTCGCCAGAAATAAAGGGGAACACCGAGAGCAGTCAGACTCTTCAATCACTCCCCTAGATTTCATGTCGTCTACCATATCCCGTACCGCTGCTTGTTTCGCCTAACGGAACGAGTCTATGTGGTTGCCGAATAGGTCGGGCGTCTCTGGTATCGATGCGGTGAAAAGCTTCATCCGTGCGGCCGTTGTCACTGTCGCCTTGGCTGAAGACGCGCTGGTATCGCCTTAGTAGTTGTCGAACTTTCCTCCAGCTGTTCTGCGGTCGGGTGATATGTCGCCCTCTATAGTAAGCCTTCCATCCGGGGCCCCAGGTGTTGCGTAAGCACCGGCTCCTCTGTTTTGTCGATAGATGTCACGCTGACCACGGGCTCGCACGTCCCCAGCTCCATTCCGGCCTGGACGTCATGGTCGTTGTCTGCCAGGTTAAGCAGCCTCTCTGGCACCTCGTCTCGACACGGCAATAATGTCCTGGCTACACAGAGTTCGTGCACAGGCGTCATCTGGTCCAGCATCATATTCCTCGTCCGCTGACCTTCCAGTCGCGCCGTCACCACCACCTCGCTTCTCGCGGGGACCAATACGTCTTCCTTCAAGATGACCCTGCAGAATTCATGGCGCTCATCGGGTTGCCGGAGAACCACCTCTTCTCCATTGAGCCGCAGGTCCTTCCCGCCGACGTCGACCGTCACGTTGTGGCTCCTGAGGGCATCCAATCCCAGTGTCACCACCTCAGCCACCTTGGCGACGAACACCCACAGAGGTACGGTACTCCTTCCCAAGGTCAGCTTTAGCAGGACCTTCTTCTCCACAGGCAAGATGTCACCCGATGCCGTCACAAGCTAGTATGGTCGGCTCGGCTTCCTTGCCGGCAAACCCGTCGCCACGTCAGGTCTGATGATGGTCACGGCTGCCCCGGTGTCCACCAGCACGTGGCACGGCTTCTCTTCTCAACCCAACCATCAGCAATGAAACTGTCATCCATACGCCGGCTGAAGGAGCGCAGTGTCACTCAATGGGATTATGGTGAATGCGCCGACGTGCCCCTCTCCACGACGGCCCTTACTCGTTCTCCGCTTGCTCTTCCTGGTGCGGGCAGTCTCTCTCCAGGTGTCCGGGCTGTGCACACCCCCAACACAGGCCAGTAGGACTTCGCCGGCGTCCCTTGGCTGGTCTGTCTCCGGCGTAGTGGACACTCCTCGTTCTCGACGTCGGGATTGCTGTTACCTTGGCCGCCTCCATCCTTAATGTTGCTGTTAGCGCCTCTTGGATGGTTTTATAACCGCCGAGCATTAGGCGCTGACGTATCTCCGTAACTTAACCCCGTTAACGAATGTGTAGGCAGCTTCCCGGGATACGAACTCTGGTGGGAGGTCGACTAGGGCCTTGCTAGTCAGTTGCTCAACTGCCAGGGTGACCTACTGCAGCTTCTATCCTGGCTGCTGTGACCTTGCCTTTAGCTGGCTGCGGTATGCTGCGGTTTCCAAAACGATTCCCCTGGGCCTCCCAGATGTCCTTGGGCGCCGTCGTTGTCTGTTGCACGTTCAAGACTCCCCCGGCCCGTCCCTACAGGCTAGCTATTAGCTTTGCGGCCCCTTCCTCTGGTGACCACTTTCTGTGTGGTCACGGTGTCCAATTGACGGCGGAAGACTTCGAAAGTTGTCGCGCCGCCGTATTAAGGAGGTTTGACGCGCGCAGATGTGTCACGCCCCGAAGCGTCGAGCTTTAAATCCTTTAACCTCCTGCTGACGACGTCCTCCACCATGGCGTTCAGGGACTTCGTGTCGCTGTCGGCCTTTCCCTCCAGGTCGTTAACGTGGCTCGCCAGATCTTCGACGCGCTCGTTCACTTGACCCTTCCGCTTGCCGAGCTCTGTGAAGTCATCTCTCACGGCTGTCAGCTGCTCTTCGAACGTTACGGCGAGGTCTTCGTTTGCTGCTTTCATCTCCGATGTCAATTCCATCATCTTCGCGGTGGTGCTGTTCGCGACGACCAGCCTTCAGGAGGGAGCAGTGTCGCGGCGACGGTCATAAAAGTTACGGCGCACATAGATAACAGACGGATAGTGTTTCACGGTAATAAAGAGCTTGCATAAGCAATTAAAGATAGCGCCAGATAAAGTTCTGCCAAAACAGAGATAAATGAAAATTTCTGGTGACATCTTCATTGAGATTTTTCAGTTTCTTTATTGTTCCGGAAATATCTAGAATTTGTCAGTGAGGTATTTAAGAAGGCGACGATTCGCCAAGGGTCTGTCGCGAGAGTCGTAAGAAATAAACAGCTGTAATGTGTTGTTGTAGCGAGAGCTGATGTTGTAAAGTGATGTAATCAGAACGCTGTACCTTGGTAGACTGTGTGTATGTGTTATAATGCTGTTACGTGAGAATTGATCGGAGTATTTCTGCGGAAATAAATAACATTTGGAATATCTGCAACTCGGACTTTTAATTCTACAAACCCACAAAGTCAATATTTAGGGTTGGAATAGACGTTGGTACACAAGCATATTCACTATTACGAATTTCCGAATAATTAGTAGGAATTATTACTTTATATATAAAGTGAAACGAGTTGCCGGAATTATGAAAACAGAGTGCAGGGTCTATTTTTCCATACTTTGGTTACAGTTTTCAGTTTACGAACTCCGGTGCCAACTCCCTTAACCAGCATCCCATCCGTATCTCACTAGAGAGTTCGGAGACCGTCCTCTGTCCGGAGGACGAAAATTAACAGAGTGCTCCCTTTCACCATGCCATGCAACGTCGAGACTTCAGTCAAAACTTAGAGCGTTGATGAAATTAAAGAAGAAATGAGCAGACAGGGAATTCGGGGATGTAAACTTTCCAGTATTTACATAGCAAACTCTTGAAAGCGATCTAGACGACGACTTACCGATGCGTATACCCATCAGAATTTATAAATAATGTGATTTATATACAATTAAATACAATTTATATAAAATTTACAATTTTTTTATCCATTTAAAATATTGCCTTTAACTGAAATGGTCCTATCTGTGGCCGTTTTTCTTTGAAACATATCGCCTATTGGCGGTGGTGTTAACTCATAAAAGTTGGGTTGCAGGTACCTGGGACTTAATCAGTCATCGTTCCAGTTTTAGTATGATCTGTTTAAGATGGGGAATCATCTTGTATGGAGAAAGATGCACACCCAAGCCGGGAAACGAACACGGGACCCATTGCACGGTAGGCAGGTGCTGTACCACCTGAGTTGTGGGGCCAGTGCATTTAAATTTCTGGTGGACTTAACCGATAGTTAAGTAATGCACATACTAATAGTGCGTACAAATATGTTAAATAATGCGATAAAATCACAAACAGAGGTTTGTTTGAGGACTTAAAAATTAGCACAACTGTCAAATATAAGCGCTATTTTGAGTTGGAGAGATTTACCTGACATACTCCTGTTGTGCGCTTGGTACATGAGATTAGTGTACAGATATAACAGATAACTCTCAA
Organism: Mantis religiosa; assembly: GCA_030765055.1. Classification (NCBI taxonomy): domain Eukaryota; kingdom Metazoa; phylum Arthropoda; class Insecta; order Mantodea; family Mantidae; genus Mantis; species Mantis religiosa. The sequence goes on from CM060950.1 coordinate 455,778,241, forward strand.
ACTGTGATCGACAAGATTTAAACTATTTGAAAATTCAAACCAAAAAGGAAGAATACCTTGAAAATCAGCACAAACCTATTTGTCGATATAAATTGTATGTTTAAAGAGATGTACGTTTGCTGTGGGATGAGATATTGTGCAATTCTTAGAATTAATCAATAATTATATATAATGCAATGGGAATGAAGCCTTCATATGTTATTCCCAGAACATTTAAGTTATATTTCATATAATATGAAAATACCTTAAGCATAAGTTACCTTAATACAAATAAAGTTAGCTAATATTAAGAAAATAAAAGAATATTTAGAAGGCTTCATAGGTAATGGCAGTTTGGAAGGGGAACATTTTATTAATACTTTCCAGTTTCGTTTATACTTCGATTGAATTACGAAGCTCGTTTTTTGTGCGATATTTTCTTTTACACACCCACACGCATGCGTGCAGGAGCGGAATTTTAAATTGACCCTCGAACTACGTTTTTGTGGTGAAACTATCATATCCAATTTTTGAGTGCCGTAGAATGGTAGAGTGCGTTAGCAGAAAAAATTAGCGATTTCAATTGAGAAATGTAATAATTATTTGAAGTCTCAAACCAATAAAGTATATCTTAGAAATTGTTAACCCAGTTGTGTTTTTTGTGTGTGTACTTTAGCAAGATGTGATGTATAGCAAAATGTTGATTTTTTCTTATAGAAAAAAAATATACAAAAGTATCCAAGAATAAATGGAATTTCGAAGGTTATTACCAGAAAAATTTAAATATAATTTGCTGAACCTATCCTTAGGAAATACTGAACCTACCAAATTTACTAATTAATCGAGATACTCATAAATTGTTATTAAAATTATGATAGCTATACATAAAGGAAAAGTGGTCAACTTTAAAAGGAAATCTGTAACTATCTATGTATATCTTACTCAATGATGCTACGCCAATTTGAATTTTCTTTAGCAAAGAAACGTATCTAAGTATATGCATGGGTGTATGTTCAAAGAAATTATGACACCGTTTCTGACTATAACGTTTAATAAATAGTATTTAGTTTACCGGAGGAGTTGCCGATCAATGGAAGCTAATGTACATAATTTCCGGAGTTAAAAGTACGGATTAGCTCTCTCAGGCCATAACACTCGAGGCAATAAGGACAGCTAATCCAGCTACGTCTTTTTCCAACGGCGATCCATCCGAAAGTATTTAAGATTATGCTCAGAATGTGTTACTAAGGTATAATATTCTTCTAATCACCTCCCCTTTTGCTAATGCCTAAAACATCCACTAATGGATATTTCTACGAGGGCTGTTCAATAAAGAATGGTCACAATTTTTTTGACAACGTACCTTTACTCATCCTCATAAATTTGGTGGTCCTTCTCATAATAGTTTCCCCTGAGTGCGATGCACTAGTCCCAGCGTTTCTGCCAGTATTCAAAGATATGCTGGGAACCATTTCTCAGAGATTCTTCAAAATCTCCTCCACAGCCTTCACCACTGCTTCTGGTGATGTATAATGCCTCCCACGAAGGCGTTCCTTCAAATTAGGGAATAGAAAAAGAGTCACATAGGGCTAAATCCGGGTATAGGGAGGGTGAGGGATGTACTTCACTTTGATTTTTGCAACATTCAGCAACAACATTGGCAGCATCCAGTCTACTTCATGGAAATGTGGTTTTTTGCGCCTGATATGGACTTGCAATGTTTTCAGGACATCCTTGTATTATTGTGCAGTTACTAATGTGTGGGCAGGTACAACATACTGATAAACCATTCCATGAATAACAAGAAACGAGATGACTACAACTTTCCCAGCAGAAGCAACCACTTTTGCCTTTTTTGGGGGTTTGGTGATGAAGCTTGGTGAACAGCTTTGCTGTTTGCTCTCAGGACCAAACTGATGTAGCCAAGTTTCATCAGCAGTGATTACGTTTGAAAGAAACTCCGGATCTTCCTCTAACATCAACTAACTGCATGTTACCTTCATTGCAGCGGTAGGCGATACTGAACATGTGTAAACTTGCCTGGTTGTCACAGGCGGGAACCAGGAGTACCAGCAATGAAACTGCTACGGCGGGTTTGTTTCACATTAGGCTAACAGAATAGAATAAGACTGAATTTTGTTGCGAAAAATTATGACCGTAAAAAAGTTATGATCGTTCTTTATTGAACAGCCCTTGTAATACGATGTTGCCATTCATTTCTACATTTCTGAAACTTATTTATTTCCTACACCGAGTCTATATATCACTTTTTAAGAAATATTCTCACATATTCGAAGAACTCCAAGCTAGCCTGCTATATCTAAGCTGGAAACTTCAGATTGTTCTACCCCGTCAGTAACGATATCCACCGAATCACCTATACCAATTTTCCAGAAAAACAGCCGTCACTAATTTCCGTACTTAATGGCATTTTACCCCGAGACAACCTGCACTCATAAGCTATTCTCAAACCTACAGCTCCTTAACATTTAACATAAATGCACAAACTATGCATACCTAATTTTGTTAGGTACGAGTATTCATTACTTCAACGAATCCGTAATTTATGTATCAAATCTCAAATTATGTTCTGAAAATGATAAAAGAAACATCGGATTATGTCTGTGCTCTTTGTCTCTCCGTTTTATTAATGTCAACACAACTGAAAAAAGGTAAATGTAACTACTTCACTCAATATAGAAGTGAGACTTGGCTTCTTAGTAGAACTGGAAAACAAATTAGAAACTAAAATAAATTTCCGAGAGGACACCAGGCATCCGCTACCTGAGAACATATTTTTTCTTTAATTTTTTAATTGATTGATCAGAAGTACAATGCTCTACAGATCAGAGTGAAACGAAGGTTAGAGAACAATAAATTAAAGAACAATAACACCCGGGATAGGCTAACGGGCCGCCCCTAACTACATTAAGTTAGAGCTCCAATAATACACTCTGAGGAATTATGTCAATATTGGAGATGTAAGACACAAAGCACTAGAATCACTCGAATCAGATGTATCACTCAGAAGTAGGCCCTGTGGTAGTCTCCTCTTTAAGCGTGAGGGCTGGCGCGTGCGGGCACCGATGCTATAATGCACAACTCCTGGAACTTCTTGCAGCGTGGAAAAGAAACGACGGGCGATCCTGCGAATGTAGTCTTGAAGAGGTAAAGTCCTAGTTCGTGATGGAGCTGCTGATTACGGATGAACCATGGAGCGTTGGTAGCGACGCGCATGAAGCGATTCTGTATAAATTGAAGACGACGCAGATGACATGTGTGTGCGGCCCGCACACTTGGCAAGCATAAGTAATAAGCGGACGAACGAGTGATTTATAAAGTAACAATGAAGGCTGTAGGCCGAGGCTGAAACGGCAATGTAACAGAAGTGAGAGTTTTGAAAGCCGTCTGGAGGCCAGTGATATAAAACGATCCATGTGAGCACGCCAGGTCAGTCGAGAATCCTAAAGCTGTAACAGTACTTTTGGGTTATGTTTGAAGTATGAAAATTTATAAATTTATAAAAATTGATTATGTAAATATATTTAATAATTTAAATATGTAAACATGTATGTAATTGTGTGATTGGCCGAAATAATAATTATATGACGTAATATGACGTAATGTGGTGACGTGCCATTAAATCGGCCAATCACAAAATTAAGGGAAGTAACGATAGTGACGATAAGTCAATCTTTAGGAGGAAGATATGTTCTTCAGTCTTGTTAAGTTACGATAAATCAATAATCTGGCTTCATGGTGGAAAATTGACGCGGAGAAGATAAAAGTTTTGAATAGTAAGAGATAAATGAATAATCTCGTTTTAAAGAGAGAGATTTTTGTTGTAATGGTGGAGTGTGATGAATACTGGTACTAGATCAGGAACATTTTAAGTTGTAGCTTGAATCCGTTTAAACACAACAAACTAATGAAGGAATATATCACACAAATTTTCTCGTGGAACTCGATTGATACTTCAAAATAATCATGAAGGTGAACATATGAACATAATTTTGGAGCCGACGTTGGCGAGGATGCCTTGTACAGGAGGATCCAAGAAAGAAATCATAATTAACATTACATGATTCAAATTCCCAATTACAAATGGCGCCGCAACGTGTGGCCGAATAGGATAAAGAAGAGGAGATTAAAACATCGTACAGCTCCGTGGAAATATAAAAGGAAAGGAGAAAGAAGAGAGAAGAAAGAAGAAAAGGAGAACTGATTTAAGCGAGTGAAATTAAAAAAAAATAGTAGTAGTAGATTTATGTTGCTAAGAAATCAGAAAATAGTTAAAAGGATGGCGAGTAGAAAATAAATAATAGTGGAAGGAGAAGTTAGTGATAGTGTAGGAATGAGAAGGGTGGATGTAGGATTATGCAAAGATAACGAGTTAATGTTAGAAAGGATAAAGAAAATGTTGATAGACGTAAAATCAGAGTTGAAATCGGTTGATTGATGTAAAATCAGAATTAAAACAAGATATAAATGAATTGAGGCAAGAATTAGCTCAGAATAAAGATAATATTAAAGATTTGAAACAAAGTATGTGCAATTAAGATGTTAACTTAAGACAGGAATTGGCAGAATGTAATTTAGAGGTTACTTTGTCACAAAAGTTAAAACAGGAATTGAAAGGTGAGATAGCACAAGAAATTAGAGAGGAAAGAAAAGAACGTAAAGAGAATATGGAAAGGTTACTCCAAACAATAGAACAGAATAAGAATGAAAATAGACAGGAAATTATGGAATTAAGAGAAATAATTCAGGAAACTGGGTTAGGTCAGGACATTGTGAAACAAGAAATAAGAATGGAATTAAACAAAGAGTTAGAAACATTTACGATACAACAGGCAGAAATAACACAAAAACAAAGAGAAGAATTAGGAGATAAAGTAGAAGAAATAATCAATGTAATTTATTCTGAAATGAAATTACAACATGAAGAAAGTAAGACACACCAAGAGGAAATAAAGTTACAAATTGATGAGATAAGTAAAGCGAAAGAAGTAATTTTGCAAATTAAAGAGGCATAAGAAAATTTTGAATTAGAGAAGGATAACTTAGGAAAATTGACACCAGTTGTAATGCATTACAGGCTAGTGAAGTAAATAATGTGAAAGAAATGCATAGAATTAGAAATACAAATGACTGTGACTTACCAGGTGAATTAAGGAATCAGAAGTCTGGTGATATAGTAAGTGAATGTAGTGAGTTTGCGAGTCCAGATATCATAGAAACACACAAAAAATTTCCTCACACAGAGTTTCACAGTCAAAGTCAAAATGTATATGTATACGAAAGGTTCACACAAATACAAATACACAATGAATGTTATAGTGGTCATATGTATGATACACCACACAAAATCATGTTTTTTGTTTAAGATTTGAGCATACAACTAATCTAAACTTCAAACAACGTTATGATGTACATAAAACAAAATATGGATTTCCCAAATTCTGTATGTTTGCAAAGATCAGGTTAGCCAAATGAGAAAAATATATCACACTAACTGTTCAAAAGTTATAAATATTGATACAGGACAGCTAGAAAAATTAATTATGTGGGCAAATCACCCAACATAAATGACTAAACAGAGAATTCTTTTGCAAATAAATTGGTCAAAACTCAGTTTACAAATAGTTAAAATATTTTTATATTGTTATAGCATGTTTGTCCACAGTCAATATTTTAAAAATGTTAGTAATAAAGATACTCTAATGCAAATTTGGGGCGGGGCACAACCCCAAATGACATTTTAAAGCTGGTTCGCTATATGATGACCTTAAAATTCCACGGTTTTGAATATTTAGAGAAATAACAAGAAACATCTCCGTTTCAAATAAAAATGTATTTCACATAAAGTATGTTTCAACAGGACCTAGCCCGCTTCGGTAGCGTGGTGGTAGCATGTCTGCCTCACGTTCAAGAGGTTCCGAGTTCGAATCTTGGTCAGGTTGGGTCACCTAGTTAAGGTTTTTACCGGGGTTTTCCCTTATCCTTCAACACTAATGTCGCGTAAACTCTAAGCTCCATGGACCCCGGTCTCATTTGAGCATCATTTCACCCATTCCATTCATCGTCCGATATTACTTAACGTTGGAGAACGTAAATTACAACAACAACAAAAAGTACATGAGTAAAGATTTTCTGTTTATCTTACAGTTTCATATTTATACAAATATTGCCTAGATTGACAAGGGCTTCTGAGAACATTCCCAGAAAATTTATGATGTACACTTAGTGTCACAGAATTAGAGTCAATGTTTTAAACCAAATTCATAGTGATCTGTTAGAAAATCCCAAGTTTTCACCAAATTCTACGTACAAGCGATGATGTGGTGTAGAGGAATTTTCATGAAAATATTCGTATCACGTCCTTCGAAAATGCTGAAGAAATGATGCCTCTAAGAGACTTTGTATTTGTAACTTATGACCTTCGGCAGACACGGGGCCGCGGGAATTTTTCTGGACTTTGATCTAAGGAAAATGAAAACGTCTATAGTAGTATAGAATTGAGAGAATCAGCACAGTGTAGATAAGATGTTGAACTCTCCTCTGTGTTAATATATGAGTGATGTAGAATGCTCATTGATTTAGAACTCTCCTATATGAAAATCGAGTTGTAAAAGAAGGGGAGTGTTGGCGTAGTGCCGTTCTCCCCTGTGCAGTGAGATGTTTTTGAGGGTTGGGATGATGATGATGATGATGATGATGATTGTGTGTGTGTGTGATGTGTAATGTGTGATGGGTGGGATGGGTAACGGGGGGGGGGGGTTCCGGGGATGTTTGAATTAAATGTATTGATAGTAATTCTTCGATGACTGTGCTTGAACTCTCATGTATGAATATCGAGTCTAGGGTTTGATATCTATTACGTTCAGTGCTTCGATGTCTGTGCTTGAACTCTCATGTATGAATATCGAGTGTAGGGTTTGATATCTATTACGTTTAGTGTATGATATATGATGTAGTATCGTTATTCTTTAGATAAAAGAATATCGAGAGAATGATTAGGTATGTTTACTGGGAGAGATTTATGAAAATAAATGTAATAAGACATTCTGGTAAGGGGTGTTCCCTATGCAGAATCTCTCCTTGAGCTATTGTATCCAAGAGCGATGTAAAGGTTAAGAAAAGGTTAAATTCCATTCCCACATCGAGGTACGAGAGAATATAAATCTATTCCACATTGAAGTATAAGGGTGATGACGTGTTGTCATTCCTCAAGATTTGTGCATATGTGAGTAAATTCGAATTAACAGGTCTCACCCTGTCCCGCCAGCTCGGGAACGAACGTGTCCTCACTTCACACAAACCCTCCGTCCGTTAAGTACAATCGACGATAGGATGGGGAGGGGGGAGACAGGTATGATCACGTTTCATCACCCATCTGCTCACTCGGGAACGAATGCATTCTCACTTCACATCGCAACGTCAAGATGAGTCGAACAACAACACCTATCATTGAAAGTGATACCAGATTCTGGGAGAATCTACGCAATTTCGAAGATTTGCAAAAGCATTGGGTTGAGCACCACGATGAAACGTGTGATGGAAAGATGCATCAAGTGATTTGCAAGAATCCTTCCCATCATGATTCGATCACATCTTATGCTCAATGCGGAAAGAATTGTAAAGTGTACCTCGGGTAAGTAGAATTATAATTGTGTGTTAACGTGAAAGTGTTGTTATGTGTTAGATAACTAATGATAAATATGTTTATTTCAGTAAAGCCCAAAGTGAAGATGTGGCATGCCAGTCCGAACAGGATCAAGGTGAAGATGTGTGCGGTCCGTACAATGATCGTCCGTTTAAGGATATCGGTACATCGAAACCCGAGGAGGAAGTCATAGAAAAGTGAGTATAAAATAATAAGAGTTTTACGTTAACAAGTGTATTAAATATTCACGATGTTGAGACATAGTTCGTGTATGTCCGCAGATCCAGTAAGAAAGGAGACAAGAAAAAGAAGAAGACGAACTGCAAACCGAGAATCGTCAAAGCCAAGAAGACGTTCGATCAAGACAGTTTCATCATAATGATGTTCGAACCCTTCACACCCTTCGCAGAAGAAGTAGAGGAGGAAGTTGCGAGTGATGGTAAATAGTGTGTGCATGAACGATAACGACATCTCCATCAGCATTGACTTTCGTGTGAACATAGGATTATACAATGAACTCCCATCACTTTACATTAAAGACACACATGACGATACGTTTGTGTATATTACAAAAGAGGATTGGGAGGTAATAATGTCAAATTTGTGTGTTTTGGATACGTATCTGAAAGATGGTAAGCATCCATGTGCACCGTACAGTGAAAATATAATATATGCATTTAATATAATGTTATGCATGAATAAGATGCAAGAAATAGCGTTTGTGAATACATGTTTAAATGTGGGCAGTATAAATCTGAATAGTACTACATTCAATGGACTTAAAAGACTAATTCCATATATTGAAAGAAATTTATATCAGTTGTATGATATTCATAAATCATTATGTTCATATGATGCAAAAAGCAGGAGTGCAAGGAAGAGGATATTGGAGATGTATGTTAAAGTCAATAAAAAGATAATTTGAATTTGTAATGTTTTATTTATTACACCTATATGATAGATTGTACAACATGAGTTAGTGGTTTATAAGTGAATAATTTATCATGAATAATTAAACAGAATAATGAAGTTTGTGCAGGAAAATTTGACGATGCTTGAACTTCCAATCTGACATTCACTGCCCCCGTCACAGTATCCTCAGGTTGATGAGAGCAATCGATGACGAATAGCGGTGCATATTTCAGAAAGTCGTTCCTTTTCAAAAGAGGGTAATTCTCCTTTCCATAGTAGGATGATTGAAATTTGGAATATTGATCATACAGAGATGCAAATTTCGAATTGGCGAAATCCAAATTCATATCGTGATAGGGGTAAGATTCACTGTTGAGATAAAGTTTCAGATTGGTGATATTACAATTATCAAATAGAGAAGCATCCTTAGCGAGATGATTCAATCTATCCACTTGTGCACCGACTATGACGAAACGTGGTTTTTCAAGTTTAGTCGTGGTTGCAATGTTCCATGTGAACGCTTTACTTTGAGGTACAGCAGGTTGAGTGTGAAGGTCCAAGGTTCGAAATGCGACGTGTAGAGGTTTATCCGATTTGACGAGTTTAAGTTTATCAACTCGTTCAGAATCCGAAAGTCGAAGTACAGGCATCCTCCATTCGAGTCTAGTTAGTTGTATGGTTGTAGGATCGTTTCCAATGATACAATTATTAGAATCCTTAGATCTAATGAGAATAAGTTCAAACTTGCTATTAAGTATGACCTCCTTGTGATCGTCGGCGAAACCCAGCAACATCGAAAGAGGAACGATAGCATTGAAGATACCATTCGATGTATTCACGATGTCTACCACACCTCCAGGATAGATCCATCCAGCATTTAGTAAACGATTCGATTCCAGTTCATTCAGTGCAGCATAGTTACGCATCGTTGATGAAATGCCCGGATTCCTAGTTCTATCAATAGTCGTTCCATTCATATCCAGACGAATCTCATCGAATAGGAATGCCATAGCATTGTTACTCAATTTCGATGTGGCAACGGTGCCGTCGGGTTTAGTGAGAGTCCCCTCAATGTAGAGATAACTTCTATTAGGAAGCGTGTACAAATCTTCAGCTTGACATGGAATTCTAATTTCATCGTTCACATCGAGAGCTGACGTATTGTCCGGTAGGAATACGTGTTCTTCCTCCTTGCTGATCTTATCATCAAAGGTCGGAATCCCGGTCACGTCCAACACATCCATCATAGAACCTTGAAGCCTAATTTAGCGAGAAATCTTCGATTAGACGATGTGATTAGCTTGCGGGTCGATGATCGAGTAGAGATCAATCTCGAGAGATGTTTTTTAATATAGCATCGTCTCTTAAAACTTATACCCATTACGACGTATGTGCAATCGTACAGTGATGGTTTCGTTCCTGAAATCTAACTTATCGCCGTTCTGGTCTACCACTCTAATGTCGAGATGATCAATGAGATTCGTATCGATGATTGGTAAATATATAGGACTTGATGGTTCCTGCGAAATATGATAACCTGGAGGTACCGATGGGAAAAATTCATACAGAGAATGACCACTTTTACCATTGATGAAAGATCCCGTTGCAAGACTACACTCGATACGTATGATGCTGACTTTGAATATGTTAACCAAATCATTAGACTCGGTCAGCACGTTTGCCGGTACCCTCTGTTTAGAGGTGAAACCGAGAAGTGAAGCAATAGATCTCTCACGACTAAAGTCGATAATATAGGGAGATTGAATTTCTGATTTCATGGTGTTATTATTAGCACGTAGAATAAAGTCGTCACCGATGTCGAGAGCATCCTTGATCAATCTGGCGATATCATCCAATTCATAAGTACCCGGTGGAATTACTATACGTTCGACTTTTCCATCGCGAACGTAATGGAATAGATTATTACTCTCGTCCACATTCGGAATTGAGTAAAAAGTCTCAAAATTCAATAGAGCTATCTCGTAATGTCCGTTAGGATCCAGATGTAATGGTGGATTTAGAAATGTAGAGAAGCTGGTATCACTACCACTCACGGTGATCGTGTAACTCATCGAGGAGAAACTGAAGGCACAAGTGACCGCAAATCACAGAATCGAATTCTTGAAATCTCGTTGTATTATATAGGAGCTTGACACCCGAAAGGTACGTTTCTATCTCTTCCGGAGGTCTCAGATCGCCGAAACTGTCAAAGTAGTAGGCAACGTCACCATCCTTACGTACAGCAACCCAATGTGTACCAGGGTTATTTGATGTATCCAGATTCACTACTATTCTCTCATAGTATCGAGGATGTGGAGGTAGTTTATCGATTATGTAGACACCTCTAAAATGTGGAATGCATAGACGTCGTGCATACGAATCGATCTCGTTAGCACTCAGGGCTTTTTCCGGGATAAATATAGGCCTCGCCCCGAGTTTTTTGATCGAAGATATAATCCTCTACCCTTACGACGTCTCTTACGGCGAAGACCTTTGCCCTGAGCCAAAGATTCCATGCGCTCGTTGTGACGTGTTAATTCCGCAAGTTGTTTTGCATCCGAACGTTTCTTATTGACAGCCGTAGCAATCTGAGCAGCACCTCCAGCTAGACCACCTGCTGCACCTAGAGCTGCTAAAAGTGGTAGCAAAGGTAAGAAACCACCTCTCTTGTTGCGACGTTTACGCATGCCAGCGCCCGCTGCCAATTTACCCTTCATAAGTGTAGTCACAAGTCGAGCTGCAAGTCGTTCGCCCAAAGAAGCGTCGGCAGACTTTACACGTCTCCAAGCTCTCTCTACCAACACCTTATCGGCTAGACGACGAGATTCTGTATCAGTACTCTCTGCGTAAGCCCGATCGTGATCGAGACACGCTGAATCTAACCCGTTCACCGGTAAGTCACCTCTCTGCAAGCGTTTATGTAGATTCGTTCCGGGACCGCAGAAACGATAACCTGGTAAATGTGCCTCAAATGGTAATGAATTAATCAAGGAATTAAGAATTCCCGAACCTTTGCGTGCACGTGTAGAGCGCATGTCTCACTATGAAATAAAAAAGGCAAAACGTGCGCTTTATAAGTATACGATTCCTATGACGATTGGCTAAATCCAGTAAAGACATAGATTGCCCTTATCACGAACGAGATAAAAGACAAAACTTATGCTTTATAAGTATTAGTCGCGATATGGAGATAGTAAAGCAAAAGTGTACGCTACCCATACAGGTGTTAGATTTCGAGGATGACATTCGCAAAGGACGACACGGTACGTTGTTTCCGAGTAACGTTAGAGCGCTCATACTGGGCAGTTCAAATGCTGGAAAAACGAACGTTTTACTCAACCTGCTTATTCACGAGAATGGTCTGAGATTCGAAAACCTCTACATATACTCGAAATCGTTGCAACAACCTAAATATCGATATTTACTCAGGTTACTGAAAACTATACCCGATATAGGTGTATTTACGTTCGATGATGGTGATAAAGTAATTCAAACGTCGGATGCTAGAGAAAATTCGATATTCGTATTTGATGATGTGATAAATGAAAAACAGGGTAAGATAGCTTCATATTACAGTATGGGTAGACATCGTAATGTCGATGCTATATATTTAGCACAATCATATGCTAAAGTACCTAAACATTTAATTAGAGATAATGCAAATATGATTATATTCTTTAGACAGGATAATCTCAATTTAAAACATATATACGAAGATTATGTAAATACCGATATGTCCTATGATGAATTTAAGAATATGTGTAAACATATATGGGAGAGTGATGAACGATCCTTTGTTGTTATAGTACCAGAATATCCACTGAACGAGGGACGCTACCGTCACGGTTTTGATCGCTTTATCAGAATGAATAAATAGAATAATCCATCACTTAAGCAATGAGTATCGACAGGTTCGGATCCCGAAGAATCATACCCTCTAGGGGTGTGTTCAATCGATATATCATAACTAGAGATGGATCGGGAAACTATCGATTCAAGGGAAAGCGGTTGTGCAATATTCATGACCCTGAAGAAGGTGACGATGCATCGACTAAACGTTATGTGGATACGCATACGGCTGACGTCGAGAATCGAATGCAAATCTTCAGCGAGCAGACCTCGTATCAGCGTATGGGCGAGTTTGAAGCTATGCTTAGGGATCACATACAAAAATCGCTCGACATCCAATACAACAATTTAATGGAGTACTTAAGTAAATATGCATTTAAACGTGATTCCGAAAATAATGTCATTATAGATGGTATAAGAATGAAAACGCTGTTGGACCCCCTTCACGAACACGACGTTCCTAATAAAAAATATGTAGATGATAGGATTCCAATTCACGACTCTAATGAAACTCTATCATTTCGAATGAAGAGATTGAAGGATTTAGCCGACCCGATAGATGATAGGGATGCAGTCACCATGAGTTATGTTAATCATTTCTTTATACAGAAACATAATGAATTGCAAACGGGTTTAACTGAGACTATAACAAACATTGTCGATACTATTACACGGAAACAGAATGAATTACAAAGTCAGTTAACTAGAACAATCACCTCCGCTACGAGACTATTACTACAGCTGTAGAAAAAGAAGTGAAAGAACTAACCGCACGACAAACGGAACTTGATAATAAACTAATCACTATAAATAATGATATTCATACTATGAAAACACGAATGAGAAATGTTGTAAACACTATGTTACAACAATTGAAAGCACAACTCATAATTTCATTGCAAACACGTCCGTTTCGAGGTCCCTCTTTAAGGTATACGTTAACATCGGGACTCGAATACTATAAAGTTCCTGGAAATGGAAGTGTACTCTCGTGTTCCATCGTATCATCGGTACATCCGCATGCTGTAAATGATACATTGTTTGCAATAAACGGAAGATTAGTTGAAAGATATCCTGTAAGAGTTGAAACTGGCGATATTCTATCGTTTACAGCGCCAGTCGGACGTGCTAAAGATGGTCATATATTAAGTATAGAACTGATAGTTTCATATAAATTAGCAGTAGCTGATTAATTATACATTCATTTCGATATGGATGCTGAAGCTATAAGACTTAAGGAATCCATTGCCCGTCACAGTAGGGCAATAAGAGAAAAGTTACGTTCTCTCAAAGGAATGAAATTCGAAACGCAACGAGTCATGTCTGAAGTTCTTCAACCTGTAACCGAACCATTGAAAGTAATAGCGAAAGCACACCAAGACAACAACGACGACGAAACTACAGATGATGCTAACGGATCTGATCTCGTGTCAAAGTATCTACACAAGGTTCGAACTGCCAGTTCGAGTGACATGGACAATACTTACGGCATACGTTACGAGGATAATGAGTATAAATTGGGTAACAAGACAGTTGTGTTTAAATCTGATGGTGTTCAGATAGGAACAGAAACGTATGAACCCACAGCAGGCTTATATGAATTATTATTTAAACGTTTACCTCGCAATACATCGTACACAGATGATGATTTAGACGTGTATTCGCAAATCTTACAGAATACTCAAGTTTACAGACACGGTTATTCAAGAGATGGACGTTTAAGAGCAAATCGAGGGTTCAAGTATCGTCATATCATTCGTGACCTTGTTAGTAATCGAACTGGATTTGGTTTACGTTGGAAAGAACATGTACCGCAGAGAAAATTAGATTACGTCTACTGGAACGATCCGAATGAAATAATAAACAGATTAAGATTATTGGTTGCGTCGAGGGATGCAGGTAATTTGAATCACTCACCCGAGATAGAAGAAATTATTACAGAACTTAAAACATCAAAAATTATAGCATGATAAAACGTCGCATTGCAACCGAGTTACATGCACCAGCTAGAAGACGATTTTTACGTCGTAAGATCATAAGCAAAGGAATGAACGATTTAGTACAAATAGATCTTATGGACATGTCTAATTATGCAAGAGACAATAGGAATTATAAGTATATTCTTCTTGCATGCAATTTTTATTCCAAGATGGCTTATGCACGACCATTACGTGATAAAAGTGGTATTAACGTTTCGACTGCTATGGAGGAGAAATTGAATGAAATGGAATCGTTTCCGAAGAATGTTCAATCTGATAAAGGAAGGGAGTTTTACAATAAACATTTCCGCGAACTAATGAATCGTAATAATATTAATCATTACAGTACATTCACACACGTTAAGGCTGCTGCAGTGGAACGTTTAATAAGAACGATCAAACTGATTTTGCATAAGGAATTTATTGTTCAAGGCTCATATCAATGGATAAACATACTACCTAGAATTATTCATACCTACAATAATACTTACCATCGAACGATTCGTATGAATCCTGTAGAAGTTCGTGATAAATCTCTCCTGCTCAGCGTCTACAAATATGATAGAAGTCTGCGTGAGAAGCGAAGATCTAGGCTTCATCGTGTTGGTGACTACGTGAGGATTTCTAAGCATAAAGGTGTTATGGAGAAAGGTTATCTACCAAATTGGAGTGTTGAAGTCTTTAGGATACGTACAGTGCAAAGGACACATCCATTGACCTATCTCATCGAGGATCTGGAGGGTAAACTGATTGAAGGAGCATTCTACGGTTATGAATGACAGAAAACTCAATATCCAGACACGTATTTAGTTGAAAGGATCATTAGACGTCGTGGTGATAGGATTCTGGTGAAATGGTTAGGATTTCCTACCCGTGAATGGATTAATGAGGTGGACATTGTATAAATAAAAAAACACACAACTCAATAAAGAAATATAATTTTAATGATATATTGTGTTTGATTTTTTTTGTTCACATTGATTCCTGACATCTTCTGTAACTGCTAATTCACATCTCCTTAACTTAAACATGATAATAACATTTTTATACTTTTTTAAAAATCTTCTGTAACTGCTAATTCACATCTCCTTAACTTAAACATGATAATAACATTTTTATACTTTAAAAAAAATCATACATGATTATAGTTGAATTAACATTTAATTGTAGAGATTTTAACATAACGTACATGCTAGTTCACATTGAGTATATATATATAAATTCACCTACCCTTAACGTAAACATGATAATTACAATTTGAAGTAATTAGTAATATACGTTAAACAAACATCATACATGATTATAGCTGAAATAAGAGCCTTTGTACATGCTAGTTCACATTGATATATATAAATCTCCCCTCACCCCTTAACGGAGACATGATAATAACATTTTGATATAATTAGTAAATATATTTTAATAAAAAATCATACATGATTATGGTTGAATTAACATTTCATTGATTTCTGCTATCTAACATTTCAAAACGACATGAATAGGAAAAAATATTCCTTCACCCTAACATAAACATAAAAAAAGCAACACGTTATCTTTCAAATGAAGTAAATATGTTATTATCATGTAATTAGTAACACACTTTACAAATATACTTGAAACTCAATTATTTCGTTTTTTGAAATACAGTAATATGTTATTATCATGTGCCTAGTAATACCTTTTAACTCAGTTGTAACACACTTTACAATTATACTTGAAACTCAATTATTTTATTTTTTGAAATACAGTAATATGTTATTATCGTGGCCTAGTAATACCTTTTAACTCAGTTGAATCTATGCTTTATTGAGAAAAGAAAAAGAAATTTACACTTGGCAATTTTCTATAGCATAATGTCCCCATGCTAATGTTGAAAATGAATTATTGGGAATGTATCGTTTTGTATCGATACCACTTAAAGCTATCTTATTAGATTCAATAGTATGAACATCATGTTTATAACTTCTGAAACATGTCTGTATGCTTCGATGTATAGTGTCAGGATGTGTAAATCATGAGAGATATTGTTCAAAGGTTATGAATCTCATCGAATCTTTTGTTACACCTTTTGATTTTTTAATCACTTCAGTATCATATCGATAACTATATAATTTCGATTTCAGCCCTACATATTCAGTCATCACTCTACCGGCTAGCTCATCCTTGAATAATCCTGAAATTTTCTTATTTGCTAACGGAATACCATACACATTATCCATTGGATAATTAGATGTATCGAATAAATGTATATTGGTTTTAATAAATTCATATATATCGCAGCTAGATTCAAAGAGAAAAGCATCCGTGTCCGTATAGATTAAAGTTACATCTTTCAATTTTTTCTTCAGAATTTCATAATAAAAATCATACATTTTATGTTTGGATAGATCCAGGATTGCTTGTCCTATGTATATTGGCTTATTCATCAATATTTCATCTCTGACCAATTCTATACCTATTAAATTTTCATCAAAAATCACGTACCTTATACATGTCTGTCGAGCTAACAATTTACGCGCACGTTTCCAGCTGGTAGCTAAATGAAATGAATTATAACGTTTTACATTCTCTATAAATTTTCCATAAACACAATTATTCATTAACTTCCATAGATTTTGACCAAATTTCGTCTTATCTTCAATACGTTTACGAACGTTGAGTTCAATGTAAGGATTTATCCAGTTAGATTGTTTGTAACCTATTACTCTATGTATACGCGATGGAATCAAACCAAGTTTAACACATTGTTGAAAATTGAGATAATGTAATACGTATTTATTTTTATCATTCAATGTTGTTAGCAATTTTGTATACTTATCACCTGGCGCGATTTCATTCAAAGGGAATAATGGCAAATCATTTTGTATATCATGAAGTTCCTGTGGATACTTAAAGTCTACTTCCAACACATATCCCACGTCAGAATCACTTGTAATAGACATAAAATCTATTGATTTAATTTCAGCATCAGTTAGCCACCTTATATCAGCGTATGGTAAGCTATTATTTTCCATTGTATAACTATATAGAGAATTGCAGTCAACGTACATTAAATAATTAGTTGGTTGAGTGTTATCATAGCTAGTCATGTATCTGTTATTCGCCTTTGCATACCGTTTGGACACAGTGCAAATTCCACCTCGTATTCCTTTTTCGAAGAAATCTAGCATAGTCTTATCTGTTAATAATGAAATCTGTACACCAGTCGTTCTTAACATTGCATCATAGGCTAACCCGGGAAGTGTGTAATACTGACACGGGTCGAGTCCGTACAAACCGATACTTAATTCACGGAAGCGTTCAAACACGTCCGTTAGTATTAATGTATCGCACTTAAGATATATATTTAAATATTCACCCAGATTTTTAACATTGAATTCATTCCATACCGTTCTAGCATGACTATAATCCTCATCACTTACATGATCAAACTGATGTTTGGATGGTAGACTATTCTCGTATAATTTTTCTATAGAATCCACATACGTGTACGGGAAGACACCTTTACGTTTCATCAGTTGTCTATGCAAAGGATTCGTGTACATATTATTGGTATAATGAAAATCATCTGCTTCTAACATATCCGAAAGGTTACTAAGTTTTGAATCCAAAAAACGATAGCTATCCAGAAATCTTAGATATATACTCATTCCATTCGAATTTGTATATCTTTTGCTAAAGGATAAGTAATTTTCAGAAGTTTGTGCAATACAGTTGATAGGTTCCGTATCGTAACCTAGTTTCTTTAATATGAAATGAGCATCGTATTTTGACAAGCAATGAAAGAATATTGGTATGAATCCTGGCATTTTCCTATTTAAATTGCAGTACTTATGAGCTGGGCCAACGTAACTTCCAGTCAAATGACAATGATCACGAACCTTTATACACGAGTTAAGAAATTCACGTTTGCATATGTGACATCGTGTTGCATTTTGATATTCTAGCTCATCCACATCTCTCATACTTATTTCAATTTTATTAGCATATATATTAATGACCTGATTTGCAATTAACGTTAATTCTTTAAGAAAATTTTCAATTGCATATGGACCTTCAAATGATTTGAAACGTGTTAAATTTTTATCATAACTACAGACCAAATGTAATGCAATTGCATACGCTTCATGTTTATGAATGCTACGTGTCCAGCTTTTACTCGATACATCTTGACACGAATCTACCTTACGTAAGATACATTCTATGTCTGCATAAACCACGAATGGAACTTTTAGACATTTCGAATATGCGTTAAATTCAACGAGATCAGTTTTACCAGCCTCGGGCATTCTGATAATTTGATTCATCATACACCTCTTTTTATGGCTATTTAAACGTGATTCTGATGTGAAATACAAGTTACAATTGTTACATAACCATTTTCGCCCATTATGTTTCGTTAGCTGCTTTCCTAGCAAACGTGACAAGTCTGTTATCAGACAATAATGTCTTTTATACATTAAAAGATTAACATGATGTGATTTTATCTCTCTTGGTTGATATAAGAGAATAATCGATTTATTTTCAACACCGTATATCGTTATTGAAATATTTGAATTTTGATTCTCGAATTTTTCTACATCTTTCAATGATACGGGGAATGTTATATTCTCAAAGTTAAATTCGTTACGAAAATCATATCTTTTATAGGACGTGGGTCGATTCTTGTTACGTTCTACTGGGTATTTGGATGCTAACAGACAGTATGCAAAGCAATATTTATCAGTATTACGAATGTTAATAACAGCTCTCTTCGATTTTATAAAGTCGGGTAATTCAGTATACATCCCTGCATTCAATGAATCGTATTGTGTCACATATATGGTTAATTTCTCAATACTGTATAAAGCTTTTGAACTGGTACGCGATTCAAAATTATCCATATGATCTAGTATAGGTTGTACAATCTTCTCTTCATACCATTTAGATTTATCTGTAGATTGCAATATCACCTCAAGTTTGCTGTTAAAGTTAAATGTATGAATATTATCGCTCTCTTGTGATATTATGACATATTGACAGGATAAACAGGATCCTATCTTAAGACCTGATTTATACATGTTTAAGCCCTTATCAATTTCATTCAAAATTAAAGGTTTGCATTCTGCTAAGAATATAACGGGATCAAGTATATTAACACAGTTGTGAATTTCATAGGTACATAATCTGTTTTTGAATGCTGACTCACTGTGATTACATCATAATCGTTCAGCCTGGGTCACGTTCGAACAGGTTTCCTCTTGCTGAATCGAGGGTTGTCCAGTGGCAGTATCGGAGCATCTTGTCGCCGTTTCTGAAAAATGCAATTACAACATTCGATTAACTTTACATACGGGAACATTGATTTACATGTATGTAAGGTGGTAACAGAAATAACATACATGTTAATAACTTTTACATGTATGAATCTCAATTTTACGTAAACTCTATACTTTACGTAGAACGTAACATGCATGTAACTTTTACATATGAAAATAGTTACATAATGATTATGTATTTTTACAATTATTGCTATCATCACGTAACTACAATATTCAGATAGTATGTAACTGTTTTACGTAATGCTCTCTCCCTTACATAAATGATAAAAACACACAACGTAAACCATATAGATGTAAAATACCGTAACTGAACTACGATATTCACATGTACGTTTTACACATATAAATTAACGTTCTTTTTTTCACCTACAACGTTAATTTTACGTGTAACAAACAAACGTAACTAACATGCATGTGAAATAACGTAACTGAACTACGATATTCACATGTACGTAATTATTACACATGAAAATTAACCCTACAACGTACACTCTCAATTACTACTACTACATGAAGTGCGATAATTAACACTTTAAGTTCTAATACAACATGTACGTACATGCAAGTAACTACATTCAATTACTAATACTACATGACGTGCGATAATTAACACTTTAAGTTCTAATACAACATGTACGATTTCACATTTACATGCAAGTAACTACATTATCACTTTTTTTTATGAAATTTTATTCAATAATTGTACTCACCTTTTGACGACATTACGGGCTGCTTAAAAAAGACAATTTATGTCGTTTGAAACCACTTTCTAGTGTTTCCTCGCCATGGTATTGCAGTATGCAGTCACCACGATTTAGTAGATCTTTCTGCGCTGCGGTCATGTGTTTGAATCTCTCCGGGAGGAAGACTTGGAATTCTGATGTTTCGACGACAACCCGTTCACCATATCTGGTCTTCACGGTTTTGACGGATCGAATGATGTGTTGAACGGACTGGTCTAATTCACGTAGTTTCTTTGTGGGAAGATGTGTTCCACCTTCAGCTAGTTGATTTAGCTGGAGCATCTCATGATCTGAAACAAACATATAAGCACAAACGAATCACTATTACTTCAACACTCTTCGTAAACAGAGATAAAAAATGAAATACAATATACAACTTTTCTATCTTACCTGTAGGATCCATATTTCCAGAGAATCGACTGCCTCCTAACACATCCGTGCCGGGGTATTTATTGAGAGAGGCTCCGCCTCCTCCTTCCGGGAGAGCTGTTACTGTCTACATATTACACTATGACTTTAAAGTTGTTGTGACTACGTTATGAGTTAAAACATATTACTAGTAACTTTATTATCATAGTTTAAACTTTATATAGGTTCATCATTTTTTACACCCCCTCCAACCGTATCTCTCCTTCCCAAACACCATGTTGCGTGCGCACACTAACTGTGATTCGTTCCCTACATCTTGGAGGGGGGATATAATTACACATTTCTTTACACACACATACTTGTACAAAATATATTTTTCTGAACATTTGATTTTTTTACATTTGGTATACTAACACATTCATAGTATTGTTTCATCATTCATACAAATATATAGATTCATTCGTTTAATTTTAAAATATATTCTTTTTTTTCCTAACGTTATTTGACAAAGTTAGACTTCGCTACAGCAATAGGAATGTTTTGATCACCCCTGTCACCAGTCTGGAGAGTATAACTCTTTTTCTCTGACCTACATACCAAGGGGGATGACGTTCAGTGGAGTATTCGTAATACTGAGGGGAGATTTTCTAGACAATTTTTTTATATGGAGGGTGATACCTTGCCATGAATAGTTAGGATATCAACACTATAGACCCCTACTTGCGTATATATATTATCGTATTGATTGATCAGTTTTGTATTACTCATATCTACTTAAAGATGAGATACTTTTCTCTCGTTATCTTAATCATTTTTAAATAGATGGTTAGTGCTTGTATTTTATTTTCGATGTTATGTTCCACTTTTATCATGCTTAGAGGGAATATTCTTTTTAAGTTATCGTGCTTAGAGGGTGCGTTCCTTTATCATGAAACCCCTTTCAAACAGCTTTACATTTGCATTCTTATACTTTTCTCTCAATATTTTTTTTATCATTCTTAAAGAGATGGGTAGTGCTTTTATTTTTATTTGCATTTGCTATGTACCACTTTTATCATGCTTAGAGGGGACATTTCTTTGTCATGCGACCCTCTCACATAGATTTACATTTCCATTCTTATACTTCATCAATGTGGAATAGATTTATATTTTCTCGTACCTCGATGTGGGAATGGAATTTTAACCTTTTCTTAACCTTTACATCGCTCTTGGATACAATAGCTCAAGGAGAGATTCTGCATAGGGAACACCCCTTACCAGAATGTCTTATTACATTTATTTTCATAAATCTCTCCCAGTAAACATACCTAATCATTCTCTCGATATTCTTTTATCTAAAGAATAACGATACTACATCATATATCATACACTAAACGTAATAGATATCAAACCCTACACTCGATATTCATACATGAGAGTTCAAGCACAGACATCGAAGCACTGAACGCAATAGATATCAAACCCTAGACTCGATATTCATACATGAGAGTTCAAGCACAGTCATCGAAGAATTCCTATCAATACATTTAATTCAAACATCCCCGGAACCCCCCCCCCCCGTTACCCATCCCACCCATCACACATTACACATCACACACACACACACACAATCATCATCATCATCATCATCCCAACCCTCAAAAACATCTCACTGCACAGGGGAGAACGGCACTACGCCAACACTCCCCTTCTTTTACAACTCGATTTTCATATAGGAGAGTTCTAAATCAATGAGCATTCTACATCACTCATATATTAACACAGAGGAGAGTTCAACATCTTATCTACACTGTGCTGATTCTCTCAATTTTATACTACTGTCTATTGCTGCTGAAATCCCAGTATCTATATTTGGGAACAACGCGTACTTACGCTATTTAATGTTAAGAATGTAGTACAGAAAGCAAAAAATATAATTTACATTGGTATATACCGATGTATGTTAATATACTACGAGTACCTTATATAATACACTGGAAATAGACACCATTTTTGTGCTTTTCACTAGTGTAGATGGGCAGATTAAAGAGAAGTAGTGTAGCGAAGGTGTATGATAGCATATTTGATATAAACCTAACGCAATTCAACATGTGCGTATAGTATAAGAAGTAGAGCGAATGTTTTTGGTGCCTTTTGATGTTCGGTTTATCCTCAAGCTGAGTGTGCAGAGAACACGGAAGCCCAGACGTGCTGTAAACAAGTGTAAACGTCGTGATTAATCGGCGTTAGACTTCGTTACCTGTCATTGAGGTACTGATTGCTTCTCTTAGGCAAGCTCTGGGGTCCGTCCCAGCTGGACAGTTTTGTCTTAAGAGATCTTTTCCCATACTTCCCACAACATTTAGAAACGGCACAAACGATAAGCCGCTTGAACGAAGCGAGCAAGGGAATAACACTTTTTAATGACCGGGCAGCTTGAGTAGGATAGCAGCAGGATAGTAACAATGACTATGTCACCCGAGCACAATCATTGACCATATGTCTGATCACTACACGACTATGATTATTATGATTATTTCTTTTCAACTTAACCCTACAAAACTTGAGCACAATTTATGCCGCATTTACTGTGTTCTCTCAAAGCTTAGACACATGCCACACAACGAGATTCCAATAGAAACCAATAGTTTGAGAATACTGATAATTCTATTGGGTAAAGTAAGGAAGAGAGGGTAATAAAGCGAGAAACGTTTTGCGGGAGCATGAGTTCATATCTTCTGCGCCGATCCGCATTAGAGTTGGCCCTGAAATTATTACGAGTAAAACGGGGTAACTTAAGACAACGAGTAGTGGATGGATCAAGTGGAAAAATGTATACACTAATCTATCACGAAGTAAAGGAATGCCCCTTCCTGCGCAGGCACTATCGGAAATATTTCTGAATGTAACTTTAATATTTGATTTATTTCACCATTTGAGTATACACATATTCACCGATTGTCCCTGGCTATCCAACAAGTTGAAGAAAAATTTAGTTCACATATAATTATATTTGATTCCTTCGTTAAATCAGAGTTAACTTTCAATAGCAAAATAAATTGTAAACAGTTCTTTCCCAAAAGAGCCCGCGACACCAGGTCGGAAACTGAAAATCACGTTTAAAGAAAAATTAAAACATTTCATCTCTTTCACTTACAGCATTAACCTTCAGGTTCAGCCACTTACACCAAGTAATAGAATGGTTAAACCCCTCTGCTGAAGAAACCTCGGCTTGTGTGAAAAGAATCAAGAACACGTGGTTGAAGATGACGGAGAGGTGTCTACGGGTGGCAATGGGAGCTCCTAATGTAACCTTAAAACTAAAAGGCGGAGCTTAGTCGTGTTTATACTCGTTTGAATTGTCTAAATTTTATCTTCAAATCTAACTATTTATTTCCTTTTTCAATTTTTATTTGTCTAATTTTTCTCTCATGTGAATTGTATAGTAGTTAAAGAATAATCGAAAACTGGAAAATTAATAGAGTTTTCTTTTAGGTTTTCTCCAATAGTAGAAGCATCTTCGAACCCCTGTGGTAGCAAGATAATAGTTTTCTTTTAGGTTTTCTCCGATAGGAGCGCCACCTTCGAACTACAAAGGGGGTGGTGGTGGTGGTGGTGGTGGTGGTGGTGGTGGTGGTGGTGTGATGAAGTTTTCCTTTAGGTTTTCTCCGATAGGAGTGCCACCTTCGAATCCCGTTGGTGAAGGGGATGATGAAGTTTTCTATTAGGTCTGTGCTAAGTGTATAAAGAGAGCTTGATCGATCTTAGATTGTAATTATGCTAGTGTGTTTATAGCATAGCGGATCAGCTTCTACAGTGAAATTCATCATCAGTAGCGCTGATAACTTATCAAGGTGAAGAAGAGAAGTGAAAAGTGTATCAAGACACTTACTTGGCAGCATATTCCCCGAGAATTAGCCTGCACACAACAAAAAACTATAGCGATGGAAGCTCTGTTAGACACTATACCTGAAAATAGGTGTAGCATATGTGGAAAGAGTTTCCTGAAAAGCTACAATAAAAAGAGACATGAGCTGGTATGTGGCCGGTTTTACGAATGTAAACATTGTGGTAATGTTTATGATACTGAGAATCGCAGAGATACTCATCAAGAACGATGCGAGAGAATAACTGCTGCTAAGAAACTCAAGATCGAGCCTACCAAACATAAATTGCTGTTAATGGTTCCTGATGAAGACGATGTCGTAGAATATGAAACAGCTTTCCAGGATCGACTGAAATCATATTTCATCCAGTGCTCTACATGCCAAGACCTGAACACATATCTCCAGGAATCAAAACAGCGGATAATTCAAGCCGTTCAGAAGCAACTGAGGATGCATAAAAGTGTGAAAATTAACCTCATGGCTGAATGTCGGTTTGTGAATGCCGTTGGTGGCACTACTGATAAAGCCTTTAAAACGCCAAATCATGCAATATTTTTAGAAAGTGACTTGGACGCCATATTGGAAAGTAAATTCAAGAAACTTTGTACTGAAATGGAGGAAAGTCAACTTAAAGGAAGCAGCTGGGCTTTATTAGCTGTTGATGGTGTGCGTGTTAGGATCAACAAGAATAATGGTCTAAAAGGGAGCAGTTACATCCCTCTACCGGCTATTGTTGGAGCTAAAGGAGCATGTATAAATCCGCACAACTATGATGATGAGAAATGTTTTATGTACGCCGTACTTGCCAAGTTCATTCACAAGGATCCTCAACGTGTTAGCAAGTATAAGAATCTTCAAGAAAGATATGACTTTAGCTGCGTCTCATCTCCTATGAGTTTGAGTGACATCCCAAAATTTGAACGAAAAAATAACATCTCTATAAATGTTTTCGGGCTGGATGAAAAGAATCAAGTGTTTCCTATGAAAGTTGTCAATGAAGAACTGACTGAGCATCGCGATCTGCTTCTATTAAGCAATTCAGCTGGACGTCATCATTACGTTTATATAAAGAATTTCGAGAGACTTATTCATCAACAAAAAACCAAATGTGAGGGAAAACTCTACATCTGCAAGCGCTGTTTTACGCACTTTGATTATCGAAATGGAGGAGTTGAGAGGTTAAATGAACATAGAAAATTATGCAGCCAACACAGAGTTGCTAAGATTGTTATGCCAACTAAGGAGAAATCTATTGTTAGATTCAAGAATCATGAAAGGATGTTGAAATTACCTTATGTCATATACGCTGACTTTGAAAGCATTCTTACCCCTTACCACGGGTGTTCTTCTAATGCCGAAACGTCTTATACAGTTTCATATCTGAAGCATATTCCTATGAGTTTCTGTGTTTATGTCAAATCCTCAGCTACAATTGAAGGTTTACAGACTGATCTTCCTACTGAACCCTATGTATATCGGGGTTATGATGCTGCACTGAAGTTTATGGAGTATGTAAGTTCTCTCGCAAAGAAAATTAATGCTGTATACAAAACTGGTGCTCCATTAACTCTGACAGATAAGCAACAAAAATCATTCGAATCTTCTACAGAATGCTACTTATGTGGTAAAGAATTTACCGACGATAACTGGAAAGTACGAGATCATGATCATATAAGTGGTGAATATCGAGGAAGTCTACATAATCAGTGTAATCTAGCGTGTAAAACGCCTAATTATATTCCTGTCTTCATACATAACCTGAGTGGATATGACTCCCATTTCATTGTTAAGGAGTTAGGCTGTACTAGCGATAGAGTAGAAGTTATATCTAGCTCTGAGGAAAGTTATATATCATTTTCCAAGTATGTTGGCGACATTAAACTTCGTTTTGTGGATACCTATCGCTTCCTTAGTACCAGCTTGGATAAACTAGCAAAAAATCTAACATCATATCCTGAAACCCAGAAGTACTTTGGAGCAGAGAAGATCGATTTGATGATGCGTAAAGGTGTGTTTCCCTATGATTACGTTACATCATGGGATGTTTTGAGTGAGACAGAACTTCCTCCGAGAGAAGCATTCTACAGTAAGTTAAACAGAGAAGAAATTAGTGATGCTGAGTATCAGCATGCAAAAACCGTATGGAGTCACTTCAACATCAGAACACTAGGCGACTACAGTGACCTCTACTTAACTTCGGATGTCCTTCTACTAGCAGATGTGTTTGAAACATTCAGAGAGCAGACCCTGAAAACCCATAAAGTTGATCCTGCACATTATTATACATCACCCGGACTTACGTGGGATGCAATGCTGTTGTACACAGGAATTGAACTGGAATTACTACAGGATTATGACCAACTACTCATGGTTGAAGCAGGTATAAGAGGAGGATTATGCCAAGTTTCTCATCGGTATGCAGAAGCGAACAATCACTACATGAAGGAGTATGACTCAAGTAAGCCCTCTCAATATATTACGTACGAGGATTCAAATAATCAATATGCGTGGGCGATGCGGAAGCCCCTTGCTTACGGGGGTTTTAAGTGGGTTTCTCCTGAAGATATCAACCTAGATATACTACGAGAAGATGACCCTCTCGGATACATTTTAGAAGTGGACCTTCAATATCCTACAGAACTCCATGACCTGCACAATGATTTACCGTTCCTACCTGAGTGTATCAAGCCCCCGGGTTCTTCTACAAGGAAACTAATTCCTCAACTTGGATCACGAACTAGGTATGTGGTGCATTACATGACCTTGAAGCAGGCCCTTAGTCATGGGTTACAACTGACTAAAATCCATCGGGTGCTACAATTTCAACAGTCATGTTGGTTAAAGCCTTATGTGGAATTCAATAACCGCCTACGACAAGGATCGAGAAATGATTTCGAGAAGGATCTTTACAAACTTTTTAACAATGCCATGTTTGGTAAAACTATGGAAAACATCAGAAACCGACTGAATATACGACTTGTCACCGATTGGAAGACATTGGAAAAACTGGTTGCTAAGCCTACATTTATTGATAGAACTACATATGGACCTAATCTGGTTGCAGTACACATGGCGTCACGAGATATAGTCTTCAACAAGCCTATATACATTGGGATGTGTGTGCTGGATATCTCGAAGACCTTGATGTATTGGTATCATTATGATGTGCTAATGCCGTATTACGGGCTTGAAAATCTGAAGCTCATGTACATGGATACTGACTCTTTCATCCATCGTGTGACTACCGGAGACATATACCAGGATAAGTTACGTTTTCTGGAACATCTGGATACTGCTGATTATCCTAGCGACCATATATGCCATTCTACAAAAAACAAGAAAGTGTTGGGAAAATTTAAAGATGAAGCCAATGGAAAAATCATTCGTCGTTTTGTTGGACTGAGACCGAAGATGTATGCACTCGACATCGATGGAGGCATAATCAAGAAGATAAAAGGCATAAAACATAGTGCCATTAAACAGTACATAACCTTTGAGAGCTATGTGGACTGTCTTAAAAGCAGAGAAATCATAAGAACGCCAATGAACCTAATTATGTCCCGTCAACATAATGTTACGTCAGTGGAAGTGAACAAAATATCCCTATCTCCACGTGATGACAAGAGAGTAATTGCAGATGATGGAGTATCCACATATGCCCATGGACATTACCGTCTTTTGAACGGCGAATGAAAGAAGGAACCCTAGAGCACAAAAAAAATAATTTTCATTCCGAGAAATAAACACTAGAACGTAGCATTAAAAATATCAAAGCATGAAAACAGCTGAATAATAAGAGCAGAGGAGGGCGTTAAGTCTACCGTTCAGAAAACAAATTCTGACGCTGGTCCCAAGTCCAGAGAAAAAGACGAGGGACGTCTACCTCACCACATAAGCTAACTGAGCACACTTTAGTTAATGTTAAAATAGGTAAATTTAAAAAGTAACTACTATCTCGTAATCTGAAATATCCTTGAAAAAACTTCTTAATTAGTTATAAAATGAATTAAGTAACGTAACTTGGTCTAAAATATCCCTGAAACGCACATAAACCTCATAACATCTGAAAAAGCATGGAAATAGCATTAGAACATTGGTTTAGCGTAACGACTTATTACAAGACGATGCATAGGGGGTAAAAGCTTGAAAAAGACACAAGAGTACGAAGACATCAATCTGCATGAAAAAATGTAAGAAAACTGTACGCCTAGACCATTGCAAATATACCTCTAACAGTAAAGAAGATATCTCTAGCTGGCAAACTTTTAGCTATGAAGCCTATAGCTTTTAATCCTAGAGCTCCGAGATCATACCTCAATACCTAACCTCCAGATCCTACAGCTTTTAACCTCCTGACCAGCAACCTTTAGCTATGAAGCTTAAAACACTTAACCCTAGAGCCCTCAGATCATACCTCCATACGCAACCTTCAGATCCTACAGCATTAAACTCTAGACCGAGAGATCTAACCTTGAATCCATACGACCTAACCACTAAACCTACAGTCTTTAACCTTTAGACCTACGAGCTTAAGCTATGAGACTTATATCCTTTAAACCCAGGCCCTAAGATCATGCCTCAAGACCTAACCATGTGACCATAAGAGATGAGGAACATAGCCAAAATACATAGTCTTTCAGATCAAAAGGCTTAATCAAAAAGCCTAAGATATAAGCATAAGACCTCATAACATAACAAGGTAGAATAGAGTTCCTGAAAGCATAGAGAAGGTGCGAAAAACAAGAAACCCTAGCAACAAAAGAATCTCAATTTTTAGGAAAAGAGAAGCAGATACACAAAGGGTTAAATTTACTGTATAAAGATCTGTAATCAGCATATATACCTCTTGCAGTGACAAAGATAGCTCTAACACCGATATGTCTAAAAAATTTGCATCATACATACAAGTAGTTAGCATGAGAAAAGAAACATGCTTAGGATAGGTTAAGGAGGTAAAAACAGGGCAGCTTAAGAAAAGAGAACGAATGTTAATACCAGAATCAACTAGCTTGAACAATGATCAAGAAGTTAAAACCATGGGATATATTAGGTTAGGTCAAAGTGGTAGAATAGAGGAAGTTAAGGAAAGACAACAATTAGGTTAACAGGTGCAACAAAGGAAGCCACTAGCCAAACACAGCTAGGTTACAATAAAGAATGATGAAAGAAGGTAGAACTGAATGAGTATATTAGGTTAGGTTAGTTTATAATAGGATGACATAGTAAAGCATAAATGTAGGACTTGCCTCGAGATTAACCGCCTTTAATCGCTGGACTAGCAAACTGAACTTCAAAATGATAAGACCATACCTCAGCCTATAAAACATAGATAAAAGACCCTACGGTCTTTATCCTCTAGACCAACGACATTTAGCTATGAACCCTACAACCCTTAACCCTAGAGCTCATGCCACATTAAATCCTACAGCTATTAACCTCCCAGACCAGCAACCTTTATCTGTGAAAACCTGAAGCTCTTAACACTAGAACCCCCCTGATCATACATAGATACCTAACCTCTAGATCTTACAGCTCTCAACCATCCTGACCAACAGACTTCGCCTGTGAAAACTCTTAACCCTAGAGCCCCCCAGATCATACTTCAGGACCTACCATCCAAATGCTATAGTTATTAACCTCCCAGGCCAGCAACCCTTACCTGTGAAAAACCTGCAGCTCTTAGCACTAGACCCCCCTCCCGGATCATACATAGAGACCAAGCCCCTAAATCCTACAGCTCTCAACCATCCAGACCAACAGACTTCACCTGTGAAACTGTTAACCCTAGAGCCTTAGATCATACCTCAAGAGCTTACCATTAAATCCTGCAGCCCTGCCTGTTGAAACCTGCAACCCTTAACCCTAGAGCCCCAGATCATACCTCGAGACCTAACCTCTAAGTCCTATAGCTATTAACCTCCCAGACCAACAGTCTTTACCTAAGAAACCCTGCAACTCTTAACCATAGAGTCCCAGATCATACCTCAGGACCTAACCATTAAATCCTTCAGATATTAACATCCCATACCAACAGACTTTACCTAAGAAACCCTGCAGCCCTTAACCCTAGAGCCTCAGATCATAGCTCAAGACAAGCTCTGATCATACCTCAGGACACGGCATTATAAGGTACAGCAAATTAAGAGGATTGACTGCCTACCTAAACACTGTCTAAATCCACTAAACATACCGATTGCGCATGGCCGCCATCTTGCTCATTTGGGTCTGCGCTGGAACCTACCATTTTAACCTACTCGCATGGGAATTTATAAGCAGTGTAATAAAAATTTCAGGTTGTTCTCGGGAAGCAAGCCAGGTGAAAAGACGATAAGAAGTTTACGTTTCTGGAGTGTGCATCTCTCCCATCATAAGGATATTTATTAAATGTTAAAACCATAGTTAAATCACTGGACATAACACCAATGGTAATATAGGTTTATATTTGTGTTATATCCAGTGTTTCATTTGTGATTATAACATTTAATAAATATCCTGATGATGGAAGAGATGAACACTCCCGAAACGTCGGTTTCTAATCGTCTTTTCAACTGCCTTGCTTCCCGAGAACAACTTGAGCATATACGTCGCCAGGAAAGCTTCAGGTCTTATTTTACTATAATAAAGTTGGTACGAAATGCAGTTGGTTATGGGCTGTAGGCACTGAGGTCGAACATAAGCTTCTAAAGCACTCGCACAATGCTATTTGTTTAATTAAGGTCCTCCTAAATTAAGTGATAATGGACAATGAATGAAGTAGGTGAAATGATTCTCAACTGAGCCTATAGCCCATAGAGCTTAGAGTTACCCAACATTCATTGTTAGAACAGGAGAAAACCACGGAAAAGCCTCATCCAGATAGCTCACCCTGATCGGGATTCCAATTTGTAACCAGTTGAACATGAGGCCTACACGCCTCCACCAAGGCTACAAGGGCACTGTCTGGATGTACAAAGATTTTAAAGTAACTTAAATTCAGCTTTAACGAACGCCTGGTAATCAGTTTTAAGCACAGGTAAAGTGCTATAGAAATTAAGTTTTCAAGAAAACACGGAGTAGTTTACTAAGACCTCCGCTTTATAAACAACTTCAATAATAACTATAATATATTATCTACAAAGGTACAAAGAAATGTAACAAAAACGTTCGCTCTGCTCCCTTTTAACATAACTAAGTGAGAAATGGGCCGAAATAAAGCAAGGCAAAAGTAAATTTCACTTGCTGAGATCAGATTTTTAAGACAAATTCCAGAACATACTACAAATAGCACGAACTCTGTCTTCTCGGTCGCTTTATTCCCGCTGTTATCTACATCTCCGTTTGTACTGACGAGCGACACTATCCCGACCGGCCATAGAAATGTATTATAGTGTTCATTTTTTTTTTCTTTTTTTTGTAATTTACGTCCTCCAAGGTTAAGTCATATCGGACGATGAATGGAATGGCTGAAATGATACTCACGTGAGCCCTGGGTCCATGGAGCTTAAGTTACCCGACATTTGCCTTTCACGATAAGGGAAAACACCGTAATGAACCTTATCCAGATAACCCACCCTGAACGGGATTCGAACTCGGGAGCTCTTGAACGTGAGGCAGACATGCTACCATCTACGCTACCGAGGCGGGCATTGTGTTCGTTAGATGTAATTAAAATTCGTCAAAAACTATAGATACCAGTGCATATTCGTGCTGATACCAAAATATAATTCCATATTCCGATGAGGTAATTTATCTACACTAGGATGTTCCAGTTCAACTCATTGAAGTACTCGCATGCAACTAGAAACAGTGATCGGAGTCAGAGGAAGTATGTATGATAATCACATCACTGACCGGAGGTCCATACAAAACCTGTCAGTCTTGAGGGTTTGTTATTTCCAAAAACGTATCATTTATGCCAAACCGAAGAAGATATTTGTGTATTTCAGTTTCCATTTAACGAAGAGCTCGAATTACCGCAGTCTGCTGCTTAACGGTACTGAATTCGAAGAGGAATGGAAATGTACAGTGTCATCTGAAAGTACTTCATTCAACATTCAACCCACTGCCCAGAGTTATATTACGTGTGTAGGCAACTCTTGCAGTGCACGAGTAGTCGACTACTCGTTGGTGTGCAACTAACTTGGAATATCCTGGTAGGTATGGAAGGAGTTTCACGTCACCCAAAAATTCTATTAGGAGACCTGACATTCCTGCTTTGAGACCCCTGATTAAAGAAAATCTATTTAAAACGCTTCCCTATGTGCGCGAGTGCGTGAAGTTGTGTGTGAACAGCATGATTCAACAATGAATGGTCGGCTAGACATCGAACTGGATTACTGGTATATTAAAATGGTGTCTACTCCAGCGAGTTTATTTTGCATTTGTGTAACAGTATTTTCAAAAACACATCTAATTTAATAAGGGATGTTTTCTACACGTCGTAACGGCGCAATGAAGTGAATAACTCCTTTTAGTACAGATTTTCCGTTTTCCTTTCGCGCGTACACACTTCACTGCCCGAATTGCTCGCCTACATAGTATCCTAACTTGAAGACAACATTCGATCCTCAGTTACACATTAAAAGCAATAAATAAATTTAAAATGCATTCATAATTATGCATTATGAATTTGATTCATTAAATTGCCGTATTATTTCTCTCTTTGGAATATGTAATTTACAAGTAATATATTCGAAATGTTTGCTTACGTAAAACCTGTGACCGATTCCGGCATGTATTAGTAATTTCTGGAGGATTATCTCAATATCCGCTACCCCCAGGATTGCCCGCACTGCTTTGCCCCTCCCTGCAGTCTGACCCACGTTTTGAGGGAAAATAACCACGTATGGCTTCACCTGTTCTAGGAGCTACCAACTGTAGAACAGTAATATTAAACTATTTGTATAATAAATTCCCTAAATATTCAATAATATTCATTACACTATTCTGAATAATCAATACAAATACCAGCAGCTATAGCATTTATGCCCTGCTTAGCTGGTGAACGTTAAGCGAGAGAATGAAACTGTACTGTACAGAATATTAAGACTGTTTAAAACAATTAGTTTATTTTAAATTGTTTTTGTATCATAAGGGATTTCCGAGATATATTACTTTGGGCTTCGAATTCTCTATTGATCAATTTATATTTATACCTTTTCGATTTTTAATGGTTTCTAGCGATTGGACGGGAAGGATACGGAATTTAAAGTAATGATTATCTAATTCCATAACATCTGATTTCCATTTAAACGAAATACTTTTGGAAATAAACTTTCGTTACAATATTTTTTTATATCTGGTCATGAAGGTACAGAAATGAATTTGAATGTAACATAATGGTATATTTCTTCCTTCTCTTTCTTTCCTAGAAGCCAAAGCCATATGTCTGATGAACCGAAGTGGAACGAAACTTTCTTTCCGTCGAATTGCTCATTCAAGTGAGAAAAGGCTCAGTGGTAATCCAGTAAAGGCTTCAAGCGCACTATGTTCCCTAAAATCCAGTTTTTCGCTTGCTGCTTCAGCATTTTAATTAAAGTGAAGCACTCGGATGCCTGATTCCAGAAGAGCCTTCTATTCACCGGGGTATGGACCAGGCAGGGCATTGCTGACAAACGTTGAGAGGGGCTTGTAGAACAGTTTCCAAGTGAAATGGGATACACACCTGCTCGCTCGCTCACACCTCCCCATGTCGCTGTCCCACAAAACTGTGTCCAGGGAATCGAAGCATGGTCTACTAGGATATTAACTCCGGTCATGTTGTGTAAACAAGCCCTGACGTTTATTGGTGCTAGGATACATTTACCATATTTGTTGGTAGTTTGTAAACACCATGCCCAGAGAGGTTAATGCTATTCGCTGCTGTTTTTTCTATCCACCCGGCCTCCATCAAACTGCAATGTATCGATTAATTTAAACTTGGTTGTGTATACGATAGCCCTTCCGTAAAATCAACTAATCTAACTTTTAACTACAGTCCGAATTATTAACATGAGTGTCTACCTTGTTGAGCTGAAATAGCTTTGTAATGGTAAGTCATATTTCAATATTACAAAAATGTGGCATCAGTTGTTAAAAAGAGCCTAAATTTTCAGGCAAACTATAAAGGGGGAGGTAATGTTATTCCCGGCACTATTAAAAGCAATAAGGAATAATCAAACAAAGGTGTCGGGAGTACCATACTATAGGGTTAGGAATTAGAACCGAAAAATTAAAATGTTGCAGCGATAGCTAGTCCTTTTGTACTTACAAACCCAAAAAATAGGATGCAGAAAGCGCAAGGGCAGCAAGTACGTAGGCGAAACCCAATGGGGTCGTTAACATTTCCAAATTGGAACCCTCCCCAGTAGAAACCCCTTCAAAGATCCTACAAATTTATTGAGAGATTTAGCCAGAACATTTTGTGTCTGTCCTTCAGTACTCTCTCTTTAGAGTCAACATTTCCTTCCATAAATTACACTTATATGTTTCCTCTAAGAGATCTTGCAATTTCATTTGTGTGTTGTCCAACATTTCTGATTTCTTATCTATATGACATGGTATATCTTACGATTACATAACAGGACGTAAAGCAGATGATTCGCGTTCGATGATGATGATGAGGAGGAGGAGGAGGAGGAGGAGGAGGAGGAGGAGAAGAAGGAGGAGGAGGTATGTTTAAGAGCGCTCAACTGCGTAGTCATCAGCGGCCAGCCCAAGTTCAACCATACCAGATCAAGTCATGTTGAATATTTGAAAAAAAGAACAGGCTCTATTTAGCCCAAAACACGAAGCTATGATTTTGATCAATACAATAAATTGTGAATTGTCAACAGTGAGTACCCATATTCTTTCTAGCTATGGACATGAAAACTCCAGCAGACCACGGCTTCTAAGCCCGGAAGAAACTTGTGTTAACTCTGGCTCCGGCCATGAAAGCTTCGAAATACTCGTACCTATTTGATGTATTAAATTGTGAGCAAAAATAAAGAACTTAAAGAGAGAGGGAAGGAAGGAAGGAAAGAAAGATGGAAGGAAGGAAGGAAGGAAGGAAAGAAAGATGGAAGGAAGGAAGGAAGGAAGGAAAGAAAGATGGAAGGAAGGAAGGAAGGAGGGAAAGAAAGAAAGAAAGATGGAAGGAAGGAAGGAAGGAAAGAAAGAAAGATGGACGGAAGGAAGGAAGGAAGGAGGGAAAGAAAGAAAGAAAGATGGAAGGAAGGAAGGAAGGAGGGAAAGAAAGAAAGAAAGATGGAAGGAAGGAAGGAAGGAAGGAGGGAAAGAAAGAAAGAAAGATGGAAGGAAGGAAGGAAGGAAGGAGGGAAAGAAAGAAAGAAAGATGGAAGGAAGGAAGGAAGGAAGGAGGGAAAGAAAGAAAGAAAGATGGAAGGAAGGAAGGAAGGAAGGAGGGAAAGAAAGAAAGAAAGAAAGATGGAAGGAAGGAAGGAAGGAAGGAAGGAAGGAGGGAAAGAAAGAAAGAAAGATGGAAGGAAGGAAGGAAGGAAGGAGGGAAAGAAAGAAAGATGGAAGGAAGGAAAGAAGGAAGCAAGGAGGAAAAGAAAGAAAGATGGAAGGAAGGAAGGAAGGAAGGAGGGAAAGAAAGATGGAAGGAAGGAAGGAAGGAAGGAGGGAAAGAAAGATGGAAGGAAGGAAGGAAGGAAGGAAGGAGGGAAAGAAAGAAAGAAAGATGGAAGGAAGTAAGGAAGGAAGGAGGGAAAGAAAGAAAGATGGAAGGAAGGAAGGAAGGAAGGAAGGAGGGAAAGAAAGAAAGAAAGATGGAAGGAAGGAAGGAAGGAAGGAGGGAAAGAAAGAAAGAAAGAAAGATGGAAGGAAGGAAGGAAGGAAGGAAGGAGGGAAAGAAAGAAAGAAAGATGGAAGGAAGGAAGGAAGGAAGGAGGGAAAGAAAGAAAGAAAGATGGAAGGAAGGCAGGAAGGAAGGAAGGAGGGAAAGAAAGAAAGAAAGATGGAAGGAAGGCAGGAAGGAAGGAAGGAGGGAAAGAAAGAAAGAAAGATGGAAGGAAGGCAGGAAGGAAGGAAGGAGGGAAAGAAAGAAAGAAAGATGGAAGGAAGGAAGGAAGGAAGGAGGGAAAGAAAGAAAGAAAGATGGAAGGAAGGAAGGAAGGAAGGAGGGAAAGAAAGAAAGAAAGATGGAAGGAAGGAAGGAAGGAAGGAGGGAAAGAAAGAAAGATGGAAGGAAGGATGGAAGGAGGGAAGGATGGAAGGAGGGAAAGATGGAAGGAAGGAAAGAAGGAAAGATGGAAGGAAGGAAGGAAGGAAAGAAAGATGGAAGGAAGGAAAGAAAGATAGATGGAAGGAAAGATAGATGGAAGGAAAGATAGATGGAAGGAAAGATAGATGGAAGGAAAGATAGATGGAAGGAAAGATAGATGGAAGGAAGGAAAGATGGAAGGGAGGAAAGATGGAAGGAAGGGAGGAAAGATGGAAAGAAGGGAAGAAAGGAAGGAAGAAAGGAAAGATGGAAAGAAGGGAAGAAAGGAAGGAAGGAAAGAAAGATGGAAGGAAGGGAAGAAAGGAAGGAAGGAAAGAAAGATGGAAGGAAGGGAAGAAAGGAAGGAAGGAAAGAAAGATGGAAGGAAGGGAAGAAAGGAAGGAAGGAAAGAAAGATGGAAAGAAGGGAAGAAAGGAAGGAAGGAAAGAAAGGAAGAAAGGAAAGAAAGATGGAAAGAAGGAAAGATGGAAAGATGGAAAGAAAGATGGAAAGATGGAAAGATGGAAAGAAAGATGGAAAGAAGGAAAGATGGAAAGATGGAAAGAAAGATGGAAAGAAGGAAAGATGGAAAGATGGAAAGAGGGACAGAGGGAAGGAAAGAGGGACAGAGGGAAGGAAAGAGGGACAGAGGGAAGGAAAGAGGGACAGAGGGAAGGAAAGAGGGACAGAGGGAAGGAAAGAGGGACAGAGGGAAGGAAAGAGGGACAGAGGGAAGGAAAGAGGGAAAGATGGAAGGAAAGAGGGAAAGGTGGAAGGAAAGAGGGAAAGGTGGAAGGAAAGAGGGAAAGGTGGAAGGAAAGAGGGAAAGGTGGAAGGAAAGAGGGAAAGGTGGAAGGAAAGAGGGAAAGATGGAAGGAAAGAGGGAAAGATGGAAGGAAAGAGGGAAAGGTGGAAGGAAACAGGGAAAGGTGGAAGGAAAGAGGGAAAGAAGGAAGGAAAGAGGGAAAGGTGGAGAGAAAGAAGGAAAGAAAGGTGGAAGGAAAGAGGGAAAGAAGGAAAGAAAGGTGGAAGGAAAGAAGGAGGGAAAGAAGGAAAGAAAGGTGGAAGGAAAGAAGGATGGAAGGAAAGATGGATGGAAGGAAAGATGGATGGAAGGAAAGATGGAAGGAAGGAAAGATGGATGGAAGGAAAGATGGATGGAAGGAAAGATGGATGGAAGGAAAGATGGATGGAAGGAAAGATAGATGGAAGGAAGGAAGATGGAAGGAAGGAAAGGAAGGAAGATGGAAGGAAAGAAAGGAAGGAAGATGGAAGGAAAGAAAGAAAGGAAGATGGAAGGAAAGAAAGATGGAAAGATGGAAAGAGGGACAGAGGGAAGGAAAGAAAGATGGAAGGAAAGAGGGAAGGAAAGAGGGAAAGATGGAAGGAAAGAGGGAAAGATGGAAGGAAAGAGGGAAAGGTGGAAGGAAAGAGGGAAAGAAGGAAGGAAAGAAGGAAAGGTGGAGGGAAAGAGGGAAAGAAAGGTGGAAGGAAAGAGGGAAAGAAGGAAAGAAAGGTGGAAGGAAAGAAGGAGGGAAAGAAGGAAAGAAAGGTGGAAGGAAAGATGGATGGAAGGAAAGATGGATGGAAGGAAAGATGGATGGAAGGAAAGATGGATGGAAGGAAAGATGGATGGAAGGAAAGATGGATGGAAGGAAAGATGGATGGAAGGAAAGATGGATGGAAGGAAAGATGGATGGAAGGAAAGATGGATGGAAGGAAAGATGGATGGAAGGAAAGATGGATGGAAGGAAAGATGGATGGAAGGAAAGATAGATGGAAGGAAAGATAGATGGAAGGAAAGATAGATGGAAGGAAAGATAGATGGAAGGAAAGATAGATGGAAGGAAGGAAAGGAAGGAAGATGGAAGGAAGGAAAGGAAGGAAGATGGAAGGAAGGAAAGGAAGGAAGATGGAAGGAAAGAAAGG
This sequence comes from Mantis religiosa, assembly GCA_030765055.1. Classification (NCBI taxonomy): domain Eukaryota; kingdom Metazoa; phylum Arthropoda; class Insecta; order Mantodea; family Mantidae; genus Mantis; species Mantis religiosa. The sequence continues at coordinate 455,817,014 of CM060950.1, forward strand.
AAGGAAGATGGAAGGAAAGAAAGAAAGGAAGGAAGATGGAAGGAAAGAAAGATGGAAAGAAGGGAAGAAAGGAATAAAGGAAAGAAAGATGGAAAGAAGGAAAGATGGAAAGATGGAAAGAGGGACAGAGGGAAGGAAAGAAAGATGGAAGGAAAGAGGGAAGGAAAGAGGGAAAATGGAAGGAAAGAGGGAAAACGGAAGGAAAGAGGGAAAGATGGAAGGAAAGAGGGAAAGATGGAAGGTAAGAGGGAAAGATGGAAGGTAAGAGGGAAAGATGGAAGGTAAGAGGGAAAGATGGAAGGTAAGAGGGAAAGATGGAACGTAAGAGGGAAAGATGGAAGGTAAGAGGGAAAGATGGAAGGTAAGAGGGAAAGATGGAAGGAAAGAGGGAAAGATGGAAGGAAAGAGGGAAAGATGGAAGGAAAGAGGGAAAGATGGAAGGAAAGAGGGAAAGATGGAAGGAAAGAGGGAAAGATGGAAGGAAAGATGGAAGGAAAGAGGGAAAGATGGAAGGAAAGAGGGAAAGATGGAAGGAAAGATGGAAGGAAAGAGGGAAAGATGGAAGGAAAGAGGGAAAGATGGAAGGAAAGAGGGACAGATGGAAGGAAAGAGGGACAGAGGGAAGGAAAGAAAGAGGGAAGGAAAGAAAGAGGGAAGGAAAGAAAGAGGGAAGGAAAGAAAGAGGGAAGGAAAGAAAGAGGGAAGGAAAGAAAGAGGGAAGGAAAGAAAGAGGGAAGGAAAGAAAGAGGGAAGGAAAGAAAGATGGAAGGTAAGAAAGAGGGAAAGAAAGAAAGATGGAAGGAAAGAAAGAGGGAAAGAAAGAAAGATGGAAGGAAAGAAAGAGGGAAAGAAAGAAAGAAAGAAAGATGGAAGGAAAGAAAGAGGGAAAGAAAGAAAGAAAGATGGAAGGAAAGAAAGAGGGAATGAAAGAAAGAAAGATGGAAGGAAAGAAAGAGGGAAAGAAAGAAAGAAAGATGGAAGGAAAGAAGGAGGGAAAGAAAGAAAGAAAGATGGAAGGAAAGAAGGAGGGAAAGAAAGAAAGAAAGATGGAAGGAAAGAAGGAGGGAAAGAAAGAAAGAAAGATGGAAGGAAAGAAGGGGGGAAAGAAAGAAAGAAAGATGGAAGGAAAGAAGGAGGGAAAGAAAGAAAGAAAGATGGAAGGAAAGAAGGAGGGAAAGAAAGAAAGAAAGGTGGAAGGAAAGAAGGAGGGAAAGAAAGAAAGAAAGGTGGAAGGAAAGAAGGAGGGAAAGAAAGAAAGAAAGGTGGAAGGAAAGAAGGAGGGAAAGAAAGAAAGAAATGTGGAAGGAAAGAAGGAGGGAAAGAAGGAAAGAAAGGTGGAAGGAAAGAAGGAGGGAAAGAAGGAAAGTAAGATGGAAGGAAAGAAGGAGGGAAAGAAAGAAAGAAAGGTGGAAGGAAAGAAGGAGGGAAAGAAAGAAAGGTGGAAGGAAAGAAGGAGGGAAAGAAAGAAAGGTGGAAGGAAAGAAGGAGGGAAAGAAAGAAAGAAAGAAAGATGGAAGGAAAGAAGGAAGGAAAGAAAGAAAGAAAGATGGAAGGAAAGAAGGAAGGAAAGAAAGATGGAAGGAAAGAAGGAAAGAAAGATGGAAGGAAAGAAACATGGAAGGAAAGAAAGATGGAAAGAAGGAAGGAAAGAAAGAAAGATGGAAAGAAGGAAGGAAGGAAAGAAAGAAAGATGGAAAGAAGGAAGGAAGGAAAGAAAGAAAGATGGAAAGAAGGAAGGAAGGAAAGAAAGAAAGATGGAAAGAAGGAAGGAAGGAAAGAAAGAAAGATGGAAAGAAGGAAGGAAGGAAAGAAAGAAAGATGGAAAGAAGGAAGGAAGGAAAGAAAGAAAGATGGAAAGAAGGAAGGAAGGAAAGAAAGAAAGATGGAAAGAAGGAAGGAAGGAAAGAAAGAAAGATGGAAAGAAGGAAGGAAGGAAAGAAAGAAAGATGGAAAGAAGGAAGGAAAGAAAGAAAGAAAGATGGAAAGAAGGAAGGAAAGAAAGAAAGAAAGATGGAAAGAAGGAAGGAAAGAAAGAAAGATGGAAAGAAGGAAAGAAAGAAAGATGGAAAGAAGGAAAGAAAGAAAGATGGAAAGAAGGAAGGAAAGAAAGATGGAAAGAAGGAAAGAAAGATGGAAAGAAGGAAAGAAAGATGGAAAGAAAGAAATAAGGAAAGAAAGAAAGAAGGAAAGAAAGAAGGAAAGAAAGAAAGAAGGAAAGAAAGAAAGAAAGAAGGAAGGAAAGAAAGAAAGAAGGAAAGAAAGAAGGAAAGAAAGAAGGAAAGAAAGAAGGAAAGAAAGAAAGAAGGAAAGAAAGAAGGAAAGAAAGAAGGAAAGAAGAAATGGAGGAATGGAGGAAAGAAGGAAGGAAAGCAGGAAAGGACAGAAGGACAGAAGGACAGAAGGAAAGATCCTGAGCAATTTTTCCAGTGATAGAATGCAGCCGATATGACCTTATACATAAAAGAGGACAGGAGGAGTAGGTATACAGAAGCGTCATTCTATTATATATATATTTTTTTTTTTTTTTTTTTTTTTTTTTGCTTGTTCCGTTTATACCCCGCCTTTAACTACTATGGTCATATCGGCGGCCGTTCTCCTTTGGAACATACTGCAGGTGTTAACTCGTTATGTTTGTTTTTTTTCATTACATCACGCACACATTCACACTCATTCATACTTCCAGACTCCGGGGAAGATGGGGAATTATCTTGGTCTGAGTAAAATCCCCACCCCCACCGCCGGGAATCGAACCCGGGACCCCTAGCCACACATTTTTATACGCGTTTGGGAACATTATTTTTTGTTTATTTCTATTTATCTGTAACCATCATACCAGCTGCGCCATAGTGTTTGGATTTCATTTCGGCTCTCATGAGTCCTCTTACGGAGATGCGGCTATAGGTTTTAAGCAAACGTTTCGATAACAATGATGATCTTGACATCAGTAATCGACTCCTTAAGCCATACTGCGCATGTATACTGCATCCGTCGTTAGAAATACACTTTTTGTCTTACTCCGCGCCCACGTGCACAAGCGTGACAGACGACAGTGACACTTTCGTTCATGTGTTACGCCATATTATATTCAAACGGTTGGATGCACAAGGGTAGCGTACTATTGTTTTTGTAGATTTGTTCGCGGAATTGCTTACAGGAAAGTGTGCTACTTAGGACAGCAGGAGTATGTGCGAGTGTGCGAATGTGATGATGACGTACAGTTTTTGAGGCATCAGTACCCAGCACGCAAAGTCCCCAAGAAAGAAGTTAATGACAAGTAGTGTGGTCAGTATGTAAGTTCAGCTTTCCTTGGTAGGAATATAAGTAATCATCACAAAGTGTACATCCTCACATTCCAATGCTAATTGTGCTTTTATGTGGTCCGCTAAATTCAATTACTCATATAGAGCTTACAATTAAAGGAATTATGCGGTTTTGGTTTTACTGCGCAATAGCTATACAGATACTTTGTAATAATTCATTCGTGTTTTAAATCGATATAGCTCATTAAATTACACATAACCGCATATGCTACCCTGAAAAAGTCGTGAGTGGATCTCATAACAGATTTTAACGGACATACAGTGATAATATTGCAGTAATCAGCCTTACCGAAAAAATGATGACAAAAATACGATTTATAAACGACAAAACTTAATTATGAGCGAATTATTATATGTAATAACTAAGGGAATCTCACAGCTTTTGTCGCCACCCTTCCTAGACACCAAACGCAGTCAATTTGTAGAAAAGGGCTGCCAAGCTCCAGAAACAAGCGTTTTAGGAGAGTTAAAACCTTCCACTCTTCGACTCTGTGCCCTTTATTGCCAACAAGTGTTCTTTCTTAACGTTTCCTTCCTAAAGCATTTAATTTTGTAACCACATGACTTTCTTTATTCACCATTCTAAAAACTGGATTTGTGAGGGCCTTTTGCTTCTTAAACAACTTGAACATTCACTGTTCATTTGCATATGTCGCTATTATCATAAGAAGGTTACAATAGGCTAAATTACAGATAACTCTGAGATGACACTGAAAATGTTTTCCTTACATGGCGAAGAGATATAATATAATATACGTTCATACAACTTCCTTTATAACACGACATAAACATGCATTGGTAATGGATGCGGCTTGTATCTAGATGAGAATCTTTAGCTTCCAGTGAAGACCGTGGCATCTTGGTTAGACTTCCCTTCTTGTTTGTTTGTTATTTATGTCTTCAGATAGACGGTGGAGGAATTGGGTGAAATGATGCTCAAATGAGTCCAGAGTACATGGAGCTTAGAGTTACCCGACATTTGTCTTGGAGCATAAGGGAAAACCCGGAAAAAACCTAATACACATAGCTCACCCTGACCGAGATTCGAACTCGGGACCGCTTGAACGTGAGGCAGACACGCTACCATCTACGCTACCGAGGCGGGCGGGAGAATAGATGAAAAAGTTGTTTAACATTAGGACGAGTGTAATATCTAGAGGGCGGATTAGAATGACCCTGTTTGTGATGTTTGGTTACCGATGTGGGGAGCACACTGTCTTGGGTAAAGGCTGTGCGTATTGAAATATACCCCAGTAGGCTATAACGTTCCTTCGCTATAGTCATTTCATGTCAAAACGAACGCGTCTGAGACATGACCTTTTTGTATTCTCTCCAATTTTTTTACGTAACACCTAGAAGGGAATAAATAACCCATCTATTTTCGTTTTAGTGTGACACGATTATTTACAGGTTTATTGAATATTATATTTTCCGTATATTCGCCTGCTGTATTCTGTGAAAATCGCGATAACAAAGATTATATGAATAATGAAATGTTAGTGTTTGAGATGTTATGAAGTACAAATAATGCAGTTTAATATGCTATTTTTAGGTTCGGTGAAAACAAACTAGGCGCAATTTAGGGGGGTAAGTTTTACAAAATGTGTTTTAATTAGAACTTTTTAATTTATAAAAACGGAAAAAATATCATTTTAATCTTTTAAATATTTTGCATCGAATTTAATTGTTTTCAGAATGGGATTAAAGTAAAAAGCTGTGTTATAAATACTTGTGGCGCGTAAGGTCAGTCACGTGGACCGAGAGTGCTGTTAACCAGTGGCCGAGCTATCACTTTACTTCCGCTGTTTACCGTTTAGATGCATAATAATAAGTTGTAACCTCAGTATGTTGTTAACTGACAGTTCGTTTAAGTTCTGAAGTGTGGAAGTTGTTTTACATCATGTCCGATTTGGTTCAAAGGAGTTATTATTGTTTTAATCCATTCAAACTATTTAACCACAGAGTAGGGCATAAAACACACATAAAAACACAAAAGACGCAGCAAGAAAACTTAAATGAGAGTTTAGTGGCAGTAGGAGAATCGCCCATTAAAAAAAGAAAAGCAAGGAAAATTGCCGCAAAAACGCTATCCTCGGGATAAGTTTCAGAAAATATCGCAGGCAATGAAGGATAAAGTATTTCATATTGCAGACTCCACTTCAAATGAAAATTCACATAATTCTGAAATAATACAGAATTTAATAGACTTTTTCCATGAAACTGATGACAAAACTCTCAAAATAAAAATACTGGCGATTTTTGGCCGCTGGTCTTAAAATAAAATATTTGGATGTGTCAACTCACATGATATGAATATAAAAGCAGGTGACTAAAGTAAAAGGAATTTTAGGAACTCCAGACTCCAGATCATGAAAAAGCCTTGACCCATCTACTTTGAAAAAGGTGTCTGAATTTTATCATTCTTATGATGTGAGTAGGGTTATGCCTGGCAGAAGAAATGTAGTTTCTTTTATAGAAAATGGTCAGAGAATCCATACAGTGAAAAGATTAATACTTTTCAGTTTTAAGGAAACTTACCAAAGCATGCATCCGCATGTAGAATAGGTTTTTCAAAATTTGCGGAATTAAGGCCTAAGGAATGTGCAATTCTTGGAACTAGTGGAACCCACTCAGTTTGTGTTTGTGCTCATAATGAAGATGTCAAACGAATGATTGATAGTATCAGTATTTATCGTCTCAATGCAAATTCAAATCCCATTTTAACCAATTATGAGGACTGCTTGACACACATCGTCCGCAACCACCCATCATCTAACAGTTTTTAGAGACATGTAATGCTTGCCAAGGAACTGAAAATATAACAAATATTTACAACAACTGCTTTATGAACATACAGACAGTGGGTGACTGTGGATCGCACAGATTTAGAAACCTTTATATTTCTTGGCAAATTATCAACAAAACTCAGCAGTTTAATTCCACAAATATTCATAGCTCAGCAGCAGAATTTATTTTTGCAGGAGTGTAAAGAAAATCTGGCACTAGGCGAATGGGTAGTGATAGCCGATTTCTCGGAAAATTATGTTTTTGTTATTCAGGATTCTGTTCAAGGGGTACACTTTAACAATAGTCAGGCCACAATTCATTCTTTTGTGGTTTACTATCAAGACAATAGTGACATAAAACATTTTAAATTTGTTGCTATTTCTGAATTCTTAAAACACGACACCAGAGCTGTTCACATTTTCCAAACAAAACTGTTACTGTTTCTGAAACAGGAACTGCGAGTACTGCATAAAGTAATATATTTTTCAGATGGGTCAAGTGCTAAGTATAGAAATAAAACAAATTTGTCAAACATCCGTTTACACGAAAATGACTTTCAAATTCAAGCAGAGTGGCACTTTTTCGCCACATTCCATGGAAAAGGATCTTGTGATGGCATCGGTGGTACTGTTGAAAGACTTGCAATGAAAGCTAGCCTTCAGCCTGGAATGGACCCTATCACAACTCCAAGAAAACTGCTCTCCTGGGCCGAGAACATTTCCACTGTAGTTTTAAACTTGTTCTGCCATAATCAACATAAGGAGCATAATCATGTATTTCAATCAAGATACCAACAAGCAAAAGTGGTGCGGGGCTCTTTAAAATTGCAGTCTTTTCTGCCAATATCTGTAATAAAAACTATTCGTTGCAAAGCGAGGGGAGTGTCGTGGATATTAAAACTCCTTATCCGATCTATGATTATTTTTAAATCAATGCAAAAAATTACGTGGTGACTGCAATTATACATTTGTGACTGGAAATTCAAACTACGGAATGTCGTGTGATGAATGTGATCAGAGACAGCTACAAATAGTATCCTCACCGAGCTTCTGGAAACAGAAATAATAATTGACCTTGTAGGTGATGACGGCAGTGCAACGCAAGATTAGCGGTCTGCGGGAACACGGTGTGTGTGCCTCTTGACCTTGTAAACAGCGCTGCATGAATTGGCAAGTTACTTAATTTCTCTTATTATTTGGAACCACAATCTGAATTTTTTTTCCGTAGGTTATACGACATCATGAGATTAGTTTCAATTTTTTTTTAATTTTTTTAGTAAAATGATACCATTGATAATGCTATTTGTATACTTAATGCCTTTGTAAAAATATAAATATTACACGAAGTATTTTTGTTTGTGTAAATGAAGTATGCATTTCAATTTAGGAAATCAGCCAAAAATAACATTTCTGTGGCAAAAATAACCAGATATATTCATATTAATGTAGAACGATACACGCAAAATACTCAAATGTTTAATGTCTTTTATTGGCCAAAGTAATTAAACGTGAGACTAACAAATAAATACGTATATCATTTTTTTCCTTCATAGAACATATAAACTCAATATCAATGAAATCGGAATCATGAAAGTTACTTTTCCCCGAAATTTGTGCGATTTGACATGGAATGACTATAGAGTACGTCTGCTACTGCAAATGCAAAGGTGTTATGGAGAACACGGGGTGTCCGATGGAGTAGGCAAAGCAGCAGACGTGCTGTTAAACAGAGCGGTGTGACAGTAGTGCGTGCTGGTGTTGTCAAATTGCCTAAGAATAAACGTATGTACCGGAGCAACAAAGGGCGTCTTATACGCTTTAAACATAGTGAAAGAAGTGTGTATAAAACTAGGGAAATCAAAGCTGGAGAGATTATTAAAAAGGTGAACGATAAGTTCCAGGGTGTGTTAGTAAAAAATTACTGGTTTCTCAGTAATGTGTGCTGTACGAGCTTTCTTGCTGCGAAACCAAACTGCGCCCTCCAGATCAATGTGTGTGTGTGTGTGTGTGTGTGTGTGTGTGTGTGTGTGTGTGTGTGTGTGTGTGTGTGTGTGTGTGTGTGTGTGTGTAAGCGATGTAGTGTATTATTCATATACACTTTATTATGTCTTGCGATGTGGAAAGCAGTTTTACACGATACAGTTTATGTTTAAGTGAAAGAAGGATAACGTTCACGTTTGACAACCTCCAAATGTACGTTATTGTAAACTGCAATACTATGTAGTATTCAGTTTACATATTTACGGTAATACCTAAATACATTAACAGCCGTCAAATTCTTTTTACACAGCCTGTACAGCATGGTGTCACGCGCCGGTTGTTTACATTTTGTATTTTTTATGTCACATAACAGTCATTCCTATTAAGATGTGTTTATAATTATTTTATTTGTAATTCTGTACAATTTTATCGTGATAAGTATCATTCGCGTTATTTCAAAAGGAATATGTAACATTTCACTTCAAATTACAATAACAAAATTACTATTCCTTGTTACAATTAAACATGCAGTGCATATATATTTGCTGTCAAATAATTTTGTTAGTTAATAGAGTATTCAACAGAAATTAATTGACAAAGTCCACATTTTACCAGTATCAAAATTCATACAACAGTTGGTAGCACAGATTCTGAAGTGTATTGTGTAGCATTTTCAGAGCGCTAGCTGTAATACCGTGAGAAAAGATAAATTTTCAATATGGAAAAATAACAAAAAGCTGAACTTGAGAAAAATGACTTTAAAGCTTTGCATGCAGTTTACTTGAAAAATATATAATTTCTTCACATTAGAAAGCTCCAGCAGTGTATCTGACACCTTCTTCCCTCCTAGTAGCCTCCTAAGCCTTTGGTTTTAGATGTATTTACTGAAATAGTAGCCTACTTTCACATTCCACCGCTAATTAAGAACCAAAACCAGTTTTCTGTTATTCTTACAGTTTCATGTTTATACAAATATTGCCTAGATTGACAAGGGCTTCTGAGAACATTCCCAGAAAATTTATGATGTACACTTAGTGTCTCAGAATTGGAGTCAATGTTTTAAACCAAATTCATAGTGATCTGTTAGAAAATCCAAAGTTTTCACAAAATGCTACGTATAAGCGATGATGTGGTGTAGAGGAATTTATGAAAATATTCGTATCACGTCCTTCGAAAATGCTGAAGAAATGGTACCTCTAAGAGACTTTCCATTTGTAACTTATGACCTTCGGCAGGCACGGGGCCGCGGGAATCTTTTCTGGACTTTGATCTAAGGAAGCTGTAAACGTCTATTGCTGCGGAAATCCCAGTATATAAGTACTTACGCTACTTACTGTTAAGAATGTAGTACAGAAAATAAGTATAATTTTCATTGGTATATACCGATGTATGTTAATATACTACGAGTACCTTATATAATACACTGGAAATAGGCACCCTTTTTGTGCTTTTCACTAGTCTAGATGGGTCGATTAACCAGAAGTAGTGTAGCGAAGGTGTATGATAGCACAGTTTATATAAACCTAAAGCAATTCAGCACGTGCGTATAAAATAAGAAGTAGAGAGAATGTTTTTGGTGCCTTTTGATGTTCGGTTTATCCTCAAACTGAGTGTGCAGAGAACACGGAAGCCCAGACGTGCTGTAAACAAGTGTAAACGTCTTCATTAATCGGCGTTAGACTCCGTTTACCTGTCATTGAGGTACTGAATGCTTCTCTTAGGCAAGCTCTGGGGTCCGTCCCAGCTGGACAGTTTTGTCTTACGAGATTTTTTCCCATACTTCCCCAATATTTAGAAACGGCACAAACGATAAGTCGCTTGAACGAAGCGAGCAAGGGAATAAGACTTTTTAATGACCTGGCAGTTTGAGTAGGATAGCAGCAGGATAGTAACAATGACTATGTCACCCGAGCACAATCACTGACCATATGTCTGATCACTACACGACTATGATTATTATGATTATTTCTTTTCAACTTAACCCTACAAAACTTGAGCACAATTTATGCCGCATTTACTGTGTTCTCTCAAAGCTTAGACACATGCCACACAACGAGATTCCAATAGAAACCAATAGTTTGAGAATACTGATAATTCTATTGGGTAAAGTAAGGAAGAGAGGGTAATAAAGCGAGAAACGTTTTGCGGAAGCATGAGTTCATATCTTCTGCGCCGATCCGCATTAGAGTTGGCCCTGAAATTATTACGAGTAAAACGGGGTAACTTAAGACAACGAGAAGCGGATAGATCAAGTGGAAAAATGTATACACTAATCTATCACGAAGTAAAGAAATGCCCCTTCCTGCGCAGGCAGTATCGGAAATGTTTCTGAATTTAACTTTAATATTTGATTTATTTCACCCTTTGAGTATACACATATTCATTCATTCATTCACACTTTGTCCCTGGCTATCTAACAAGTTGAAGAAAAATGTAATTCACACGTAATTATATTTGATTCCTTCGATAAATCCGAGTTAACTTTCAATAGCAAAATAAATTGTAAACAATTCTTTCCCAAAAGAGCCCGCGACACCAGGTCGCAAATAAAGTCACGTTTAAAGAAAAATTAAAACATTTCATCTCCTACACATACCGTATTAGTGCCCTGGTTCAGCCACTTACACCAACTAATAGAATGGTTAAAACCCTCTGCTGACGAAAGCTCGGCCTATGGGTACAGTGCTGCCTGATACTTAAGCAACAGCGATTACTCCAGGCTATAAAACCCGGCCGATAATGCAGCAAGTGGTCGGCTCAGCACTCGTGGAACACTAATACCTTGAAAACTTCTCTAACCAAGCTAAGCGCATGCAATGAAAATTAAGGTGGGCAAAACTAATAATTTAGAGGGGTTCCCTTTTAAAAATATCCTAAGTTTCAAATCTCGTTAATCTCCTGAAATTTAAATGTAATACATTTCCTTAATGCGTCACAAGTAATTGTTCTTTCCATCTCTGTTTGAATATATGTGTTTGTTAACCACACTGTCATCGCCAGGATCGCATGAGCTGTTTTATATATCAGTAAACCTACAGACTTTGGGCTGTTGCTTGAAAGCCATCGGTGTTAACCAAGTTTGAGCCAATAATTTTGAATAGCAGGCCAACAAATAGTTTGCCAATAAAAGTTGTCCATCATTTTTTCCTTAACTATCCCTTGTTTAACTGAGCGGTATGGCTCAGGTGATTTCGTCTGTGGCCTGCAGTCAGGAGTCCGAATTCGAGTCCCATGGCCGACCTACTTGTACCATGTGTTTTTCCGGGAGGTTTGCCGGTGGCCAGGCGAATGCTAGATAGGTTAAATTGTATCCCTCCAATTTCGTGTCCTCCATTTCACCTCCATTATTATTTCACATAATCTCTCATTTAGTGGTCTCATTGAGGGTGGAAGCGTTGGCAGGTGTCTCTAGTCTCCGAGCCTGCCTGAACAGGAGGGATGCTGCTGGTACCAGACCGCTAGCTGTAGCTGAGCTACGGCATACGGTGGACTACTTCGGGCCACGCTAGGTCGGATTCCGGTTTTACTGGACTGCTGGGGAGTTTCAAACTGGTTAATGGTAGGGACCCTGCCCTCTGTACCTTCGTGACTCCTAGGGATCGGCCGCAGTCTGCCTACTCTCACGTCATCCTTACTCCCGGGGAAGCCGTACTGGGGCGTAAGTACGGAAGAACAGTCTGGTCGGTGTGTGAAATCAACTGTTTCCCATCCCAACCCATCCCGTCCCGTCCCATCCCATCCCAACCCTTCCAATCCCATGTTTAACTGCTTCTCCTAGTGCCTTGCATTTTGTCCATACACAATGGTGTACGCGCTGCAGTTTCTTGTTAGTCGTCGACTTCCTTTATACTTTATACATGTAGTGCAGCTTACCTTGTTCTCCGCATTTCTGACCAACACCTTTTGTTTCTGCAGAACTTTTAATGAGACTTTTTATATACCTAGTACATATCCGTGTCACTTCAACTCTGTAATTCTGGATTTCCGAGACGACAAGTTTAGTGACAGAGATAATTCCCTACTCTCCAGTCACTCTGAAAATATAGTTGCGAGTGTGAATGTATAAATGAAAATACCTTTAGTATAACTTAAAGGTTAGGTCAGATGATTCAGTTAAAGCCACACCGACATGACCAACCGGGGAGCTGGGCTACAGAAATGCAGCTCCAGAAGGACAAGAATCCAACTTTCAAGTAAAGCTTAGTGTTAATTATGTGTTACTTAGAAAACACAATAAAACAAATTTTATTTAATATCACTGGCTATTTAGGTCATAATCGGTTATTATTTTTGATACTTTCTTTATGTCGACAAATTTCACTAATTCAACCAAATAAGTCACTTCACAGACGATTCATAGAACATTCGACAAATATATTTTATTTCCTATCCATACATGAAAGCCACGGAATATTTAATCCAGACGTTTGAGTAAAAAGAACTATAAGTACAATTTCTTTGAAAACTGTAGTTAGGGAAAGACATATTGTCAACATTCATGTTACATTCTCTGAGTGTCTGAGTTTATACTAAGCTAATCGTCCAACTTTTCCTTTTTCAGCACACACTAATTTTACTGAAACCACACTGTAGGGATACTGACTAAAATCAAAGGAAGACTGATAAATAACTGTAATAAATAACTTATAAATAAATATGTGATGTTTGAAAAATCACTTCAAACTTTAAACAGTTACCAATATTATACATATTTTTGAGATGGGAGAAAAATAAGTCAGATACTGGGCAAAAAATGAAGGCTTTTAAAACATTGGGAAAATGTCTTCCAATCTCTTCCTCACCATACACTTTTATTTCTAAGGTTGCATACACATAGTGCATGATGAATTCTTAAAATATTGCGAGACAGAATTTTTCAGTTGCTGTCATGTAGTTGGTTGTCAGGAAAACTCGCCTTGTATGGAATCCCCAGAACGAAAGTCTGTGGTATTGAGATCTGGAGATTTCTGCGGACACTTTGTTGGAAGTTATCTATTGTAACACGATCATAAAATTTCGTGGTAATTAATATTTTGCAGATGTGTAGGTGTGGAGCGGTGCGCCATCTTGCGTGAATATGCCTTTTTAATTACGATTCTTTGTGTTTAGGAATGATGGAGCTTTGTAGCAAGCTGCTGCGTTCATTAATTAAAGTAATAGTCTCTCCTAAAAGAAATAAGGGTTAATGGTGAACTGCACATTGAAACTATATCTTACAGTAACTTTTGAACCATCAATATCTTCTGGTGTTAAAATTTTAGGTTCATCTTCTGATCAGATTCTGCAATCAAGTGTTAGTTCCACCATCAATGGAAAAGGTGCTTCGTTTTTTCTTCTGTCACTAGTGCAAAGTGCATGTTTGTTTAAGTTAATATAGATGCACGCTAGCTTGTTTTCTGGAATTTCTCCAAACTGTTGTATTACCTACACATCTGACGCTATCTCAACAATGCTGTGCAACACTGCTAATTTCATAATTATATGTTTTGCTTACTTCATTACTTGCATAAAGCACATTAATAGGTGAGACATAATTTACTGTCCTTAGACTTGGATTTCTTCTTGTCAAAAACAGAACCAGTATCCTCAGGCTTCCATAAACACGAGTGGAACATGAAGGTGCCTCCTGAAGATACAAGAAATCATTTTATATGATGCAAAGGAAATGTGCCAGGTCCATGTTTTGTGTACCTTTTCGCCCTTTATCAGTCATACGGACCTAAGAAAACCTCATTGAAAGCAATTCTATATACTTCAAAATCGGCAACTCCTTTCAAGCAACTTGTTTATTATCTTGCATTAAATTTATCGGTTAACCTACCCGGTGATGTTTATTGTCACACCCACCTGCGCTTACGTTGAAGTAAACATCGTATAATTTACTTCTATACTGACAGCACAGGTATCATATATGAAGACATGATCAAAGTGTTGCACATACTTCACTGAGGTAATACACACTACACTGTTTAAAATGAAATATATTATTACATTTGTTGGTTTGAGCTAACATCTTCAATTTGTAAAGGTTTATTCGACACAAAAAATCTCGTTGTTAGCATATGAGGTTTCATTGTAAACTTTTGAATTTAATAACAGCACCGAAACAAATCGTGCCAAAGAGCAAACACATTAACTTACTTATTTGTGCCAAGGTTTTCGTTCAAAGCGACCTCACGGGATTCCCGTATTACTGCTGGGTGATTCATTCTGAATGCTTTCTTTGAATATTGAGCCAGGCTACATGGCATAGGGAACATGCAAACTATAGGAAAACAAAATGCAAATGCGTTGCTCTTCTCTGCTCTCAACAAAAGGAAATCATCGAAACAGAGCCCAGTGAAACAAAACACTGTTTCGGAAAGCTGCTTAAATACGTACTCGTCTTTCATTTGTTTAACTAAGCTCGCTTTCACTCACATAACAGTGCACCATATGCATAAGCAAAACCTACAACTGTCCATTGGTGTTTCAAAGCATTCTCTTTCGTTCGTTTTGGCCTGTTTACGTTTCATTGTAGAGTATACGCATCTCTTAAGTCACTTGTGGCCTGATACTAGACTTTCCTGTGAACCTCAATATTTGTTCTTCCCTGTTTTCAATTTCCAAATAAACTCTGAATACTTTGTTAACGAACAGTGGTTAAGAGTGCTACATATTGTCACGCGAGCGTTGGAACACCCTATGGAAGCAGCTGAGAGCGGAAGACAGGGGAGGTCCGTGTTAGCCACGCCTCCCCCTCGTCCGTCTTATAGTGGTGACAGGGACGGCTGAAAAAGAAACATGATTGTGCGGTCTGTTTCTCTTTCACCTGCGTTCTGGAAATTACGGGATCCTTCATCTCTGGAACCTTCCCGTGAAAGCCAGAAGGCTGCTATATTCCTATAAAAAGGGGCTGCCGGAGCGAAGTGAAGTCAGTTAGTCAGTCAGTGTGTGAGTGAGTGACAGTTCTTGGTGTAAGAAGGCAGTGTTAGTCAGTGACGTGTTAATGAACGAAAAGATTGTGCAACGGAAGACTGTACGTAACTGTGTATGAGTATCGGAGTTGATGTAATCGTGAGTACAAGTGAAATTGTAACGGACGAACTGGTGAATTGTAATTGTGTGCAGTACGCAATTCTGCGTAATTGGCAAGTGTTTAACTGTAAGTCGGTGGAAATAAAGAACATTTTTGAGTGGTGAAATTGGACTTTTCATTTCACGAACCCACAAAGTCACAATATAAACACAATAAAATTATACCTTTATAAACTAGGCTGGGCCTTGCCTCACTCCCGTAAATGTAAAAGTATAATTGAAATTGATCTGTTACTCTACCCTTTCCGTTACAACATACTTGCCAACAATTTTCTTCCATGAACGTATGGCCTTGCTTGATCAGAGCGAGGTTCATAGTGTATCTAACGCAATTGCGTAGCCATTGGAACACTTCTAATTTATGATGAAACACGTTAAAGACGCTGTTGTGCGCTTAATCAGTAGTTTTGCCATGGCATTGAATTTTTCATGTTGACTCTATCCATCAAAAACCTTAGCCTATATACGGCTAGTGTGAAGAAATGATTAATTTCCGTCAATTAACTAAAATAATAAGAGTTACATGATGAAGCCTGGGACTCAAGTACTTACGATAGTAAGTCGCCACAAACGTATCTCGGATGCGAGAGCCCCTAGTGGTCTACCGGGGAAATATATGAGTCAAATGGAGAATTTAATGTCAGGACGGCACGTTGACCATGGTAGCTCAATGAGTTAGAGCGACTGGACGGAAACTAGGAGATCCGTGGTTCAAATCCCGGTCATGGCATTGAATTTTTCATGTTGACTCTATCCATCAAAAACCTTAGCCTATATACGGCTAGTGTGAAGAAATGATTAATTTCCATCAATTAACTAAAATAATTAGTTTTGCAGTTGTGGGTACTGTGGTTAGGAGTGAGGGTAGGCATCCCAGCATTAACTATTTGT
The DNA here is from genome assembly GCA_030765055.1 of Mantis religiosa. Taxonomy (NCBI): domain Eukaryota; kingdom Metazoa; phylum Arthropoda; class Insecta; order Mantodea; family Mantidae; genus Mantis; species Mantis religiosa. Next base: position 455,833,068 of record CM060950.1, read on the forward strand.
GTTTTATTCTTCTCTGGCGAACTTTTGTAGTATTTGACAAGTAGTACTACGTAGTACTGATTCTTATTCTTAATAATTGTTAACGTTAACGATAGCATATAGGGCAATAACATATAACATGCCTTTGCATTTCTTCCACTTAAATTTAATATATTGCACACATTCAATGTAGTCCGCAGAATTATACATGAACCGCAAAGTTATTAAAGATGAAATTGGTGTAACGTAACTAATAAATATCAATGACTTCTAATGCATAGAAGACTCTTATCATTTCAAACCAGTTAGGAGTGCTTGATACTTATGTTACAGCAATTAAATACTAAAACTTCTAACATATTTGGCTTCGGTGTATACAGCCAGTACACACTATCCCTCCTTGTTGTAATCTATTAGCGAATGTTGTAGGATTTTCAGCACCTCAGGCTGCATTTTCTTAAGTTTCTACAACCACAATTCAGAGTTGAATGAGATCCAGGAAAAGAACTGAATGGCCCTCGGCCAGTTTCATTAAAAATGCCTGTGTCTACTTGAGTAACAGCATGCTTCATATGAACGCAAATTCGTGGATTGTTAGAGTAGCCGTACTTCCATAAAGACCCTCCATTTAAAGTAGCTTATCTTAGACGCTAATCCCATCCAACACAATGGGAGTGGTATGAGGTGTGACGTTGGTCCGCTACTCTCAGAGGACTGTTGAAACGCTGTGACGCCATCCAAATTATTGTCTGCTTCGCTCGTGAAAGGAAAAGTAACAGTCTCACGTGATAATTTCTGTTTATGCAAGCATTGCCGCACGTCACCACTTTATCCAGCGGCATGCCGCAGCCACACAGAACTTAGTCCTATACAGTACACTGGATCCACCACACGAAGGCAAGAGAGGAATGAAGGTGAGAGGAGCCTTTTTTGTTGAATTTTTATTTCAATTGCTCAGCACAGTTGGGCCTGAACTGCTTGTCTGTTCTGTTTACTACCAAATGAGTAGGAAGTGCATATGAGTTAGCTATGCTGCAGCTCTAATGCTCGTTTCAGTAAAGGCAGTGATAGGTTTAGTTATGAATGAGTAGAGCCAGATTGAAAAGTTTAATGCCATAGCCGGGATTTGAACCACGACAACATGCCAACATGCCATTAAATTCCTCAACTGACTCGTATGTTTCCCGGTAAACAACTAGAGGTTCTCTAATGTCATGAGACACACAACTTTTGTTTTGACAAACCACTATGTTTTACAGGTAAATTTATGGAAATGTTTCAGTCTGGCTCTACTCATTCAAACCTTAGCCTACACACGGCTAGTGTGGAAGAAATGATTTCTTCCCGGTTTAGTTATGTTCAGTTATTATGGGTTGAGAGTATGGATGAGTTATGTGACAACACTGTGGACCTAGCATCCATATCATATCCTGAAGGCGAGAATAAACACATAAGAAATGATTACTTTACACATTCCTCTACATTGCCTTCTTCTGCTGGGCAGACAGTACCAAGCTTGCGTATTTCACGGCTGGACTATAGGAATCACCGCCGTTGTCAGAGACTTTATGGAAGTACTGCTACTCTACGTGAAGCGTTTGCAGACGAAAATGCCAAACACAAGTGGAATAACGTGTTATGCTAAGTTCAGTTCATATTTTGTTTATTTTAGAATTTGGCATAGCTTGAAGGAATGGCTCAATTCCTCCAAATGTGGAAAAAAATTCCTGCACCCGGACATAAAAAATTAGGCACACAAGAGGAAAGTGTAGGCTGGCTCCATAGCTCAGTCAGTAAAGCACCTGCCTGCCGTGCAAAGGGTCCAGGTTTCGATTCTGGGCTGGGGTGGAATTTTTTCCGACCAAGATGATTGCAATCTTCCCCAGAGTCTGGAAGTATGAATGAGAGTGCGAATGTGTGCGTGATCTAATGATTAAAAATCTAAAGTACCTGCAACACAACGACTACGAGTTAACACCATCCGAACGTCCACCGATATGACCATTGCAGTTAAAGCTAGAGTATAAATAAAAAAAAGTAACTTCCAAAAACTGGAGCACAACCCCACAATTAAGATCCAGTGAATCCTTTGTACTTGCAAAGTGACCATTGGGAAGAAGGGAAGACCCGAAAGTCAACGAGACCTGGAGAGTGTTGTGCACTAGCCAGTAAACTCCGTTCCTAATGGAGCTGGATCTGCTTCAGCCATTGTAGCTTGGGAAAAATTCAATGGCATAACCGGGATTTGAGCCACGGTTCTCCCTCTCTCTGTGCGGTTGCTCTAAGCCACTGAGCTGCAATGGCCAACGTGCTGACAGGACATTAAATTCTCCAACTGACTCGTATGTTTCTCGGTAGACAACTAGGGTTTCTCATATGCTATGAGTACACTCATCTTTGTGGCGACTTAGTATAAGTACTGAAGTCCCAGGCTTCATAGTTAAACCACTATGCTTTTATTTTAGGTAAACTGAGGGAAATAATCCCGGTTAGGAAGTATAAGCTTCCAGGAAGGAAGAGGAACTCAACATATGACAGCTATTCCAACAATCTACCAGATAACACCAACCGCCGTCAACTGTTTCTAGAAACCTGAAACTGATGTGCAACACATGCAATGAAATGATGTATAGGAAGTTATGGCGGGAATGTCCAATCAAACGTGAATCGAAAAGGAGACCCGTGGAATACGAGCGTCACATATGACAGCTTACAGTAGGACCGTTGGATCTCCGGCCCTGACGTTTTGTGGTTGCAGGAGGCAGAGGGGAAAGTACCAACATACAGTAATGAGCAATTGAAAACATATTCTTAAAATTTCCCGCTTCAGTAGCGTAGATGGTAGCGAGTCTGCCTCACGTTCAAAAGGTCCCGAGTTCGAATATTGGTCAGGGTGAGTTAATTGTATAAGCTTTTTCCAGGGTTTTCCCTTATCCTGAAAGACGAATGTCGGGTAACTGTAAGCTCTATGGACCGCAGGCTCATCTGAGCATCATTTGACCCATTCCATTCATCGTCCGCTATAACTTAACGTTGCAAAAAAAAAAAAAAAAAAAAAAAAAGAACTCAAAATTATCTTTAGAATGGAAATTTAGGACTGTATTAGCTTTAAAACATAGAAATCCAACTTTTAATTTAATTATCATGTAAGATATTCACTACTATACTACTCTATTCGAATATTCCTTTCACATCTTTTACACGCACTAACTTCTTCTGTTGGTAGTAGTGGGAGCCTTTACATCCGGTGTTGTGGTCAGGAAGTTAAAACTATTTGCTAGCGCCAATCAGCATTGTTGCTGCTAGGTGTGGCTTCCGAATCCAATACTGTTTTGACAGATTTTTTGAACCACGTGACTTCAGGTGCTTTTGGTGCTTGCGCTGGTGAAGTTCTTGTGCTATCTATTTTGTGCGTGCGTGAATTCCGATTCTTAGTATCTGTAAGTCCTATTATTATAGATTTTATAATAATATGGCTACTGGTGTGTGAAATATACAAATGCGTGAAATATTTAAAATATGCATGTTCCTCTGCTTGAAATTCCAGCTAAAGAACTGGCAACAGCCTGCTTCCCCCTCTCGAGATATGTCAGAGCTGCAGAACGGCCGGCCAAACTGTTCGTATATCTATCTCTTTGGTTATTTATGTACTCGTAGCTAAACCAAGAAAACAATTATGCTTTTGTTTAACCTCATTTGTTTCTGAATTCAACGGCTCTCTCTTTCACGACATGGTATACAGATTACTTGATTACTTGATTGGTTCATTAACAGCATACAGATTACTTTTACGTGTCAATTTTTATATAGACAATTGTAATTTTCACCTTGTACTGAGAAGAGGAAACTTCCAATCACAGTGGACTAAAGAGAAGTCCCAATGGCTGTACAAAACCAGTGGAAGCGGCCTGTGTTCCTGTCGATAAGATTAATATTTACAGCCTTACAATAATACGGATATTGCTATTGGGATCTATTCGTAGCTGCAATACAAATACCTATTTTATTGCGTAGTTAATTAACTCTTCGGCAAGATAAAACAAATGAAAAGCTGCAGGACAGTCAATAAATCTTTTTAATCAATATCGCTTCATACCCTTGATTCGTGTTTTAGAACATTCGTATACTCTTTAGGTTGCAGAAGGCTACTTTGTTTAGTCATATTCGCATGTTTTCTCTCAACTAAAACGTAACATTTCATTTGTGTTGCATTGCCCAAATTATGATATACATATGCCCCCGTAGTTACATATTTCCTGATGGATAACTTATTAATGTATCTACTAGGTAGAATAACTGGGGAAGGTGTTATATTCCTCCAAAAATTCGATCGCAAACTCTTACCGAACAGAAATTTTAGGGACAGCTGAAACTCAATTAAGCTGTCCGGACGTCAAAACCTTGTTAATGGTTAGTTCATCCCTGCTGGTAGCTAACCGTAGCTGATATTCAGTTAAAATTTACAAAAAGCTTAAATGCTCAGTTATATCACTTTTCCTCTGAAGACTACTAGTGAAGCGTTGACCATTTATGACCATGACACACTGTATTTCCGTTTCGTTTTATTATATTGTGATTTATTTATGCTCTTTTAGGTATGAATTAGCCGCACAACGCAGCCTAGAGCTAGTATTATTCAAAACTTTAAAAGGAAACCACAAAGAGCGGAGAAGCTGGTATGTGGCTTAGCGACACTTTTAAGTTGCTCAGGATATACTGGACAGTGTGGATAGCCATTAATAATTATATTTCGAGGTCTGAAAAGCTTTTAATAGCAGAATGAGATTCAAAGTCTGAACATTATATACTATTTTTTTTAAATTTAAAAAATTGCATTTTTGATAACGTGAAACTTATAATTAATGTGAAACAAAATGAAATATTTCTCAAACTGCAAAATTATATGCGTGAAATTTAAAAGAAATGGGGAAGGCTAGATGAGTAAATGATAAAGGTTCGAAACTATTTGCATAAAAAACTTACGCATTCAGTTAAATTCCAACTGATTCGTGTCTTACCCGGTAAACCACTTAGGAGTTCTCATAAACACATGAGACAACTACGTTAATGGTGACTTACTACATGTAAGTACTTTAAGGCTCGGGATTTTTATAGATAACCACTATTAGGTCAGTAAATGCAATTTAATTGTTCTTTCACACTAGCCGTGGGTAGGCTAAAGTATGGAAAGATTGAGTCAGACTGAAAAATTCAATTCCATAGCCGGGATTTCAACCACGGATCTTTTGGGCCTTAAAGTACTTACATATGTAAGTCGCCATTAACGTAGTTGTCTCATGTGTATATGAGAACTCCTAAGTGGTTTACCGGGTAAGACATGAGTCAGTTGGAGAATTTAATGTCATATCGGCACGTTGGCCATAGTAGTTCACATTCAATTACTTGATTTTAGTTCTAAAATACTTCACAACTAGTAATTTTAGAGTGTATCAGTCATGTTTCAACATCTCGTGTTCAGCATCAATTACTCTAGGCACTTCATATTAAATATAGCCATGATTACCCATATGTTCTACACTTCAAGTTGCTAAACTGAAGCATAATTTACAAATGGTCAACACACATATCAAACGCAACTGACATGCTACTAAAGTCCTAAATTCATTGTGATGTAATTCTCTGGTTCCCATTTTCGATGTTACATCCTGTCAATAAATTGTGAGCAGTGGCAGAGGAAGGCAATAAAGATCAAAAACAAAAGTCCCAAACACATGGCATGCACGTAATTGGACGTTGAAGGCGTACGACGTATAATGAACCGCCCGCACATGTCTCCGTTGCGCTAATCAAACAAAAACACCAAGCGAACAATCAAAACATATATCAAAGGACAACTTTCTTCCCTCTCCTTGTATACTAGTGATAGGTTTCACGTCATTGGATAATTGATTGATTACTATATCATAAACAGCAAGGGCGTTATGCCCAAGAACGATTCGTGGAACTAAAGAGATACATTTTAGCACTTTTCTGATAAATGAATGAAAACATTACCGAATAGGGTGATAATCATGATCACATAAAAGCTTAAAATAAAACCGCTTATTTTATAGCTTAAATGCTGGTTCTTGAAACTGCATTCTTTAAAGCAAGTTCCTGTAAAAGAATTAATTTCCATTTCATCAACCTGAAATTATTGTGACAAAACAGAAACGTAATGTAACGAACACTTGCAGAAGTTAAATCAGCTATCTAGATTTTTGTCAGATGTGTTAAAGGTTTTGCTCTGGATTCATTTGCTCTTAAAGTATCCCACGCCTCAAACAGCTGTTTACATCCCTGAAAATTTCATTTTGCCTCTAAATAAACCACTATTGAAAACTTCATAGTTACATGTTTTAAAATAGAAGTCAAACGTTGCATGGGGAAAACATCCCGAAGAAGCCCTCAGCGTTCTTTCAGGTGCGGTTTTGCATCACATTAAGAAGTTATTTAAGAACATTTATGTTAAAATACAGTTTCTGAATCGTCTGATAGTCTCGTAAGATGCCAATTTAAATGTTCTCTTCAAAACTAGAAGATAAATAGGTCAATGTTTTCAAAAACTGCCGGAGTCATCCCGCTCGCTTGACAAGCCATACTACTAATTGTTTTGTATTATTTCATTTGCTTGAAAATAGTTCAGGTAAATCTTCACTTCCTTTGGCTCAGATGGTTTCGTTCCTGGCTCGCATTCCGGAGCCCCGGGTCTGATTACCATGACGGACCTATCCAACCCATGTTTTTTTTTTCGGGGATTTTGCCGAATCGCTAGGCGAACGCTGGGTAACTTAATTATATCCACCGAATTTTCTGTCCCTCCATTATCACTTCTAATATATCTCATTCTGGTGGTCTCTTTCAGGGTAAGGAGTATTGGTGGTGTCTCGGTGGTGTATGGCAAGATGATATGCTCTAAGGGAAACTACTTTCTCCTCCGGTAGGTAAGTTCCGGGTCTCCGAAACTGCTGCTGGGACCATTTCGGGACTGGCTGCCGGGACCATTCTTGCGCAGGCTGCTGGGCCCGTTTCCGTACTTCAGTAGAGGCGCATGTTCGTTGTCCTGGCCTGCCAGGGGAGGTGTCTATCTAAGTAAAATTTATGGACCCCGCCCTCTACACTGTCGTGGCTCCTTGGGACAGCCGCCTTCTGTCTCCTCTCACCTCATCCTTTCTCCACTTGAGGCATAGGTACAATGGATCATGACTGGTCTGTGTGCCGAATCACCTCCGTAGCAAATCCTAATTTTCTTCCTTATTTTTAACTTAAAAAATGAAAACCAAGTGTGATAAGATGTACAAACTAGCACATTAGATGTCAGCTGCTCCTATTCAGTTTAGAATTTATACAACGCGCTACTATAGGTAATTTCCACCTTTTTAAAATAACTTCTGATGTCTAATTTGAATAATACATAACAGAGGAGGAGAGGAGCGAAAGATAACTCAGTACATAAGTGTCTAAAGGAGAGAATGCAATCGCTTTGTATTTTGGTTCAAAGCGTATTAAGGTTTGTGTTTCGGTACAAGGCGTTTTCGAAATATAATACTCTGACACTAGGAACCTTACTTTTAGTTGACTTGATAAATGTTAATTCTTTAACATACATTCATACATAAAATACCCGTATTTTATGCAAAGTGCATAGAGGTTTTGAATGGCCTAAATGTATGCATTAGCAATAGCCTTTATCATTTTCACCTTTAAGAGGTCATTAGTGCATTATTAAAATGCATATAACTGCATATATGGTTATTGTTACAACACATGTGATCTGGTGTATGGATTATAAATTAGGTTATGGATTAAAACGGTGGGGACATGTCGCATTCTTCGAGCTTCATATATTGCGCATACCACCTGACTCAGAGTACGAGATAAATTAAAGGGACCACAGGGGACTACGAACACAAGCAGACAGGTAATAGAGATGCGCAGAAATCCCTCACATTCCAGGCTGGAAGTCCCCTTTTATTGCTGGAACGGCATAGAGAGAGAGAGAGAGAGAGAGAGAGAGAGAGAGAGAGAGTAATGAACGACCTGCTGATAGAATAGCCTTATACACTACCCTTTCATTTGAGCAATAACGTGCGCCAGCTGCCCAGCAGAACCAAACACCGGCCACAAAACTCATAAAGAGATGAAAATAAAATGAAAGGGACATTACGAATGGGAAACGGTGGTTAATATGGAACAAATCCAGTACTCCCATATTAATCATAACAAAACACATTAGAAATCTAAGGGTTAGTGTGCGGTTGACAGGAATTAGCTCACACTTCATAGATCATCTCTCGTCTTGGGACATAACTCGCGGTGGTTTGGATTCCACATTAATCTGTAGGTTCATTCCGTCGTCTTATTTAATTAATTACCAAGTACCAGCCCCTGATAGTTTGGTCTTCGACTTCTTGCACTAAATGAAGTCTGACAGATTTATTCGCTTTAAGTGAGACCTTATGTATATTAAGCAACTAAGTAAAGGTAAGGTTTACCAATAACTTCACGTAACCACGTGATCTGATTTAGATATTCCTACATAATAAGGTTGGCAGTTTTCATCAAAGCTTTAAGAGCTTTTATTGAAATACTAGGTTTCTCTGCACCTGTAAGCAATAAGTAAAACTGCTTTTAACTAAATAATTCCAGCTACAACGCACAAACTGGACACAACGCTCTTTAGACCTCACGATAATAACAAATTCAAATTGCCTCCTTTCTTTAGAATAAAGTATCAAAGAAAATGATGAATAGCTTTAGACTTAATTAATTTTACATGTATATTAGCATCTAAATGACCGACTTAAGTATAGTGCTGCAGGTAAGAGGAAAATGAATCGTGGTCATATCCTAGCGAAAAGGAATAATGTCCATGTAATTTTTACACAGTGTTTACTTCTAGGCAGGTTTAAAAACCCTCTCAATCTGTTTCAATCACAAGCAATGTGTTACCTCAAAACCATGTGTGGGGTATGATCAACTGTAAACAAAACTGCTTCTGTTAAGGACTGTTTATATCATTCAGCTTCTACAGTTTTAACATTAACTGAATCTCATTGTTTTACCATCATACTTTCGAACTACTTGAACACTATTTTGTCCATCCTAACATTGGGATGAAACTAGAAGGAGGTTACAAAATACAAGTAAGTGTTCAGAATGTAGTGAAGGTAAATAAAATAAAGAGGATATCGTAGGGTGTTCCCGAAAATAGGGCATATGTTGTATTTCCTGTATATATGAAAAATTAATTTTAAATAAACCATTTAATATAATTTTTTAGATTCGCGAGTCATATTTTGAAATCCTGTTAACACAAATGTCACGCTTTCTAATTCTCTCATATAAGTTACTTGTAATTCCTTATAGTTATGTTTTCCGGAACCTATATGACCTTTAAAAAAGGCACAAGATACGCTTTTAAATTCCTTACACTTAAAAACAACATCATGTTCATGTACTTCTGGTGTGATTTTCATATTTAAGTTTTGACGTATTATACATTTTCCTTTACCTGTAAGCTGTACATAAAGTTGAAAGAATGTAACGATAAAATGTACAGGAAAAAGACAGATTGAGAAAGGAAGAGGAAAGATGGAAGAGAGAGAGAGAGAAAAGGAGAGTTGGAGAGGTAGAGGGTATGAAAGCATTTTGCATTTCCTTCTGCGTCGGAAACCTAATACCTAATCTACCCGCTTTCTAAAAGCAACAGCGAATATTTGTCACTTTCAGAGTTTCTAATTTGCTAATCAATTATTTTAGGAGGGTAAATGTTTCATTGTTCTCTCCATTGCCCTTCCCAATTTCTGCAATACTACATTATAGATTTGTTTCTACCCGTTTCCTTTGAGTGTATATTTGTTATATATTATGATAAAGCTAAATAGTTTCCACCGTAAGCAAATTATTTACAATTAACCAAGCCACCGATTTATATGCAATAATTATTGAGAACTTTGAAAATAAAACAAAAACTTTCAGAATTTGTGCCAAACAATTAGAAGTATACTGAAATACGATATAAAAGAAAACAATCCTCAAATTTTACAAAACAATGGCTTCACTACAGTGAACATGAAATTAGAGGGTAACTAAAGCTGCTGAAATGAGTATCTTAAGTTAGACGGCTGGGTATATCCTGAAGAGATCAAAAGGAAAACGTGTTAAACGAGATCAGCTCTTCATAATTCACTTGAACAAAAATAAGCATATAAGGTTCCAACACACAAAGACCAACCACATGTCGTCAAGAATACAGCCCAAAGAAAAATGAAGTATTTGTTGAAAAAAATTTGGCTGGGAACGTAAGTCATACGGGAAGATGAACGAAATGGCGAAAAGATGCTCAGATGAGCCTAGGGTATATAGACATTAGAGTTACCGAATAACAGTAAGTTTCAGGGTAAGGAAAAATCTCGAAAATACTCCTCCAGATAACTCACCATGTCCGATTCGAGCTCAGGAACCCTTGAATGTTAGGTAGACAAGTTAACCCTCACTACAGAGGTGGGTGATGATGAATTTTTGCAGTTATGGAGTAAAAAGCCAACTGAAGCATGTTAGAATTCCGTCCTATAGAACTTACCATTACGAGTATATATGAACCGAGACTCTGGAAATGTTGGTCATCAACTAATTATGAAGCATGCTGACGACACTCTAGATGCTCAAGGATAATTTCATACACTCTACAATTAAAAAGCAATATTGAATTTATACTACCCTTGATAAATGTAGACAAAATCAACTGAGCATTGCTCACATTTAAAATAAATTTTCACAGCACGGACAGCTGGATGCAAATTTCAGAACCAATTAATACTGGATTTGTGAAACCGTTATGTCTATCCACACGGCAAACTAATCCAAATGCTGAAAATTTGCAACAAGTGAAATTTGGAAGCATTTGCATAGTCATAAATTTTATAAGTAGAGACATAATAATTTTATTTTAAATATACTTTTCAAAACAACTCTGAATTTGTCATTCTATACTATGAATTCTACACGACTTCATAACATCTACACAAATACACAATATTTAGTAGATTGTTTCTACTATTAAGAAAAGCAGTCTCTTAAGCTGAAGACCAGCAACTTTCTTCTTTGCTAATATATTGCGAGTTTACTTGCACTGCTGGTTTAAATTATCTACTGTTGAGAAAAAATTGAGCATAAGAAATTACATGTTAGACTAATATATTTCTAGGTAGTGTTATAAATCCCCTTTGGTGTTAATATCATTACTTGCTATTCATATGAAGTAGTTTAACCAAATTTATTATTAAAATAAGCAATTCAACAAAAGTTCTTATTTTTAAGGTAATAATCGCATTCTGCAATAACATATGAGTAGATCGAAAAAAAACATATGTGACTAAGGCTTATAACTCCTTCACTCTCATCTTTTAATAATGTAGTATATTCAGTTTTGGGGAATCTCAACTTTCAATCAGTAGAATTATTTCAACTTATACCATGTAGAGTTAAATAAATGAGATACCCTTCAAAGCGTTTGACGGATATGTAGCTTTGCTATTGCGATTAAAAAATAGACTTTAGAAAATATCTCGCATAAAAAGCATAAAAAGCCAAGAAAGTAATAACTGCATCTCATTATATTAATATGCCGAGCGAGTGGCTCATAACAAACTGTCTCTGCAAATTCGTCTGTCATTCCATTATGAAGTAACCCCATTATTCAGTTAGTGACAAGGTTGGTGACACGGTAGCCCTTCCAAAGACAAGTTTCTTTCCATTCTATCGCCCTGCAGGGTCTCTCTCCCTCCGCAAACACGTCGTGACATGCACATAAACTTTAATGAGTCTTATCCCTTGTTAATCTTATTCGCGAAAACGTGATACTAATGTCGTATGGATTTCCTCTCACGGATTTCAACAGAATCCATTCCAGATGCTACTCATTTAAATTCTAACATCATGGCCGTTCTCGTCGCCGTCCTTAAAGCAAGATGAACCAGCAGACGTTGATTTTTAGAATGTATTTTGATTAATGAGCTTATAATCTGTAGAAGAGTTTTCTTTTATTTATCACTGAGTTGAAGCATAAATTCATTTTTAAAGTATTAGGTAGATACAATTAACATGGATAAAATAAATCTTTGGATATGTGAAACCAATCCATAGCACCGGCGATAATATCTTAAAGATGAAACCGTACAACACTTGGAGGTCGGCATTACTGGTGTATTGCTTTTATGGAATTTCCGAGCTTAGATGTTCATAAATAGTTGTAATTTTAATTCAGTACTTAGATATTTGAAAAGTTTATGGTGTTAAAAGTCACCAGCTGGAATAATATTCAGCAACTGAATATCGAGAGTAAGGTCACTGTTGTATTTATTTATCTGCCAAACACAATTTGAGCTATTACTCGACAGAGCGTTGAGGCGTATCGACCTTCAAGTGACCAGCGCTGTAATCGTTCCTTATCAGGTCTTATCTAGTCGATTAGAAGAGTGAAATATTAGCAAGTTTATGTAAAGTAAGTTACGAAACGATTGGAAGCTGTGTGTCTATATTATATGATTTCGCGCGGCTGCCAATTTATGACATGTTACTGTCCAGAAGACATGATTACATCTGAACAGACTATACATTCACTGGACTCACTGTGTATGTGCGTTAAGCTGAGGTATACATATCTGTGTTGCGAATTTTTCCCGATAGGCTTTCTCGCTTTGTCATGTAGTAGATTAAGTTAACTGTCTAAAACGAAGTATAAAAGCATGAATAACATGAATTCAGTAAGATATTAAACTAAATAATTTAGCTGACCGAGTTTCTTCCATAATTATGTTTATCAATTCCTCTTTGTCACGTGAAGCTAACCTACAATATGTACGTGGAAACAACAGCGGAGAAAACAATTGAATAGGTTGTAGGGAGGTCATAAAATAAGAGAAATGTCATGAGTTTATAAAAGATAGGATGGTCGGCACGGTTGCTGAAACTTCGGCTTACAACAGCACTTTATAAGTCAAAAATGCTACTATGTAATAAGGTTGTGATAGTATATTGTTTAGCAAACAGTTCCAAACCTTTCTGAAAATATGTAATGTGACAAATGGCATCTGCCTTAAGTCTGTGTCTGTCAACAACTAAGAATGAGCATGAAGCAATTTAACCGCAAGAATGCAATGTTATAAAAAGTATAACTTGAACCAAATTTACATCGTCTTACAAGGAGTTAGTAGGCAATATGAAATTATCTCTTTGTTTGTATTATCACTCTGATCCGCAGCATTTTTTTAAAATCCGTATAGTCGTTTACTTTATTGCAAACATTTGTGCTCACCTTGTGTTACTTTCTCATACCGAAATGTTCTCCGTGGTGTAAGCCTAACTTTCTAACCTACGATTCCCGAGACCAAGTTCAAACCCGGAAGAGGGCGATGAAAATTTTTCCGGTTTAAAAATTTATATCATAGTTTCCCTTGAAAGGGAAGAGAAGGGAAGTGAAATTTATGGCCTCATGTTGTAGATCTACGGCACGAAACAAAATCTAAAGCTGGAATAACGGCATTCTCAACCAAGAATAAGAGCCTATCATGCCCAGTAGCAGTTGGGACAACGCAAATATGACTTCATGCGTTGAAACAATTGCAGAACGCAGAGGGAATATTCCAGTTAAGCGCATGGCAATGCCGTAGGCGAACTTGGTTCTTCTCCAAGCGATGAGAGGCGTTGCCAGACTTGAAAAAGCATGTACAGCACGTGATAATGACAAGAACATCGTGAACAACACAAAAAGCCGCTTTCGTTAGAGAGCCTTTATTTTGGCACTGAAATTTATTAGGTGTTAGTAGTAAGATATTTTATTTGGCGTCATCAGCATAAGCAATACAAAATTGTAGAAGAATATTAAAAGAGACATTTATATATTGTAATTAATAAGAGAGACAAAATAATAATGAGAATAAAGACATAGTAAAGAACAGTCAAAATAAGAAAGAAGAAGTAAAACGATAATAAAACAAATGTGTATTGATTTGAAAGAAGTGGTTGTCTAAGGACAGGTTCTGAACTAAAGCACCGTACCGTTGGCTGCGTCACTTCAACTCACTTCGCGTCTGGCTGGCAACGAGAACAGACCTATGTAGCATTCTATTTAGCGTTATTTGTTTCATTGCAAGTGAATTAGTGATATGTAGTATCAAGTTTTGATGCAATAAAACGTGATTAAAAACTAACTCCATTTCTTAACAATGCCTACGCAAACCCTGATGGTTACCTCTCATAGCTCCGCTGAGCAAGCTTGGGATAGATGTGGAAGTTAGTGAGATCTTCGAGATATTTAATGTCGATGGAGACCAGTTATTTCCCGCAAAATAGTTTCGCCTTCAACGTGGGACCTCCAAACAAAGAGACGACCAGAGAATCCTACTAACTTCCAACTGTGTTCAACATAGCTGCAACATGGCGTCGAAAGAGATAAAGGATAAAAGGTTCAGGGAAACTCCCAGGTGAGGATTCGAAAAGAAGAAAAACGACCAGACCTTCAAGTTAGATGCATCGTTGGATTCCAAAAGAGGAAAGGCTACCAGAATTTCAATCATCCATCCTAGGAGTAACACCAATGGACATCTAGTGTGACAGAATAAAAGGTAAAATGAAAATAAAATAAAAGATTAAGATAACATATGAACTTGAGAAACTGAAAAAATGATAGGCCAGGATATTAAGAAAAATATGAAAACTTGGAACACAGAAGATAGAATAGAGTACAAGAAAATGTATTTGAGTCAGGAGAATGTGGTAGAAATGTAAACAGTTTAGAACTGCAAGATGTAGAAAGTCGAAGAAGTAGGGAAATGAATGTAGCTAGTTCAGAAATGCAAGAAAATATAATAGGATTAATTATGGAAGTGCCATGAGATTTTAAGAAAGACATAGAAACACAAATACAAATAATAAATTTTTAAGAACAGATTTGGTAGGAAAAATAGAAGAAAAAAATAGATAGATATAAGAAAGGAATAGGTCTTGAAGAGCAGATTTAGGAAATTTAGAGAAAAAGATGGAAAATAATAATCCGAACAGAAGGAGATAACAAAACAGAAACTTTGAATGAAGAAATAAGGGAGAAATTAAATCTGTTTAGGAATGAAGTGAACGAAAATAGAGAATAGTTTAAAGGGGAAATGTTCTGGAAAAAATTATGTCATCAAATGACTGAATGAACAGGTAAAGAGAATAGAAAAATGTGGGAGGAACTGGTAAGACGATTAGGAGAAGAAAGAGGGGAAATAGCTCAAATATTATAGAAAGAAAGGGAGGAATTAGCACAAAGATTGGAAAGAAAAAAGTAAAGAATTAGCACAGAGGTTTGAAAAAGGAATCAAGGAAAATAAGGTTAGGTTTGACAGATCTGAAACAGAGATTCCAAAACAAAATAATGTAGAGGAGATTATTAATCAATTGGAAAATTTATCAATTGAAATAGTAATTGTATAATAAGTGGAACAGAAATATTGAAATGTAACAATTGTACCAAATTCAATTTGTAGTAATGTAAGTGATGTGACTGAAGAAAACGAGGCTGTGCCCAATATACCTGCTGACATGTCTATGTATGCACAATGTTATAAATAATTCCAATTCTGATCTTAGAACTAACATTTCAGGAAATGTAAGTCAAAATTTGCATTTACCCAATTATATGTGGAATGAAGTTTTATCACCCACATTTGAAAATTAGGATTCAGATGATCTTAAAGCATTTATTGATGATTAAAGAAATATTTCTTAGTTAAAAATACACCTGAAGAATATAAAATGGTTGTTGTAAGAAAATGTTTCAAAGGAAATACAGTTAGTTGGTTCAATTTATCTCTAGGGAACAGTAATGATTTTAGGACCTTTATTAACATTTCCTTAAGTAGATACTGGAAAAGAAGGTAGACAGGCTGGTATTAAGCTAGAACTTAGCAATGGGAAATACAATCCTAGGACATATCAAACAATGGCAAATTATTTCCTGAAGATAGCAAGAAAATAACAAAATAATTGTATACCCACTTTAAGTTAAAAGGTTGTAATTAACCTAGTAATTACTCACTTTTCAAAAGGTATACAAAGTTATCTAATTATAGGTAAACCAGAAAATATTGCAGAATTTATAGATATATTGTTTACCTTGGAAGCTAATAAACAGAAACGAATGTTGAATCATAATAAAAACAATCATGGACGATTTGAAAGAAATTTAAACATCCTCTCGGACAAAGGACAAAGCCTTATCAAAACACAAAACGGTGACGTTAGAAATAGGTATAGTTGTTCAATACCAAGGAGAGAAAAGAATCACTGGGAAAGTGGTGTGAGATATAATTTCAATAACACTGATAGTAATTGGCACGAAGCTCATAGAAGGAGAAATGTACAGGTAAATTATATAAAATCAAGTAGATTTAATCAAAATCGCAAGGGAAAAAATTTTAGGGGTAGGAGAAATCATGAGAGTGAACAGCTGGCAGTTCCAGCGACTACGAATAGGCGCATATCATTGCACTGTCCAAGGTCACCTACTCAAGAAGTTCTAGAACTTACAGATATGAACGAGGAAACCAAAGTGGTAGAAACACACACCAAGGAAGGGATGAAGCTGTTAGTTTTACGAGGGAATTTGTGGGTTCTCGTCATAAGTCAATCATTGAAAATAGCAATACCACTCATAACATAAGTGAAACCAGTCAAACACGTCCTCGGTGAACTGAGGGATAAATATTACGAAACAGGATAACAAGTATATGGAAAAATATGTACCAAGAGGGCAATTGACGATAAATAAACAATCAAAATCAAAGTAAAGCCAAGAAAAATGAAAAGGTAGCTGAGACACCAGAAACAGAAGTAGGCATAAGTAACAGAAGATATACTGCCGTTATTGATAGAGGAGCTAATGGTACAGTATGCTCAGAACATTTTTATGATGAACTGGTTAAAGATGCATTAAAAATAATGATACTACCAGTGAGTGGAATATATTGTTTCCTAGCTATAGGAAAAGAAACAGAGAGAATTAAATTACAAGCTATGACAGAGAAATTAAATAGTTGCAGATATAATAATAGGATGTGATTGCTTATATCAATGTGAAGCTATGATAAATTTTGAAGACAGGTTTTTGCAAATAGTAATTGAAAAAAAGGTTATAAAAGTACCTTTTGAAGATACTGGAAATTCTCAGATATTCATTATAGATAATGCAGAGGGAAAAATCAGGTTATACTTTCTTTTCAGAATATATTAATACAGGAGCTATGGAATTAGCAAACGTAAATATTGCAAAGCATGATATAGATAATGAAAAGGATAGGGAATATGATAGTGGTATTTAGACATATGAAAATAAAGAAAGTAATGTATCTCAAGAGAGTCCTTTAGGAATTCTGAACTTCAAAAATATAAATAGGCACCCAGAGTAGAAAAATAGCAAAAGTTTAAAATAGCTTGCAAGAGGAAAACTAGATCACTAATGATTTAAATTCAAGACAAAAGATCAACTATTTCAAATTATTATTAAAAATAGAGACACATTCTCAGAAAATTCAGGAAGGCGTAACCAATATGCTAGCTCATTTGAGATGTTATCACTCAAACCTAAACCGTTCAATATCACATTTTATTTAACTGCAATCCATTACTAGGAATAAAGTTAATGCACTTGTAACTATAAATGCTCATGGAGAATTACCGGTAGGACAATATCGTTGTGGATATATTTTTGTTCTCCATGTTACCTTTAGTAAACTTGGCTAAATGTTCCCTTTAAGGAACATGACTAGCGGAACATGTGTTCAGAAGTAGTTAATGGTTATAAATATAAATAAGGTAAAATTGAATCAATTCTGACCGGTAATGCCCCTGTTCAAAAAAGTAACTGATTTACTAATTCCTCGAAATAAGATGGAATATTGTCATATCATTTTTCGTCATAGTTTCCCTCTGGTATTCCTACAGAACTAATTCTTTCAGATGTTAGCCTACCTCTTCGTGTACTTACACATCATAATCAAAAAGATACTGTTCCATAATGGAAAATATAATGAATCATACAGTAAATGCGATAACTGGATTTGCACTTGTCACCTTAATTCTAGCTATTGAGCCAGAACTAATTTTTTAAGAGATATCAGGATCAATTGAATCCTAAGAAAATTTAAGTGAACAATAGAAGATATAGTTATTATGTGTTTCAAATGGCAAGAGTTCTAGCTTCTAACGAATCGGATGCGTTAGCCTTCATCGTGCCCACCTCGTTACCCCCAATTTTTTACATTTCCCTCTGTTTCTCTCTCTCTCTCTCTCTCTCTCTCTCTCTCTCTCTCTCTCTCTCTCTCTCTCTCTCTCTCTCTCTCTCTCTCACACACACACACACACACACACACACACACACACACACACTTGCGAGTATTGTTGGCGCTAGGAGGGAAAGCAAACTGAATTTTTCAAAGCTTTATAATAATGCAGTTGTTCAAATCACGTGGATATTCGTATATTACGCACATGTTTTAAATATATAGTTTAAAAAAATTATAGTTTATGAATTATCTATGTTTCTAATCCAACGAGACTGCCAGCGGCGCATCCATATAGGTATGAATGTCACTCCGTTAAGACACAAGTCTTCATTGTCACTGTCTTCATCGTATGAGTGTTGCAAGTTTATGATGTTAGGTTCCCAAATCTCGTCATTGCTATTTCTTTTCAACATCAGTGTTCTTGTAGTTTATCTGCATGTCTCATGCAGTTTTCCCAGTCTTGAGCGACCTTGTTAATTTCTTGGCGAATAAGTCGTTCAGAATCAGTGAGTATTATTACTGTTTGCAACATAATCTGAGCCCACATTCACTCAATTGGAATGTTCTGGCTGTGGTAAGTTGGAGGGTGCGTTATATTACGTCGTGTCTCATTTTAATTGCAAGCTGAACCAGGTGATACCGTTTCTCTGGCTTTTAAACGGAAGAACAACTGAATAATGCTGCTTTAAACTCTCTAGAGTAAATAGAAATTTAAACTCATTGAACCAATACTGCAGTCAACCTCTGTAGCGTAGATGGTGGCCTGTCTGCATAACGAGCAAGTAGTCCAATTATCGAATGTCGGTCAGTATGAGTTATATGGATAAGGCTTTTTCAGGTGTTTTACCTTATTCTGCAAAAAGGAATGTTGAGTAACTAAGCTCTATGGGGCCTGGACTCATTTCAACATCATTTCATTCATTGTCCGATATGATGGTTGGAGATCCTTTATTTATTTATTCACTTAATTACTTATTCATTTATTTACATATTTATTTATAGTCAATTCATTTATGTATTTACTTATTTGTTTTTTACCTATTTATTCATAATTTGTTTTAAAAAAAAGTCATATTGTAAGGATAGATTACAGATTACACAAGAGGTCGATGCGTCACTCTCCGTCGAATTGAAAGAGTCTGCTGTTCGTAATTCCATCCCGCGTGTTTATTTATAATAAGCTGAGATAATGGACTTGCCGGCATAGATTAAGTTACGCTTCGGGATGGATATAGAATATTCGGTTTCCTTATTGTACTGGAAAGGTCTCGAATTTATCAATGAGGTATTTAAGAAGGTGCCGACCTGCCAAGAGTCAGTTGTAAGCAGAAAACAGTCGTGGACATTTGTTGTGTAACAAGAGAGTTGTAAACAGAGGTAATCAGAACCTTTGTTGGGATCATCGACCTCGGTACACTGTGTGTATGTATCTCTACGCAAAAAACTACATTTTGAATTTCTGCAAATTGGACTTTTTAATTCTACCAACCCACAAATTCACAATATCATATGAAGCAATAAAATCTCAGTCATAAATATTGAACATAATTACAATTTGCAATAAAATTTTATAAATAAATACAAAGAATGCTTATACGCTAACCGGTATTACAGGTAGTGCCATCTATGGGCATAAAGACGAGGCCGTTATAAACAATGTGTCTTAGCGGACAATCAATATAACTAAGAGATCGTCTCTTATCTACCAGCATCTGCTCACGACATTAAGTTGACATATTCTAAATACTTTCTCAAGCCAGTCTTCCAAACAGACTTATCCGATTACAGAGGTAGCTTCATTAGACAATCCATTGTATATACAAAATAAATACAAGAGACTGCAGTAATAGTCTAATCGAAAACATTTGTATTCAATAGCTGTTAAGCTAAATTAGGTATTGGCTAATTCAAACCAATAACAAGTTATCGATCTGGAATTTAAAAAAAAGCAGTAAATAGGCTCAAGTTGTACTTTAAAACGTGTAGCAATGTTTTACACTTTATCTTCGTGTCCCCTGTTACGATGCTGCAGTACCAATCTGACAATTACAAACTTTACCTCTAGGTTTATCTGTTCATGTACTCATAGATGTGCGATTACCTTGTTCACTAAATGGATTTTATTACATCAAAGTGACTTAAAATTTATATTACCAACTAAAGCTTGGCATATAATTTATGAGTGGAATGCAATACCTTATGTACTCGCTATGTACATGATAGAATAAACAAAAAGTGTAAGAATTTCAAATTCAAACCAATAATAAGTAATACCACCTGAGAAATAGGTGAGTGCTTTATTACGATGCAGACATTTTAAGTGAAGTAAGATTATATTATTATATAATAAGATTATATAAGATTATATTATGGAAATTATTAAAGGCATTTAAAGTCTCCTCGAACGTTAACTCAGGCACTGAGGCGCTACACACTCGCCTCGGCCTGCACTTCTCATCTGGGGAGAAAGCCGAGGTCTTTGCAGACTGTCTGGAAACAAGATTTACAGAAAACCCAGCGACGAACCCCGAGATAGAACGGGATGTCCAGACTTGGGTACAAAACTGGGTGGCACAGAGGCATGAGCAACACTTGCCCCTCACAACGCCGCAGGAAGTGTACAAGCTCATTAGGAAGCTACCTAATTGGAAAGCTGCCGGCCCGGTCAGGGTGACTAATGAGGAACTCAAACATCTCCCGTGAAAAGCCCTGGTGCAACTTACAAAAATTTTCAACGCCAGTTTGCAAGAAAATTTTTACCTGACACTTGGAAACGAGCCAAGGTAATAATGCTCCCTAAGCATGGGAAAAGCACCAGGCAACCTCAAAATTACCGCCCCATTAGTCTCCTGTCCACTATTGGTAAATTGCTCGAGAAAATAATTCTATTTCGAATCCAAAAACAAATTGCGGCGCTCGATATTTCAAATTCACAATTTGGCTTTAGAAAAGAGCACTCAACAGACCTTCAACTTTTAAGACTAGTACATGAGCAATTTATCAAGGGGGCTTCAACGTTGGCGCTATTTTTGGACGTAGAAGCCGCATTTGATCGGTGCTGGCACAACGGCCTGATTTACAAGCTGCACCGAGAGTTCCGCGGAATCCAAAATTCACTGCCATTGCTGCATAATTTTTTAAAAAACAGGCGCTTCTACGTCCAAGTGGGACGTTCCTCCTCAAAGGGGAGAGTGATGCAGGCTGGCGTACCCCAAGGGGCTATTATGTCACCTTTCCTGTATATAATCTTCACCAACGACTTCCCCGTGGACGCCAGAAGCAAAGTTAAAATGTAGGCTGACGACACTGCAATATACAACCATCATAAAAATCCTCGTTATGGACTTTTAGAGATGCAGCGATACATTGACCAGTTCCTTTCATGGCTTCAGGACTGGAAAATCAAAATCAATGCGAACAAATGCCTGCTTATACATTTTACAAAGCGGCGCCGTTTGGCAATTTACCTAACGGTCGATGGTCAAGTATTGCACTGCCGTCAGCAGGTCAAGTACCTCGGCATGACCTTGACACGCACGATGCATTGGACCACCCAACTAAGAGACAGCGCCAACAAAGCGCGGCAGCGATTAAAGATGTGCGCCCCCATATTTAGGAGCAAACAGCTAACGCTGCGCTCGAAGATCATCCTATATAGATCCTTTATTTTATCCGTGTTCCTGTACGCCTGCGTGGTCTGGGCCAACGCCTCCAACACCGCCCTAAGGTATCTCCAAACCCTACAAAACCTACCCCTACGCAAAATCCTGTCTGCTCCTATCCGAACAACAACTGCCACCATTCACCAAGAAACCCACGTCCCTTACATCAACGAGGCCATCAATAAACGTGCCTCTTCCATGTGGGCGCACATCCGACACCATCAGAACCCCACCATACACAATATTGGGAAAGGCGAACCCAAGCACCGAAAACACGCCAGAATCAAAGCATATTGAAAAAAACAAAAATAAAAAAACAACACGACTGCAAAATTATGCGCGCCCAACCCTTCCTGTCTCAGGCCACGCTCCCCGGCAGAGGCCGCCATCATCGGCAGCCCAGTGCGAACATTGTAAATATTGTACATAGCCAAGTCTGTACAATGTAGTGCGTGTGATATTGGGACGTACGTGGTATGCCCAAGGGTGTGTGTGTGTGTGTGTGTGTGTGTGTGTGTGTGTGTGTGTGTGCGCGCGCAAGATAAGCGCAGTGTAAATATGTAAATATAAAAACAAGAAAAACAAAGACAGAGACAAATAACGAGATAAAACTGGTTCTCGGCTGCCTCAGAACAGGTCGCCATATGGGTTTTAGAAGAACTCCAAAGACAATAAAAAAAACCTTACCCAGAATTATAAACTCATGTAAATTTAGAGCCTGTAAGCCGGGTCCATTGTACTGGCACCAGGCAAATAAGTTACAAATAAAGAGCCTTAAGCCTTATCTTGCATATTTTAATTCTCATTTGTATATCTTCAGATGATGTTGGCCTTTTATAGATTTTGTGAACAACTCTTGTACATTCTCAGTACATTGAGCCACTGTTATATAAATCTAAAGTATAAATCATTCCTTGTCTCTCCAAATGAAGTGCACTATTTTCCGCATTTTATAGCTAAGTTCGGTAGAATAGATTTGGGAGTTAACTTTCGCACCATTAGATCCATTATTCTTTTACTTGTATTTAAATTAATAATTGGAAACATCTGTTCATATGTAGTACCGTACATTGACATAAATCTTGAGGCAAGTATATCAGTTTTGTCGGATTTATTTTGTATGTCATTATCACTTGTTTCGTACTCAAAATTATTGAAGCTGGAACCTTCTTCCAACAAGGTGGTCTTCAATAACAAATATTTATTAATATGCTACTTCCTTCATTGGCCCATTAAAATTAAGTGTAAGAAGCAAACCTTCAATTAGAGTTAGTATAATTGACAACAAAGCCTCTAAAAGACTTACGTAACAACATGGTGGAGAGAAAAGACTTACTTCACAATAAGAAATCAGGTTTTCCAAATCTAGCTATTTCTCCTGACATTTATTTACTGTCGGCTACCAAATGTTGGTTTCGTTAGCTTCAGTTTAGTTACTTAACCCCTACCCTAAGTAGTGGTGATGTAGGACTCCCAGTTAACATCTAACCGCGATAACAATACTGTCTAATTCTGGGATTGTCTCTGTTAACAGTTTAGTTGGCATCTTTTGAAAAATGAAGTAAGAATACCTATTTCGTTAATTAATCCATTCTGATTTTCAATTTGAATTTAAAGTGACATATTGTAGTAAGTTAAGTAAACATCTGAACAATAATTCTCTTGCAATTGTATTTTGCTGTGGAATACTGACATTCCCAGATGGCGTGTCTGAGTTGGTGTTCTCCTGATGACATTATAAGATGACTTATACCTGTCTTTGCTGTCATTAATACACATCCAGGTTGTACGTAAATAAGTAAAAAATAAATGTAATAAATGCGTAAATCGGCGATTTTGTAAGTGACAACACCTCAAACTCGTTTAAGGCTATTCTCATCTTAACGTTATAGTTTCAAAATCTCTTGTGTGACGTCATATGACTTTTTCAACTCTTGTAAGAAGTTGTTTATGTTACTGTTAATAAATTAGTGATGTTAAAGGTAAATGACTTGACTTCCAAACCAAATTAATTCCAAAACTTGCAGTGTGCTCATTGGGTTGATAACCTCGGAAAATGGACATCACTACCACATAAGAAACAGAAACTAAAAATATTTAGTAGTTATTGTAGATACAGAGCTAACATGGAAAAATCATATAAAACAGTTGGAGAAAATGTACAACAAAGACTAACAATGCTCAAAAGAACGGCAGGCAGCAAATGGGGCTTCTCAAAAACAACCTTAAATATAACATATAAATTGTATATAAAACTAGCTGACCAGGCGATGTTCGTAGCGCCTACAAAAGTTGTCTGAACACATCTATCCAAATAAAACAGATTCCGATTAGTTAGTTATTTATTCTGCAATTAGCGGTTAAGTTTACATAAAATACAGTTACAATTAGTTTGATAAACATAATTGTTAATGATAAACAATATTTTTGTCTTTTACTGTGGTGTGTAAATATACAAAGATGAAGCTTTTCCGATGCTGTTGGCTTACTTATTCCTTTCTCTTTGCATGGCCAAAGCATAAAAAGCGAATAACTACTTCCCATTTGAGAAAAGTATAAGTAACGGAAAACTCAAACAAGTAAAAAGGAACCTTTCAGAAAGGGATAACCCATAAAATAATTAACAAAAGTTCTAGTTTTCTAGTTAATTCTAGCAGTTAATCGGGATTTTTTATGCTATATATATTAAGATTATGAGTATTTCTTATGCTTTTCCAGATATATAAACCTTTTTAAAAGCAATGGTACTTTAGATGCTATTTCCAGAAAAAAATATATAAACATTTCAATATTCATGTCAAGATCTGAAAAAGTATGTATTTTAACACGCTTTTGAAAGGTCAGCGTTCTTTGAAAATTTTTCTGAGCTAACAATAACTTTTGGTGAGAGAAATATTTGAATATTTGTTAGTCATATTTTTGAAAGCACGTTGAATATAAGTACTAAATGTGACCTTTCCTTTTTGATTTCTACTGAAAGACAGACTGTCCAGGGAAACACACACAAACCCACTACATCGATCAAATTAATGTTTAGGGGATTCGAAACGCGTATTTTAAGTGAAATATGGTATCCAATTTTTGGGCGGAATACAATACCACTTGTGCCTACTATGTACGTAATAGAGAAAGGAAAATTGAACACAGTCATACAGTGTCACGAACAATATCTTAATTTCTTCACTAGTTACCTGCAAACCGCTTAAATGATCTGAAAATGTTGCACCGCGGCATTACCTTCAGTTGCGAGTTTTTGTTCTTAGACTTATACTGAAAATCTGTAACGTTCACTCAACACAACTGCATTGTGATTATTTCTGACATCTGTAAAGTCTTAAATTATTTCTCTCATTGGCAATTTGGGATAATTTTGCTGCATCCAACGTTCCTTCCAGCATTAAATTAATAGTTATTTATGGGGTTTGAGAGGTAAGTTGAGGATTATTAGCGAGTAAGCACTTCATCGCCTGAGGCATTACACATCAAACCTCGCTAGTCCAATACGCCATTTTATCCATTACCAATTAAAGATGTACTTGAATTTATAAGCTTTTCTTTATCTTTGTTGCGTCTACTGAAGGGTAGAGAAGAATAAAAATAAAAAAAATCCCCCAATTATTTTAGACCTAGTTCATGATGATAACGATAGACGTGCGTAATTCCTTTTGCTTTCTATTTATGGTCATGAAACAGTATTCGAAAGAAAAAATCTGGAAGAACGACGAATATTACTCAAAACTGATTCTAGAGAGTGCTACTTCGCCATTCGTTAACGCAAAAGTATCATCTCATTATTTTTGGTACTTGAGTATTTAAACGTTGTGTATGATTTACTTACTTATTTACCTATTTCATCATTTATTTACTTGTTATATCTCGGGATTGAAATAACTGGAGCGCACTCAATCCTCTTTGTTACCTGCCCCAAATAATACACAGCTCTTTGATATTTTTTAATTTTTGCCTTCTCAATATTCAATTGTTTTTACTCACAATGCAATGTTGGCAATGAGACGAAGCTCGTAGCATTTGCAGTGTTCCCAACTAAACCTATTTTCGGTCATTCTTTCACTTTACTTCTTCTTCTCCTTGGTCTTCTTTTCCTCTTTATTCGACTTTTCGACATACATATTTAAGCACAAATTAAGAGTATCATGATAACTTTTAGGTAGTAATGAAACATAAAAAGCGGTATTCCGAAGATTAAATCTGAAAGAATAAGGAATAGTACTCAAAACTAATTCTAGAGGGCGCTACTTCGCTATTCATAAATGAAACAAAATCATAGCGGCGAAATTTTTATTTACTTGATATTCGACATTATCTTTTCGCTTTATTTTTAGGTTATGCAACATCAGATATTTATTTATTATTTATATGTTATTTTTATTTATGTTCATGATGCTGTGATCAGAAGAAACAATCTGGAAGGGCAGGGAGTAGTACTGAAAACTAATTCCAGAGGGCGCTACCTCTGCATTCGTACACAAAACCATATCATCGCCGTAAATTTTGATATTTAATTGATATTTTGCCTTTTTATAGCTGTTCATTGTTCATGCTATGCAACATTTTACTGCTTTCTATTTATTTGTTATCTTCCGAAATACAAATAAACGAAACACAATCAGACGTGTCTGTACGACCACAAAATGTTTCAAAACTCTTTGCCGTTTCTTTACTCTTTCCTTTCGCGACCTTCAATTGTTTATTCTCATAATGCAATGCCGTCTATAAGACGAAGTACTTAGCTCATGGAAATCGCAATGCTACAAACCAAACGACTCTTTGATATTTTCATTCTACTTCTTCTTTTTTTCTGCCTATACTCTTTTAACATTCATATTTACAAAAACTGTCCTGATAATTTTAAGCAGTAGTGAAGGACATGAAGCATTAATCATGAGAACATATATGGAAGAATTACACATATTACTTCAAATTTTCTAAAAGGATATGAATCCAAATCATAACAGTAAACTCTGATATTTGAGACTCGACATTTTTGTTACTCTTCAATTTTTATACTATTATTTATTTATACAAATATATATTTGCACAATACATACTTTTGTAGAGCCATTTACATATTTATTGACTAATTTATTTATTTACTTATTTATTTACATATCACTAATATTTTGATCAAGGTATTTAAGGTGAGCTGGCCCAATCTTTTTATCCCTATAGAGATTATATGCCAGGAGAAGAAGCAACCGAACTGGAAGAGCCGTACAGAGATAGCGCCACAGGTAATATCTTATATTGAGATGGATTATGTGTATTTGTTTACCAAGTCACACTAGCCGTATATAGGCTAAGATTTTACACAAACCTGAAAACCAGATTCATCCTGATAAATTCAATAACTTAAGTAATAAGAGTTAAATGATGAAGTCTGGGACTCTAGTATTTATAATAGTAAGTCGCCAGAAACGGTGTATGTCGAATACGGCATGTTGATAAATTCTCAATACCTTTCTTTAGTTTTTGGAACATATTACCTTTCTATTTATCTCTAATGGTTTGATCAATGTATTTAATGTTTAATACAAAATCAGAATGTACAACTGTAATATTCTAGAAATAGGCTCAGATACATTCAAAGACAAATCTTGTTAAAAAAAAACACAATATAAGGCAACTCTATTTAGTTAGCGACTTTGACATTTTCTGTTATTTTATTCAATATCTAATCCCTTTATATCTTAACAAAGCTAATTTACTCTTGTAAATTTGTAAGAAAGGCACTACAATTTAAAATGAGCTGGCCCGATGTTTAACGGCGTTCTTGTATCTACAATAAAATGATTAATGAAACACTTATGTATACGTTATTTTCCTTTAATTTGGAGCGGATGGAATAATGAGCCTTATTGTTAGGGCGGAGTGACAGAGTAACACTTTTAATGTCTGCAGTCGACGATACTTATAGTGATTGTCCACCAGGAGAAGTAGCAACCAAACTGGATTCGCTGTCCAGAGATAGCGCCACAGGTAGTATCTTATACTGAGACGGATTATGTGTATTTATTCACGAAGTTTTACAACACATTACAAGTGCGTAATTCAGATTACGCTTAGATTTAATTTTTCTTTGCCGCTTTGAGACAAAGTGCAGCTTCAGTGAATACAGCGATAACTTGAAAAAATATATATTGCAGTGTAAGAAAGCAAGTTTTTGAAACTGTGTTTATTTTGCCGTTTTTAAAATGTATATGCATTGTCGCTTTGTTGGAATTTGTATCTATTTGGGTGAATATACTTGGATATGTGTACTCCTCAGAAATTTCATTTTTGTCATAGGATTTAACGCAATTGCTGTTTGTAAGAAGACTTGATAAGCAGTACTAATGTACCTCAAGTTTGAGAAAAAGTTGTTGGAAATATTTTACTGTACTTGCTGATGTTTCAGTTTATTTTGGTGAAAACTCATAACGTACACTTAAGTACTAACGTACTTTCAAATTCTACTCCAGAATCGCTTTTCTCTTTGCCTTGTAGTACGGATGGCTCCCTCAGAAAAATTATATTGTGTATGAAGGCGCTTTCAAAATATGTTTCGTTATCTAACTTATAGTTCTGTCATGTTTACTAAAAGAAATGACCATTCTTCCATTTATATTGCGTTATCCACAACGGATTTTTTTTTCTAAATTTATTTCCAATATTTAATTGCAAGAGACTTCAAAATTGAGTTTTTTTCTTTGAATCATTTGCTTTGGGTTAATTTGCTAGTAGTCACAAAGTACTGTGTTGAACACCTCACACAAATAAACAGTGTTATAGCACATAGACTTGAATATGTAACACAAGAGACGCACTATTTACAGGAAACATGCAAATCAAGGAAGGGATAATCATGCAAATTTGAAGACTCCCAGTTTCATATCTACAAACACAATTCGGTAATTTTATTCTTTAAGTTTCACTTGATTTTTCTCAGTACGCTTCAACGTTTTGTTGTATTAGATATCCAATGGATAGCATTCTTTGTCTGTTCTTCAATACACATATATTTAAATAGCTTTTGACTAAGCATCTGACATAAATTGGTGTATTATTTGTTATTAAAACAGCTACGTTCATCTTACAGAGCCACAAAGGCGATAAACAGTAATTCAGATACCTAGCACCAAAGAAAACGATTTTGAGTGCGGCTACTTGCTAATAGAAATATTAAAGGATTCGAAATTGAGTATTTTTCCATTCATATTATTAGCAAGAGCGTTAAATTGTTGGTCTCATAATACACACTTGTTTGGAAACAAAGTTTTGGCTAGGATGATGGAAGTTAAATCTTTGTCTACTGTTTATTTTGCGAATTCCATTAATTGTTAAAACTGAAGCCGAATGCGTACAAAGGACTTTCAGATTGACAATATAGGTATACATATAAGGAAGGGTTAAAATCTTCAGTCTTCTGTGCCGCAGTGTAAAACAAAAATTATACCTTTAGCCTACTTTTGCATAAGAAATATTCGTTTACTTCCTGAGCAGAATGGCTCAGACGATTGTTTCTAAAGCCCGCGTTCGGGAGTCACGGGTTCGCTTACCTTTACCATTCTACCTGAACCATAGGTTTTTTCGGGAGATTTCCCAGGTCAGCAGGCGAATGCCCAGTGGGTTAAACACAACTCCTAAATTTCCTGTGCCTCCATTTCTCACCATTATCATGTTACGTCATCTCACTCCTGGAGGACGGCGGTTGTCTTGGCGTTGCATGGCAGGATGAAATGCTCTGAGAAACTTCATCCTTTGGTAGGACGTTTAGCAGTCTCCGAACTCAATCTTGTGGTGGGGCTGTATCCGAGGTACAGAAGGCTGGCATATGCTTTTTCCTGGCGTGCCTAGTAGCTTCTATGCAGTAGACTGTAATAAATGTGCCCTCTGAACTGCCCGTCTCATTGGCACGGCTGCCCTCTGTCTCCTCTCCCCTCATCCTTCCTCCCGAAGTTGCCCCCTATTGGGAGTATAGGTACAAGAGACCGCTTTTGTGTCCCCGTGTGGATTCCTCTCCTTAAAGTAATCCAGTCCAGTCAAGTCCTACTGAGTTGTCCCATAATAATATATCATATTCCAAACTAGAGTTGCAATATCAATAGTATACTAATATAAGTGTATATATATACAACTTTCATTCACCAGTGGTCGGACAGGACAACGGGCAAAGCTGATTTTGTGTAAGACATAGTTTATGTTAGTTACCAATCTTTATATCCTTCTAATTGAAAGCCCAGGCTTTGGCTTAGCCAATTTCTTTTAATAACACATTATTAGTCCAAATTTCTGTCGGCGGGCGTGAAGCATGATGAGCTGTAAGTGTAACAACCTTTGTTTTGTCTAAGTTCATAGATCATTTATTATTTTAAGCACAAACCATATGACACACAATTCAAACCATAACTGTATTTAATTGCACACGCATTACAATTTTTACTGTTCACTAGGACAGCAAATAAAGTTGTACCTCTGATAAGCTTTATAAAAAGTGAGATGTCATTCATATAAGGTAGTTCAGAAATAGTAAAAGCCCTGACACTGAACCTTGGGGTACTCCATCAACTATTGTTTTAAAATTTGGTGTTTTCTTTTAATAACTGATATCAGAGTTTACTTCAACATTCTGTTTTCTTTCATTTAGATGAGGCACAAACCAGGTAATTAATTTAAGCTCCACACTTTGTAGGAAATTGTTGCACAATGAACCAGAAAATATTTTTTGTATATGATCTCGAATCCGAAATTTCCCGTAGTCCCGGCTATTACTAAAAACAGACTAATAATAATAATAATAATAATAATAATAATAATAATAATAATAATAATAATAATAATAATAATAATAATAATAATAATAATAATAATAATAATAATAATAATAATAATAATAATAATAATAATAATAATAATAATAATAATAATAATAATAATAATAATAATAATAATAATAATAATAATAATAATAATAATAATAATAATAATAATAATAATAATAATAATAATAATAATAATAATAATAATAATAATAATAATAATAATAATAATAATAATAATAATAATAATAATAATAATAATAATAATAATAATAATAATAATAATAATAATAATAATAATAATAATAATAATAATAATAATAATAATAATAATAATAATAATAATAATAATAATAATAATAATAATAATAATAATAATAATAATAATAATAATAATAATAATAATAATAATAATAATAATAATAATAATAATAATAATAATAATAATAATAATAATAATAATAATAATAATAATAATAATAATAATAATAATAATAATAATAATAATAATAATAATAATAATAATAATAATAATAATAATAATAATAATAATAATAATAATAATAATAATAATAATAATAATAATAATAATAATAATAATAATAATAATAATAATAATAATAATAATAATAATAATAATAATAATAATAATAATAATAATAATAATAATAATAATAATAATAATAATAATAACAGTAAGGCAGATGGGACGAGGACAGACTTCCTTAACCTCTCCCCAACTCAGTCCAAGTTCTGGAAATGTTACATAGTGTGTGAATAGCCTTTCTATCTTAGTACGTAAGAAGAGAAAGTATTGCGTTCCAATCAAAAATTGGATATCAACATATCGGTATGGGTAGAACAGTTAGATAGGAACTGTCTCGCTCATCTCTAGGACACGGGTTCAAATCTGGTAACGGTTGATAGTTTGTAAGTGATAGCGTAATATCAGTAGATTTACTATTTATAAACTAACTGCTGCATATCCAGGGGGAGAAACAAGGAATAGCGGCTGCCTAGTTGAGCAATATATTAAGAATTTCAAAAGATAATAAGTAATATACCTATGGAAAATGGCAAATTCGATAAAATAAATTAAAAAAAAAATTGTGCGGATTAACCTAGATGTACACACTTTGTGTAGTAGGATTTTATGTATTAGTTACGCGAAACTATTTCAAAATGTATAGGACATTCGCAGAATATTTAAGGAATACATTTGTCATGATATCTTAAACACATGGTAGTTTGATATTTAACAATCCTTTGTTTTTGAGTTGTGCTGTTCGCAGATATATATATATATATATATATATATATATATAAAGAGAAAGAGAGAGACATAGAAAGTGAAAGTGAGGGAGACAGAGACCGAGAGAGAACTTTTTAAGCTGTTCTAATTTTGGAAGTCTCAAATCATTATTTTTCTTTAGAATATGAATATCTAATTCCTAGTTAAAGGGTGCAATGTCTCCAGTGCTTCTTTTTATATACCTAAGTAATGCGGGAGAAAAAAGAAACAGTGATTAGCAAATAAAGGGAACGGGTTATCTGATATAAACAATAAACTAGCTCTCTCTCTCTCTCTCTCTCTCTCTCTCTCTCTCTCTCTCTCTCTCTCTCTCTCTCTCTCTCTCTCTCTATATATATATATATATATATATATATATATATATATATATATATGCGTCGACAGTTCACTTGTATTTTCGATTCTGATAAACTATGTCTACTATATGTCTGTCGTATTCCAACTGTAACATATAAGTTTACAAAAGTACTTTCACAACCCATTCCGCTGTAGATATAATTTGTACTTAGTCGGATTGTTCTCCCGGAAAATATATCTCACGTAAGCAAAAGCACGTTGATTTACATTCACCTCTGAGTGTTTCCATTCTCACACACAGTTATTCAAATGTTCGATATTATTTTTGTATAGTAAGTAATTACTGTATGGCATTAGAAGATACGAAGAGCAGGAAATACAACATTGTAAAAGAATAAGGCAAACGTTGCCCAGTCTCTTGTTTTTTTTATTATCAATTTTATACTTTTAATATTTCAGGTATGCTATCACTCTGTTTCCGAAACACTATTACTAGGTGTAGTTAATTAACATTTTATTTTTCACTATGTGATATTAAACTTTACAACATTTGGGTACATTCTGTAAATGTATGTATCCAGGTCAGAGCGAGACTTTGTTATGATTATTTCGGATACAAATGCCAACAAAATATTAATAAATACAGATGAACGCTGAAGTGAATACAAGTTAACGTCCTTTACATACTTACATTTTTTTTTTCAAGTGGAGGAAAATCCATTAATGGACTGACCCCGACTGAGCTGGACTGTTACAGCCGGGAGTGTGCGCTTCACCCGAAGGTACTACCTACTAAAAAACCTCCACCGGAAAGTAGTCAGGAGAGGAATTCTAGTAGTACCGCTATATGCACCTGCGGATTCATGGAGAAGGTGTGCAGACTGGCCGTATGGGCTAACCAAGCTAAGACTAGTTGCCAACACATAAGCATTCCCGAAGCCCTGAATATACCCTCACGGATTCAAGGTGTGGGATTTTAGTGGGGTGTAGTGTCGTTTCCAATAGGAAACACTGTCTTAATCTAGAAGTTGCGTCTCCAATGATAGAGGAGTTAGTCATGAGTGAATTATATTGCTTTATTTGCCTTGGCTTTTAATTCTTAACTAATGGTCTGTCCACCCTTTAGCGGGCAGAACGTGTCATTAATGCTAGTGGTGGGCGCTAAGAAAGCGTTAGTTATGCATTATCTCTACAAGTAAAATTATAGTTAAAGGTAAAATGGCAGTTCCTGTCTTCGCAACTGATTGCGATGGTCAGTGGTTCCTAGTTGTAAATTGTTAGATCTGCGTATGAGCTGCGTCTGGTTTGAGGTTAATTCTAAGTTGAATGGTAGACCATAACCATTACTTCTAGTGATAATTTCGTGTAAGTGTAAGGGGGAGGGGGATGCCTCCCCACCAGGGCTGCCTTGCCTAAGAGCAAGGACTTTGTGGACTGCCAATGTCAGGTTGTGGTATATAGTAATGGGTAATCTTACTACGTCTATGGAAGTCTTACGAGTATGTTTAGATACTCTTGGATGTCTACTTCTGGGTCTCAATGCTCATTGGTAAGTGTATATCACAACTGTTTGCGTTGATTACAAGTAAATCTTTAACTGTTAATCGAAGCATGTTTTACCTTAAGCAAAGGACGTTAACTTGCATTCACTTCAACGTTCTTCAATTCTTACAACCAAAATATTTGTACGTTCAGTATTGCGTTTGTATACATTCTAGGTACTCATATGCTTTACATAATAAGACACTCTGTAATTCTACGCCACATGTAGGGAAAATATCTACATATCTTTTAAACCTTTGTGTTCAATTGCAATTCATGTTGTCCACTATAAGTTAACACAGGTAAGGCATCTCTGGAGAGGACAAGCGGCTATTGCGGCTTTCATGGCTTCTGAGTGAATTAACACTTCCATTCTGAAAACTGCCGTCACTAAAATTGTCTCGTGTGTAATATATCTTTATAATAGTAAGTAAAGGTGTTACAATCACACAACTTTCTTAACTCATTCTTTCACGAGCACTTGTCTCTCGTATTCCAATTATAACACGTACTTTTACAGAGGTACTTTCACAGCTCATTCGATTTTAGATATAATTTGTATATAGTCTGATTGTTTAAAATGTTGGCCAACTCATGCCGTGTTTCAAGCATCATGCTTATCCTATGAGACTCTCAGAAAAACAGGAAATGGAGCCAACGTTTTTCAAGTATAACGATCCTGGATAATTTAAAATAAAGAGCCAGTAGGTGGTGGCTTGCGCCAAAATGATACTGTAGTTCGACATTGATGATATTATTAAACTATTTTCAAGATATAAAATTATCAGGAAAGCTCGTTTTAGACGGTAGTTTCGGAACGCATAGGACTGTTGCCGCCTGAAAGCCGATAATGTGATGTCATAGCCAAATTTAACAGTATGTGTTCCATTGGGGAAAGTTTGAGGGAATATGGTGTTTCATAAGCACGTTGCAGTACCATAAGCAATACCATCAAGTAGTCATTGGGTATTGTAAGATATGGCTCAGGTTGGTATAATATAAAAAATGGCTTGTAAAATAGACATCAACTCACTGTACCAAGGTTATTGATAAATTGATTAATGTGTCTTCATTCAGCTTTAGGTGCATGATGGAGAGTACCAGGCCAAGGAAGTCGGCATCCCGGACCGCATCATGGAGCACAACGAAGCCGAAGCGCCGCATGCCTGACGTGACCCTCGAAAGTTAGGCCCTTGTCCAGCTTTACTCCCAAGTAAGTAGTGAGCTTGTCCATTCTATCCTTCGACCAGAATAAGTAAAGGAGTGTAGGTTGGCAGGAAAGCGGTGCTTGGTAAAAGGTATGTTTGGCTTTTTTCCGGATTGATGGACAATCGTCAAGGCCTGCACCAATATTGGATGAGGCTCAGGTGTCTCAGAATTGGGTTGAAGGCTTAGCGTGGGTGTCTATCTGTATAATAGAGCAGCACATCGTCAGCATACTGAGCTATATTGACGCGCGTCTCGGTGGGAAGTCCGGCCACATATAGGCTAAAAAGCGTACCGTATAACACAGAAATTTTGGGGACTCCGCCTCTGATGGGTGTTCTTATGGTGATCTTTCCCGTCACGGTGATAACAATGAAATGAAATGTGTAGTGTTTAACGCCCGCTTTTACTACATACGGCACCGCAGGCGATGACACTGATGATACATGAGATGAAGATGCGGCACCGGTGGAATGAGATGGCGAGGGAAACCGGAGATCCTGGAAAACACCCGCTCCAGCGCCGTGTTGTCCACCACAAATTTCACTTTGCGGTCGCCTGGGATCGAACACGGGCCGCCTTGGTGAGGTGATAACAATGAATCTGTGTTTAAGCAAAGGGTGTAGTAGGTATATTGTGTGAGAAGAAAGCCCCAGGGAAAGAAGCTTGTGTAGGAGACTTGTATGCTATATGGTCGAAAAGGCCTTCTCGACATCCAGAGAAACAGTCGCAGTTTACGCCCTATCCGAGCAACCCAGGGCAGCGGCTTCCATCAAACGCAGGAATTTGTCTGAGGTAGAGTGCCCAAGACGAACACCAACTGATGGGGAGGAATGGCTTGAATGTCAGCACTGTCGTGGAAAGTAGAGGGCTTTTAAATAAAGAATGATCATATTTTTATGACAACGTACCTTTACTCGTCCTCATAATTTTGATGGTCCTTCTCAAAATAGTCTCCCCTGGATGCGATGCCCCTGTCCCAGCGTTTCTGCCAGTCTTCAAAGACATGCTGGAAACCATCTTTTGAGACATCCTTCAAAATCGCCTCCGCAGCCTTCACCACTGCTTCTGATGATGGATAATGCCTCCCGCGAAGGCGTTTCTTCAGGTTAGGGAATACAAAAAGTCGCATGGGGCTAAATCCGGACTATAAGGGGGGTGAGGGATGCACATCGCGTTGATTTTTGCAGGATATTCATCAACAACATTGCCAATATAAGGCCGCGCACTATCGTCTTTTGCACCTGATATGGACTTGCAATGTTTTCAGGAGATCCCTGTAGTTTTGTCCAATTACCGACGTGTATGCAGGTACT
Source organism: Mantis religiosa (assembly GCA_030765055.1). Lineage (NCBI taxonomy): Eukaryota > Metazoa > Arthropoda > Insecta > Mantodea > Mantidae > Mantis > Mantis religiosa. Next base: position 455,869,524 of record CM060950.1, read on the forward strand.
TCATGCCGATAAGCCATTCCATGAATATAAAAGATTGGGAAGACCGTATCTTTCCCAGCAGAAGCAAACACTTTTGATATTTTGGGGTTGGTGATGAAGGAGATTTCCACACTGAAGTTTACTGTTTGCTCTCAGGATCAAAATAATGTAGCCAAGTTTCATCAGTAGTGATTACGTTTGAAAGAATCTCCGGCTCTTCCTCTAACATCAACTTTATCTGCATGTTACCTCCAATGCAGCGATAGGCGATACTGAACATGTCTTAATTTTGCCTGCTTCTCACAGGAGTGAACCAGGAGTACCAAAATTGAAACTATTACGGCGTGTTTGTTTCACATTAAGCTAACAGAATATAAGAAGACTGAATTTTAGTGTGAAAAATTATGTCCGTAAAATATTATGATCATTCTTTATTGAACAGCCGTCGCAGCACAGGGCGAGATACATGTTGAAAACAAGTGTGAGAAAGAGCACGGCTTTGAAAGGAAGGTGGCGAAGCATGCTAGGGGTTAACCCATCCGGCCCCGACGGCCTTTTGGGGTTTAGACGCCGGAATGCACACTGGAGCTCAAAAGGTCTAATAAGAGGAAGTCGATCCACTTCAGCAGGAAGACGTCGAAGATATTGACGTACTTCTCGCTTAACGTGGCCGGAGAAGTCTAAGTCCTGGAGGTTGTCTCTTGGCATCGTGGTCCTCTCGAGGTAGTCGACAAACAACCACCAGCTCAAATTCTTAAACTTCCTAGTGGATTTTATTCAGACTTATTACAACAATATTTTTCGTCGCATATTGCTCTAAAACAAATGAAGTATCCCGAGTCTAAAAGATTTCCTGGTGAAGCACACGAACTTGGAAGCCCCAGAAGAATCTACTTCAAGGAAACACTACCTTCCAAATGGCCACGTACAAAATACTGTAAGAAAGAGGGGCTGAGTTCGATAATGAGAAAATGTGGGAATGTATTAATAAAACTCAAGAATAAACAGCAAGAAAGGCGGGAAATATAGTGGTCGGGGTTCGTAAAATAGACGAGGCCGTTTCTAAAAGTGCGTTTTTACTATTTTGCTAAGAAACTTCGGCAGCAGGTCATTAATATTGATAGATTCCTTCAATGAAGATATGTACATATTAAGGCCAAATGGTGATAAGTGAGGTAATGTGCTTATTTCTTTGACAGACGCAGCATCATACATGAAGAAAGCAGCAGAAGCACTTAGGGTCAGCTATCCAAAAATGACACATATGACTTGTGTTGTACACGCGATACATAAGGTGTACGAAGCTGTTCGGTCACTGTATCCCAGTGTGGACAAATTGCTATCCAATAGAAAGAAGGTGTTTTTAAAGCCCTTAAGAATGCTGATCTCTTTAGAAACAAAAACACCAATATTCCATTACTACCAACATTAACTCTTGCTCACTGAGACACTAGGCTTTCAGCAGTGGTGTACCATGCGGAACATTCTGAGAGGTTTAAGCAGATTGTTGTTGAACTGGACAAAAATGAAGATTTCATCTACAGTAATTGTTGAAAATGTACTACGTGACAGTTGTTCAAGAAATTACGTAGCTTATTGGTGCTAATTTCATTCATGTGAGATTCCATAAATAATAGAGGCAACAATTAATATCTCGATAAAAGTGTTAAAGAAATACTTAATGTAGAAACGAAAAATCAACTCACTCGAAGGCTTAAAAATTCCGACATTAAAAATTAAATCGAATCAGTGTTTGAAAAATATACAGTGGTTTAAATTATGAAACGAATTGCCTAAGCTGTAGGAGGCCGTCAAGTAGACACTGAAAGTCTAAGTAGTAATTACGGGACTACAACGAAATATACAAGAGTGACGTCATATGACGTAGACCGGCCATTCTCCCAATACCGGGAAGTTTAATATACTTAACTTTTTATCCCCTAGAAATGCCCTCCCTAGTCATCACATTGACGCTAGCATTAAAGTTAGACTAACGGCTAAAAGCTACTGTATTCCCATATCACCTCAAACCTACAGCATAATCAGCAATCAAATAACTCAAATGCTTATCTGGTTTAATATGACATGAATAGAAGAACAAATTTTTCTGACTTTCTTCCTTACGGATGCTCGAACGTTTTGTTCCCTGGCCACGGAAAGCGGCCCGGGTTCGATCCGAACCATGTGGTGGGGATTTTAGGTCCCGGGTATAGGACCGGTGCCAACTCAGCATCGTGAGGAAAGTGAGGAGCTTACGCTAGGTAAGCGGCACTGGTTACGGAAACCAACATTCCGGGTGGGGGATGCGGAGATGCTAAACACATCTACTTCCCTTATCGGTTGGATGATCGTCCACCTCTGCCATGCCTAAGTGCGCGTGAGGCCGGCAGTGGGGTTGGTAGGCCTTGGCCCTTTAAGGGCTGTTGCGCCAGTGGTTAACTTAATTATATCTCTTAAATCATCTTCACATTTCATCTCTAAATGTTAGTATACAAAGTCATTAAGTTGTGCAACTGGAAAGCTAAACCTGAGTAGGCATATATAAATTGAAGTTTTTCAAAATACTAAAACAAAAATCATATCAAACAAGTGTGGCAAGAACATCTTCGGTTTCTGCAACATTGTCTCAACAGAAAGGTTTTGAAAATGGTTGCAATAAAGATAATAAACAATCAAACGTTCCAAAAAGCTAGTAATCATGTAAATAGACAAGATAATTAGCAATATTGAAGTGATGTTATAAGAGCTATCGGCCAAATTTAAATCTCTTTCCGGCCCGTTAGCTTCCAACCTTCTACTTTATCTATAGGTATATATTTCCGAATATTACATGTTTAAATCAAAGTTCACCTACTTCTAAGGAAAATGTTTGCTTCTCTGGCAAAATTTGGAATCTTGCTTAATTATACATGCAACACTAAATACATCAGTGTTCTATATCTTGTGAGGGTGAAACGGAGGGTAGCGCTCTCTGTGGTTTGAGCTGCGAGTTGTACCGTCCTCTGTTACTCTATTGGCTTGGCAGGAAGTACGAACTTCACACCTCAACCAATGATCCACATGACCACTTCCAATGATTTACTGCTCGTGAAAATTTAAAGTACTAATATTCTGGCGTATATGAGCAGTTTCTAAAGTATCGTACTCTTGAAAACGTCATCATCCCCACTTATTACTTATTGCTAACTGGGAAATGCGAAACAAATTTACAACACGCCAATGACATTTATATACACAATCATGTAAAGAAGCACATCAACTTTCATTAACAAAAACCTTTGTTTCAAAGCAAAGAGGGAAACAATGTTTATAAAAATGCGTTGTTACTGATGCCATGAATGAAATACTTAACCGTCATTATATTAATCTTTTGCCAATTTGTTTATTTCCGAAAGCTACAAAACGTTTTGTATTAGGAAAACCAGATTATGTCACGTTAGGCTAAACTAACGTTTCGACCAACCTGTCGTGGTCGTCTACAAAGGGCAGGTTGCTTGACTAAACGCACTACACAACGTTTAATATTTTGGCCAATTTAAAGATAGTAACAGAGTTTCTTTAGTAGTTTTTCTTTAATTCCTTAGTTCGTTTTTTTACTTTTGAAGTATTTACTGCTTTGTTAAACCAACTGAAATTCACCACCTGTAGCTGCCATAGAATATAGGAAAATGTTTTAGGATAAATCAGCTCACGGTTGCAATAAACAAAGCTCTAACGTGCAATCTTTGCTTATAAATTATTATTAACTACCAGAATATCTAAAGTGCATCTTTAATTTGCAAGTAAATATCCCTCGCAAATTCATGGACATTGATGCAATTTAACCCTTTTAAAATTGTAATGGTTTATTAAGCTTTCCTTGGATATTATGTTAATAATACGCATTTAGTTCTCGTTGGTAATATAAGTTCTATACCATAACAGCATAGGTAATATATCTCTTTTCAGTTATGTTATAAAGCGTTGTACCATTATGTATTATTATAGGATACATTAATTATTTAAAATTCATTTGAAAATATCAATAAGTAAACCAAATGACTAGTTCGTACAGTGAAATCAGCTTGAAGTTTTTTTCCTTCTAAATGTTATTTTAAACAACGGCAACCCTGGATATTTTCAGCTATAAACACGAGCCTAACATTCTTCACCCCTCCGCCCCGGTAAGTGTAACCTAAGATGTTGATGACACCATAATTAAGGGTGAGAACAGTTTTTCCTTACAAAGCGAAGTGCCTGGGGATGCTTTAAGCGCGGTAACTATACAATAGACCAAGTTTGGACTTCGGTGCCGAAACCCCTCCGTAGCGCAGCCCAATCCAGTCGCCTTTCATTGAAAATTACTGTGGCATGCATTACCTCCTTCATTTTCTTCCTAATTGCAGTTTAATGGTGCTTAGATTCCAAAACCCGCATTTTTCCAAAACTTGTTGCATTAGCACTTCTTTTTAAAGCTTTGTTTACTGCAAGTTTGAACCAGGAGTATCAGGGAATAAACGTCTGAATTTAAAAGGTCATCTAATATGTGACGACAGTGCTGCTTTTTCAAGCTTGCTGAACTGTTTGGATTTGTTCACGTTGCTGGAGTGGATGATGATTTCTTAGTATTTGATATTTTAAGATAACTGCTATAAAGTTCTTTTCAATGCATATGCTTGGAGACTAATACTTTCGAGATAACCTTTCGCTTTACAATGCTATTTAAACTTTGTGGGACTTGTGACAGTTGTTGGAGGAGTACATACGTTTCTATGGCAGTCTCTCCATCATTGCTGCAGTTTCTCTTCAATTAAGCTGGAAACATACACTTTTGACTTCATTATGATCAATATATTAATCGAAAATTATAATAAATACTTCAATTTTACATGTTACATGCTTTTGTAGGTATTATGGTACAGCCTGATGTGATGTATCTCCACGATTTTCTTTATTAATGACATACATATTCCAGGGGATACAATATAATCTTCATTTAAGTATGATTCTTCAGCCTCTGTAGCTGAGAGGTGGCGTGTCTGCCTCACATTCAAGAGCCCACAGTTCGAACTTCGTTCAGAGTGAGTTATCTGTATACGATTTTTCTGGGGTTTTCTCTTATCCTAAACGATAAATACCAGGTAACTCTAAGTTTTATGGACTCTGAACTTATTTGAACACCTTTTCACCCATTTCATTCACGATTTAACATTGGAGTAAGCTTTTAACGTAAACTTAAAAAAATTATGATTCTTCGATTCTTTTATCCTCGCTACGTTTGTAATTATGTTTGTATTTTTACTTATGGAGTAAACGTTTTCTTCGTGGCAATAAACTCTTCCGAAAGTAAAATAAGAAAGGTGGGACAAGAATTGCAAATTTTGTTAGTGGCTCTTGAAAGATCTACACTTGTAACATGGAATATTTCGAAATCGGCTAATGGTACGATGAATATTGCGATGAATTCTGTATTTTAAGATCTCTTTTTTCTGTTATAAATTGTCGTTTAAGATTTCATTTTATATACAGAGTTCAATTAAACAAGGAGTATACTCAGAACATCTACAGAAAATTCAACATACATATTTCATTTTTTGTCATTAATTTAAACCAATGTTGAGCGAGTAAATAACGAAAACTATTTAGTGTAAAGATACTTTGAGGCGGGGAGTTTATTTTGTAAAACTAATGTTGTCTGAAATATCATGAACTTAAAAGCCAAGTTTGGCATTTGACTTCGTGTTTGAGTTAAGCCGTTCAGAAGAGATTAATATATAGGTATACACTTTTTATAACTGTTCCTTTATGGGTTGGAGGTGTCTTGAAACATGTTTCCGCAGACATTTCGATATCAGAGGTTTGGATGGAATACCATCTTATTGTAAATAGACGGTAGAGAAAGCAATCAAATAGAAGAGAATAGCTGCAAATGCTAGGGAACAAAACTATAATGTCACCGAATCCCTTAATTCAAGAATCGATACCGGGACATGCAGTGAAGTGCCACGCATGAGCAATTCCCTGGAACCGCTCCCTGTGCTACGTCATTTTGTCTGCCGCCAACCAATCAGAAACGCAGGAAAGCCGGCTGCACGAAGGCATAAATACGCGGGAAGCAAGGAAAATTGCATCATTTGTCAGTTTGTAGGGGCACCATTACTGGTTTCAACGAACGACACCACTGCATTTATTTTAATTCTAGTAGCTAAACAAAAGACAACTTTAAAATGGTGAGTACTTACATATTCCAACTCTTTTCCTGTTTGTATAATTTAACCAACAATAACACAAAATATTAGTAAAGTTTCTAAAGACGCAAATAAATAGCATTTCTGAAGTGTTTTGTTTTAAGTATTTGACGTAGGTAAAAATATTTAAATAATTGTAGGTAACTTTGAAATGCACAAGAAAAGTAACTGGGAACTCGACCTACTTGTTCTATAAGGAATGAGTAGGGGATAGATAGAATAGAATAGATAGATAGAATAGATAGAATAGATAGAATATGCGGGCATATGGCGTTTCAAACGAACTACTTAGGAGAAAATAAAATTTATACAAAGAAACCTACTCTAATTTCTCGGCGCAATGGATTTTTTGGGTCTATTTGTTGCTGGTAGCCAACTGCCGCCAACGTTTCGTTCGTCAAAACCGGTTTTTCAAATTTTTACTTGTAAACCCTTACCATGCTTATCGATTTTACGAGCCAAGCTTAATCCGCACCTAGGAAACGTAGTTCAAACATTTTCCTAAATACAACATAGTACATGATTCCTTTTATTCAATATCCACATAAATACCCAAGTAAACAGTTGTAAAATACAATTGCCAAGGCCGATTGGTTAGACCGTTTGACTCTAACCAAGGCAGCCACTAAATAAAAACCACAATTGAAATATGGCGATTCAATAAATTACTGGCTGGCCTTAAAATCCCAAGGTTTACGGGTTCAAGCCTGACCCACATTAATGTTTTTTTAAGCGTACTTAAAAGCAAGTTGACGCGCATGTGGAAAAACTCCCACGAAATGAAATTCCGGACACTGATAGCGCTGCTATGATCCTGACAAATGGCAGCGTTAACACACAATACACTAACCTGATCACGGAAATGTTTCTACAAGTCGTGACCATATCCTTGGATATTACCAGAGAAAACAATGCAAAAAGTGCGTCATATTTAATGGGGATATAGACTAGGATACCAATCTAAGAGGCTCTCGGCACCTTTTACTATTCAAAATCTTTATCCTTAAACAGAGAAAACATCTTCATTTTAGAGTCATTTCCTCTTAACTGAACAAAAATTGTTCATCTCTCAGCAAACACCATAGCTAATAGTGTGCATGCTGATTGCTATAAAAATGAATGAATATTTAATCTCTTATGTCAAATGTAAAATATCAATAGTAATAAATAAATATCTTTATGCACAAGGAAAAGTTTGAAATACTTGCCATTTAGCAATACATGAACTTCAGAAGCAATATGCAGTCCTGTTATCCTAAACTGTTTACCTCTGTATTGTTTATACAAAATGCTTATTAATATAATCCATTTTATTTCCAGCGTGAATGTATTTCTGTCCACGTTGGTCAAGCTGGAGTCCAGATTGGAAATGCCTGCTGGGAACTCTACTGCTTGGAGCATGGCATCCAGCCTGATGGTCAGATGCCATCAGACAAGACCATTGGAGGTGGAGATGACAGCTTCAACACTTTCTTCAGTGAAACTGGAGCCGGCAAACATGTAGCCCGAGCAGTATTTGTAGATTTGGAACCCACAGTAGTAGGTAAGTTTGTCTGAAAGGTAAAACAATCAAATCTTTATATCCTAAGGGTTATAGATATCATTTTTAAACTGCACATCTCAAAGGGAAACCTGCCTGTCACTTTGATAAACAATTTCCTTGAAGAATGAGAAAATAATGCTCGAGACAAGTTTGTGGCCGTCCTAAGGTTGAGTATGTTAATTCATCTGTAGAGCTTATTGCATTAAGGGAGTAAAATGTAATAACTCTTTTTGCTAATGAAGGTGGTAAACCCTAGTTGCAAGGAATGGAAAGGGGAATTGACAAGGCAAGTGTTATTTTGCATGAACTAGGTAGCATTTTGTTTACGTTAATGTACCACATAACTGTATAACTTATCACATTCTTTGTTGTATTGTGAGTTAATAAACAAAATAATTAGTAAATAAGGATTAAGTCAGTAGATATCTAAGTGGAATCTATTAATCAAGATGGGTAAACATATTTTTCCTCTATTTTACATCAGTTTAAATACTTGTTCACATAGTGAAGATAGACAATACTCTTTAGATCTTGTCCCTGTAGCATACCATCTTGCTTTGTCACATATCCAACAACTTAGTCCTAAGCAACTATATTTCTACATTTGGTCTGTATGGCTCGGTTGGTTATGCGCTGGCCTACTAACACCTAGGGAGTGGTTCAAATCTGGCCCACATTATTGGTTTTTAAGTGTGTTTTAAAAAAAGCAAGTCTCATGTCTAAATTTTCAGAATACTGTGGAAAAAAGTTCTTTCATACCAGTGGTACTAATATGATCCAGGTAATAGTTAAGAGCGTTGTTAAAAAACAAAATCTTTTATTTTTGCATCTCGTTTCTGCATGTGCAGGGCAATGGTATTTAGGCGACATCCTATCAATAGATTGCAGCACAATCATCATTGCCAACTATTTTATTATTTACTGTTTCAAACACTTAGTGGAACTTCAGAAAAGGTATTTATTAAATATCCAATGCAGTCGAAAAAGCTATTAGTTTTTCACACTCGATCACATTTTTATTTTTTGTGGGATCAGTTTCGAGAGCTGTTGCTTCCATTTTTATCCTTGAAGGTCTGGCTGTTACTAAATTCCCATAAACATGCATAATCTAATGCAGTATTTACTTTGACAATTGAGGGGGAACTTAAAAACTAGGTCAGCTCACAGGCTTTGGGTCAGAATCTTCTTATGCAGGCTACAGAAGTTGCAACTGAGCCATCCCTTTCAAGGGGAAGGAGGTGGAGGTAATTTTAAATTTAAGGTTTCTATACCTATCCTATTCAGGATTAAGAAGATTAAATATCTTGTAAAGCCAAATTTTGGCCTTAAACTCACAGAGTGGGCAATCATCAAATTAATATGGGAGCATCATACATTGTCCAGCCAACCAGGACGTTTGACTATTGCAACTCCTCACTGTACTAACGCACTGAACGGTACCTAGGAATTAAAAATCTGTGGCACACGGGTGGGATTAAATTTAGGCAAATACCAGAGTTCCAAGCTCTAACTTAGTGTTATAATTTTAGAATAAATTACAGCATAACATACATCTAATAATTTTTCTAAATTGCTAACAAAATTAAAAGTTTACCTTATATCTCCTTTATTGGAATTATGGATTGAATCTTTCCAATGTGATCCAGCTTTCCAGCTTCAGCTGATAATGTGCAAGAGAAATAGCTAGATGAAAAAAATTGCGATATTAACCATGCTAAAAATACATGTTTGAATCTAACTGTATAAAAATATAAGTGAAAACATTAAAAATGCAATGCTTGCAACAGTGGAGAGTTGTCATTTTGTAGATTAGAAATTTTCAGACTATTGTAGACTATAAAAATTAATTGCAATTAATTTACTGATTTCATATGTAAGATGTAGCATAAGCTTATGAAAAATATATCTTTTCAGATGAGGTTCAAACAGGGACATACAGACAGCTGTTCCATCCAGAGCAGTTAATCACAGGGAAGGAAGATGCTGCTAACAACTATGCAAGAGGTCACTACACAATTGGCAAGGAAATTGTTGATCTGGTTCTGGACAGAATCCGTAAACTGGCTGATCAATGTACAGGTCTTCAGGGTTTCCTCATCTTCCACTCTTTTGGTGGTGGCACCGGATCTGGTTTCACCTCCCTGCTCATGGAACGTCTTTCTGTAGATTATGGCAAGAAGAGTAAGCTTGAGTTTGCCATCTATCCAACACCCCAGGTTTCCACAGCTGTTGTCGAACCTTATAACTCAATCCTGACCACACACACGACCCTGGAACACTCTGACTGTGCATTTATGTTTTACAATGAAGCTATCTATGACATCTGCAGACGAAATTTGGACATTGAGCGCCCAACATACACAAACCTGAACAGACTGATTGGCCAGATTGTCTCTTCTATCACTGCCTCCCTGAGGTTTGATGGTGCCCTCAACGTTGACCTGACTGAGTTCCAGACTAACTTGGTGCCCTATCCTCGTATCCATTTCCCTCTGGTTACCTAAGCTCCTGTGATTTCTGCAGAAAAGGCCTACCATGAACAACTTTCTGTTGCCGAGATTACCAATGCCTGCTTTGAGCCTGCCAATCAGATGGTGAAATGCGATCCTCGTTATGGCAAGTACATGGCATGCTGCATGTTGTACAGAGGAGACGTGGTACCCAAGGATGTTAATGCTGCCATTGCTACCATCAAGACCAAGCACACCATTCAGTTTGTGGACTGGTGTCCCACTGGCTTCAAGGTTGGCATCAACTACCAGCCCCCAACTGTTGTTCCTGGTGGAGACTTGGCTAAGGTACAGCGTGCTGTGTGCATGTTGTCCAACACAACTGCCATTGCAGAAGCTTGGGCTCGTCTGGATCATAAGTTTGATTTGATGTATGCCAAGCGAGCTTTTGTCCACTGGTATGTGGGTGAAGGTATGGAGGAAGGTGAATTCTCAGAGGCTCGTGAGGATCTGCCTGCTCTGGAGAAGGACTACGAGGAAGTAGGCATGGATTCCGTTGAGGGAGAAGGCGAGGGAGCTGAAGAGTACTAAGTTGAAAAGCAAGCTTTAAAACGACGTGATTAAATGATTTGCAGGAATACCTCTCTGAAACCAAAACACTGCTAAATTTTTTAAATAAGAATTTCAAGCCAAAGGAGAAGATAAGTTAATAAAAGAGTCAGATGATATCAACTGTCTTTCATTCTTCCTTGTTTCATTCTTCCCATCTTTGTCCCTTATTTCGGTAGCACTGATTAAATATCTTTAGGGTGGAGGGGGGGGGAAGACTTACGCAAACTATTATGAAAGTTTATTCTTCTACTTCACATTAATCTAGACAAACATTGGCAGAAATTATCTTATTACTAATTTCCTTGTCAGTACAAGGAGAATATGGGAATGCAGTTAGAGGCATAAAGTGATTGTCAAAGCTGAATGCTATGTGATGGCTTTGAAATTCCATTACCTTTGTCCTGCATCTTTGCAGGACATGCAGAAAATGAATAACTAGTAATTAATGAAAATGGAAAATCTTTCAATTTTTTAAAGTATAAACATTGCAAAACTCAAATAACAAGGAATGCGTCAGATATGGTTTATTCTACAAACAAAATTTTCAAGTCCAAATTTTTTGTGAAGCAAGATTGTTTTTCTATCTCTTATTATTGACTAGTTATGCAAAAGTCATCCTGAGTAAAGCGAACTTCTGAGGACGTTACAAGAAAATTTAAGGGGGATTCTCAAACGGTATTTCTGATGAAATCTTCCTATCAAATTTTTGAGTGAAACACAATTCTCCGCTTAATTACTATATATAGTAGAGAAAGTAAAGTGAACAGACTCTCAAATTATGTAAAAAATGACAGCGAAGCATCAAATACTACCTAATATAATTATTTGTAACGAAAAATTCATTTATCTTTAAAGAAATTGATTGTGATTTCATAAGCTTTTGTCATCAATTATGATCTTTTTGAAATTTACATCAATTTCTTTAAAGGTAAGTGAAAATTTTTGTTACAAATATTATATTTGTGTAGACCCTCAAATTATTTAAGCCAAAATTGTTCCCATTGCTATTTCACAAGTGTGTCTCAAGAAGCATGGCTTTAGCTTTGTTTGGTCATCCTTCAAATTGAGTTCTTATTTTTGCAGTGCTAGTGATCAGTTGGTTATAAGCAGGTACACAGTAAAGCCTGTCAATAATATATATATATATACATATATACATATATATATATATATATATAAATTTTTTTTCCTCAAAATTGAATGAGCATAAATTTTTGGTAGCTGAGGCTTATGTAATTTCAAAGTATTTATTATGGTCACGTAACTAAAACATTGCACTTTTTATTTCCAAACTAAACAGGAAATATATTGTTAAATGGAAAAAGCAAATAATAAGTTTGCTTCATATTGGTTTGTAAGTATTCTGCTTCTATTCATACCACATTCTTCAGGGCATGGATGATCACTAGAGCCGGGATTTTTAGGCAAATGCGTGTTCCTCCTTATATATTTAAAACTGTTTAAATGATATCTTGTGAGAAGCTTTTCCAGACAATTAGAGTATCATTTGTTAATGCATGTTTTAAATGGAAAAAAATTAATATTTTACTCTTGAATATTGCATAAATTATAATTTTCCCCTTTAGATAATATTACTAGTACTTTTGTGAAATAATACTGCACAATTATAAGGGACAAAACTAGGTAATCCCCATACCAGCCATAAAGTCAAAGGAAATCTAACAATCAGTATCAGTTATATTTTCGCATAGTTTGGTGCTTCCCTGTTAATGGTCAACTAAAATCTTAGCTTGACAGTTGATTCAGAGCTGTTGCATGTTGATAGTTGACAACTGAGGAAATTGTTTGAACAGTGCTTGTCCTATGAGAAATGCTACTCACAAAAGCATCTCAATCAGCCACACACAAGAGATCCTTGGAGCACCTCTCCTTATCTACTGCAACAAGCAATAAGATTTGCCCCCCCTCCCCAAAGATAGCTTCTGTGATTTTTGTTCATTTGGTTTTGCAAATTATGGTGCATATTTTTACACTTTTTCCATGTATATTTGCATGCATATTTTAGTATTTTGCATACAAATCTGGGCTCTAATAATAATGGCCTAGTTATATTTTCAGGAGAGGAAACTGTCCCGAGCACTTTGTATTTAATCCCTTAAAATCGATTGCTTTGCAGACTAATTTAATTCCCTTTAATCCTTCCTCTCTGATCTGTACATGAGTGCATTGGAAATAAGGATCACCAAAGGTTTGCCTCGGATGTTCAAACTCTGGCAGCTATATGTAGATGACATCTTTGCAGTAGTACAAAAAAGAAGTGATGCGCTAAAACTTAAACATCCAAGAAAAAAGCATCAATTTTATTATAGAAATAGAAAAAGAGAGTATTTACCATTTTTGGATCTAAAAATAATCAGAAATAAAAACAATAAACTTTGGCATTTATAGAAAACCAACAGAGACAGACAACTACATAACCAAATGTCCTCAATCCAAGATCCCACAAACAGGCAATCTTCAATAAACACACAGAGTTGTCAACATCTCTCTCGCAGCAGAAGATTACAAAAGGGAATACAACAAAGTTATTGAAATAGCACAAAAAAAGACTCCCAGATCATTAGTACACAAAAAAGTGAACTAAGCAAAAAAGAAGCTACTAAGGGAAACCACAACCCTCTCAGTTATTGAAACTAAAATTATCTTCAAAAACTTCACTTATCACCGATGGACCTTTCATAAATTCAAAAAGTCTTCAAAAAGCAAAACATTTAACTAGCACTGGTCAACCATTACTCCTTAAAAAACCTAATATGCTAAAAAAAAAAAGCAAATGTGCCATTCCATCTAACAACAAATCTGGCATATATCAAATTGAATGTTGTGACTGTAATCAAATTTATATTGGAAAAACCAAAAGAAGTTTAGAAACAAGAGCAAAGGAACACTTTAGGAACAAAATACAAACAATTGGAAAAATCAGCAGTTTCCACACATTTTTGGGGAAAAAACCACAACATAAATGCAGAACCAAAACTATGTGAACATAAAACAGGAAAACAGGAACTGTCCACATGGGAATAAACCTTCATTTCATTTGTTCAGCAAGTTCCTTGAACTGCCACCAGAGGAGACCTATGACAAAATATCGCCAGCTACACCACTGAGAACCACTTGTCCGGTTGACAATTGAGGAAAATAGCCTCTGAAACATCTTCAGGGAAATTTAAAGGTGTTGTTTAGTGTCATTAATTGACCCCCTTTAAATTTAACTCATTCCAAAACTTTCTTCACCTCTAACCATACATTTGCAATAGGATTCGAATCTGTAAACCAGAAGGCCAATAATTACAGCAGCATATTATCTTTGTAAGAACCAGTTTGAAAGCTGCTGACGTACATGGACAGGGAAGTGTCTTGCTGGAATTGATTATTCCATCTGTCCACTCCTTGCAGAAAGAATCATGCTTTCAAAGATGTCTTTATACCTGTAGTGTTTAATGTGTCATAAAACTGCCACAACACACACAAAAAAATCTTGTGATATCCAGCTACAACATTACAAACATATTTGATCTTCATGATCCATTTATGCTAAGTATTTTTCATATTTTTCTCTCGGACAGTATACAATTATTTTAGTTCCATTTGTATTTGGAAAAGGTTGTTTTGTGAATATAATCCTTAATGAATGATGATGAAAGTGTCTGAAAAAGCTTTGAATTCGTGGGTGTGATATTCAGAAATGAAATGTGTAGTGTTTAACACCTGCTTTTACTATATACGGCACCACAGGCAGTGACTCCGATGATACATGAGATGAAGATAGAGCATTGGGGGAATGAGATGGTGGAGGAAGCCAGAGATTCTGGAGAAAACCCGCTCCAATGCTGAGTTGTCCACCATAAATCTCACTTTGCAGTCATCTAGGATCGAACCCAGGCCATCTTGGTGAGAGTTGAGCGGTCCAACCACACAGCCACAGCATGGCCAAATGATGTTCGGAATGCACTTTTCTCCTTTTCAAGTTGAAACTAATGCATTGGGCAAAGGGATAGTGAGATATCTTAGACGTATTAATAAAGAAACACATAATAAATAATAAGCATCTAAACAACCCACTTGAGCTTAATATTGTAACAATAAGTAACATTATAATGGCATATGGGCCATAATAGCTCAGTGATTAGAGCAACCAGACAGAGACCGGGAAATCTGTGGTTCAAATGCTGGCTATGGCATTGAATTTTTGAGTCAGGCTCTACTCTACACCTTAGCCTACACATGACTAGTGTAAAAGGAATGATTATTTCCATCAATATTAAGTAAGTTTCATAAAATAGCGAAGCCCATAAGTAGATAGGGAAAAACAAATATTTACTCTAGAATTACTATCACATTTTGCGCTGTCTTGAGAGGGTATGACAAAATAAACAGAAAAATCCAGACTTATTTTTATTTTTGATTAATATAGACTATACGGTGAAAAATCATGTAACAGGTGAATAATTTTTAAGGGGTTTTCAAATCCAGTCCAGATTGTATGTCTGGAACTGGTGGTTATGTTGGAAAAAATAAGTATTGTATAAAATAGGTACAATTTATAACGAGTTGCCACAGCATGATATCATCTGATCAAAGCACAGGTAACCCACATTTACTTAAATGGATTTTATCTTTTATATCATGTGAAATTTGCTATGATGCAAAATCTCTTTGAGAGTTACACTCATTTTGTAATCCAAATTTCGAAAGAGTTCAAGAATTCAATCAAAATGAAAAGAATAAGTTATTATGTTGGTATATTTTAATTTGTGTTATCTTGAGGAAATGATATTTTAATAAAAAAAATTGCAGCTGCTATTTGGAAAGGTTTGAAATGGGAAGAAATTCAGTGATAGCTTTCATCTAGCAATTTTGAAAGATGTTGAAGATAATATTTACCTGCTTTAAGAGTTGTGCCATTTACATATGTTTAGAAGTACAAATGAGACCTTCATTTCTCTTTTTGGGGCTCTAGTATAAAATCATGGTGCCAAATTTTCGGGAAATAAACTGTACTGATTATGAAAGAAAAGAAAAAGCTCCATGATCCTCAGCAGGCTGTGATTTTCAGCTGAAAAAATGCTTCTTTAATGCTCTATTCAATTGCTCAAGCATCCTTAAATTATATGTTATTCTAAGTTTTAATATAACCAAATATATAATATACACATCAGACACTTAGGGAGGGCCTGGATGATTAATAATATGGACATATCTATGAAAAATAGCTTTGTAAGGCTAAAGACAATTAAATTAACTCAAGTGAGAAGATGGAAAAGTCAGCAGAAGTAGATAAAATGTTTAATTATAAAAACTGGTCCACTTATTGGTATCAGTGGTAGCTAAGGCATTGTAAATAAAATCCATTCTATAAAATTTGCTGGAGTGATATTTGGAAATGGTTTCAAAGAAAAACAAAACAAGCCTGAGGGGATAATTAAAGTAATTTTAGCCACCAGAAAAATACTTACAAGTTTTTCATTTTTTACTTTTATTCCGAATAGAATGTTACTTCTATTACTATATGGTAAAAGGAATAATTAGAGCTGTTGATGCTGAGCTATCAGAGGAGGAAATACTAAAAGAAGCTGCGCTATTGACCTCACAGTTACTGGTTCACGGTCCAAACTGATCTCCTTTAGTTGTGCTTAAAAATAGCAGCCCTATGTCTAGATTTACTGGCATGTAAAACAACTGCTGCAGAATGAAATTCTGTAAGAAGTTTGAATAATGTTTAGAATTGGTTATACCTCAGCTGCAGGTTTGCGAACAAATTAGTTTATAACTATGAAGACAAATTAGTTCAAGAGGTTAGAATCAATGAAACCTACCTACAACAATCTACAGTACTTTACAGAAAATGTCAGTATCATATACCTTTGGAATACTTTTGAAAACATAAGATGAACAGAGCTCCAAGTCATCCAATTTACTATCTTTACTGGGAAATACCTTTCATTCAAAGTGAGCACTTTCAGAAACAATAGGATTATACAATTGATTGGCATTCAGTGAGTTCATTAGTAGCCACAAAGGTCTGTGAACATTAAACATATCAAATAAATTACAGTTTATTAGCATATGTAAATGAATACTGAACATAAAAGGCACATATACAAGCAATATGAAGAAAACAAGGTAGGGATAATTATTTATAGATGCAACATCAAATATTTCCCTGCAGTTAGAAGACTTGTGAATGTGTAATTATAAATGCAATGTGACAATTTTATCTTTTAAACTTTCACTTTGCTTTTACCCGTACTGTAATTTTGTTATATTCGAAATGGATAGCATCTCTTGTCAATTCTTTAATATACATACATTTAAATAACTTTGGAGCAGCCATTGAATGTAAATTGGCAATGATTTGTCATAAACAGCTAGATTCCATTTGCTACGTAAGTGTTACCAGGAAAACTTGTCATTCCATAATGTATAGAATAAAATTACTTTTTTTATTGTAATTTATGTCCTCCAACGTTAAGGCATATCGGACGATGAATGAAATGGGTGAAATGATGCTCAAATGAGTCCGGGGTCCATGGAACTTAGAGTTACCCGACATTCGTCTTCCAGGATAAGGGAAAACCCTGGAAAAAACCTAATCCAGGTAACTCGCCCTGACCGAGATTCGAACTCGGGACCTCTTGAATGTGAGGCAGACACGCCACGATCCATGCTACTGAAGCGGGCAAAAAAAAATTAATTTGAGAATATGTATTCTCTAGCAGCAAATTTGAAAGCAATGATGTGGTCAATTTTTTTCTTTAATATCATTAATCAAATCAACTTTTATTGGTACAATAACATTCACAAGTTCATATACTGGTGTCTCGTCAGTATACATATTAATGTATAAAATGTAAAACTACATTTATAAAATGTAAAACTATGTATAGAACTAATGATTAATACAAAAGAAAATATTGGCAATAGCAATAAAATGATATAAATATGTTTGCTAGAGCTCAAAACAATACAGCTAAAAAAATTTAATAATTATTTGTCATCTTCCATATATTCTTTAACTGAGTAATAGGCTTTCCTAATAAGTAGGTTCTTAACATGTTTTTTTAACAGTGTTTTGCTTTTTTCTTTCCGAATTGTCAGTGGTAGTTTGTTGAATATCTTAATTACCATATAGTATGGGCTTTTTTCAAGCAAGACAAGTCTATGAGCTGGAAATGTTATACTGTTATGTCATGTATCATGGTTATGATTTTGAAAGTTTCATAAAATAAATCTTTTTAGAAGCAAGAAAGTTTTGTTTTGGAATATGGATTTACACTTTTATCTAGTGTTTATTTCATAAATTTCATTGTTTGCTGCCGCAAATGATAGCTGTTGTGCATGAGGATGAATGTTATATATATATATATATATAAATGAGGTCCAATTTTACTCAAAGAATTTTAAGATCGAGAATATATACATGCAAGGAAGGGTCAGGATACTAAAAAGATCTTTGGAACATTTCTTGCTATGGGTATTAGAAATGATTTTTATAACCTTCTTTTGCATAAGAAATAATTACTTACTTTTTACTGAGTTATCCCAAAATAATACTCCATATTCGTTGATAGAGTTAAATTATGTATAATAAACTAATGATACAGACTCACATTGTTACTAATGGTTCTAATAAGGAAGAGGGAATGGAAGTGGCAGTATATACTATAATTCTAAAGAAAATTTAAAAATTAAGATCGGCGATGAGCATTCTGTGTACACTGCAAAGCTTATAGCAATTAGAAATACGGTTAACTACATAATGAAAAACAATCCCTATATAGAATTTATGTAACGGAATTAAAATCGTCTTAATTTAGCCTTGAAAACCATACTAAATTAATAAAAACAAGTTACCTTATATTTTAGTTGTGGTGAATTGGGAAATATAGTACTAACACCTATTCATTTTGAAATATAGTCCAAAAATAGTATTCTGAAATCCATAAACATAATTGCAGATGAAAGGCTACAAAAACTTTTCTGTGGAAAATATCACCGGAATCACACTGTACATCATATAAGAATTGTCCGAGAGATAGAGATCTATGAGTTTAAATCTGGTAAAAGAATTTGAAATCTGTGGGAAAGTCCTCCCGCCTGGATTAGGAAAAGCGTTATTGAGCTTCAACACGACGTTGCGATTCGCGGTTTCCTTTTCCCTCCAGATTCAAAATAATATAAGAAATACAATATTTAATATTTTTTAGGTCTTTAAACATTTCAAATTTGTAAATAATTATTTTAGAAGAAAAAGAAATAACTTCCTATCTTTAATTCTACAATTTTTAAAATTACTGTCTTGAATAAAAAAGAATAATTTTGAACCTAAGAGCTTTGGAAACGTTTAGATAAATAAAATATTAATTTTACTTACTGTCGGAGTTGAGGAAATGTGCCTAATTTGGTTATTGATATACAAAATTTGCTTTGTTGATTCACTTAGTGCCACGGCCAAGTGTATGATCCAGTATGTTCAGAGCAGTGAACCAATCAGTGCGCAGGTCATTTGACGTCATACAGAGATTATATAAACTCTGGCGTTCAAACTGAATAGTCACTTTCAACGGTTTGTGGGAGCGCTATAGAAAGCTCTAGCGAATCGAGAATATAACTTATTTGTTAGGTGATATCATAGCATCAGTACGACAAAATGGTAAGTACAGTAGTATTGCAGTATATTTAAGTTTACATTGAAATTAGATATTTAGTTATTCTCGGAAAGGTGTGAAATAGAAGCAAACAAAAGTTACAGTCACACGTTTTTGTTTTTCAAATGTACCAAATGTTTAAAGTTACAGGGCACACTTTTGAGTTTTTCAAATCTACAAATGTTTTAAAGTTTAATCACAATCAGCGGAGCGGCACCTGATATTTTTGTTTTTCTAGGCAATGCCGTTTAAAGAAAGCAATTTTAGGGATCTTTTGTGAAATGCCCACTAATGCCGGTTCTGGTGGACGCCATATTAGCAACTTCTAAGGCAATGTCGGTTAAATTTTAGCTGTGCACCGTGGTTAGAGACGTCGCAATTCTATTTAGGCAAGTAAAAAGTGTGGGTATATTCATGCCAACCTGTAATGTCAAGCATTTTAGAATTGGAGAAAAAATAATTATAGGGAATTAGCAATGGTTGTTAGGAAATACAACGAGTAATATTGTACGTGTTTCCTATTTATGTTGACATTTTTTCACCCTACTACTAAGTAAGAAGTCGCTAAGGAAATTCATGGCAGCTGAATACACGTAAGGAATTAAATTGAGAGGGAGATGTATGGTGCGCAGTCCTGAAACGGCGCCATTTGCAACGCTCCTTTGTGACACGCCCCAACCGAAAATCGAACCAGCAACATTACCGTAATTCGTTCCCAAACTATAATTGAAGCGTCGTAACTCCTACCCAATGTATAATTGAACGGATCTTTGCGGGATGTCAAGGAAATATCTTACTTTTCAAAGTTCCAAACTCTTACATTAAGTTGCAAATATATAACACGAAATAAATTTCATTTGTGATAAAAGCTAATAAAAGCACATTCTAATTGTACTTTCTGCAAATGCACGTTTTGGAAGCACTTGTTGCCACCCTTCTCTTTGATGCAGACTAGTCATTTCACAAGTACCAACTGGCGGAAGTTTTCCCTGATGGAAAGTGTAAACTTTATTCTAAGTTAACATTTAACTAAACCAGAGTATGCTTGATCAGCCCTTGAAATTGACATGTGTAAAATACCACAGGTACTCCATTTGATACATTTGTGTCGAAATACTGCACCTTGATTGGCGATGCTGGAGAGATTGTTAGCGCAACCTTATTACTGTGGACCTTTGTTCAAGGGTCCACAAAGTGAATGCTGCAATTCGGTGAACTGCAAAACCCCTAGCCAATTAAGTCATTGTATCCATTCCTGCAGTAGGTGTGAATTGTGCTGGAACCCTCCATTATGCTCAAATTTCTTGGATTTTAAGGCACACTATCTGTTTTGTTGGTGACAAAGCAAATCAGCCCAAAGATCCAGCTCTGTTCCATGTGGCCATGATTGTGCTTCATCCTTCCAAATTTTATATATGATTTGAATGACATGGTTAGCTCCATTGCCCCTGTTTCTGGAGGAGGATATGCAAATTCCCAATGATATCTTAACCAATAGAATATTGTTCTGTGGCTTATGTTTCTCTCTGAAGGAACAATAGATAAGTTAGTATTGGAATGTGCAGACATAGCCGAGTCTTAACTAGGTGTACTTAGGTTGATAGCTTTTGCACGTACCATTTGTCAGGGTCTCCTAGGACTGTTCATGCACTTGTCTATGAAAATATCTTGTATGCGAGAGTTCTGTAATAGGATGAAGGGTGGTATCACATCCTGCCATACACGATCTTGCTAAACTTGTATGATATGTTGTTCTTCGTGACACAATGGTGAGAGATCAATATTAACAAATTAGTGAAAGTTTAATATAATTTTGGAATTGTCGACTCCAGCTGATGCTAGGAAGATCCTAATTAAACACGTTCTAGGTAAATACTAGCTATAAGTGGATTATTGAGTACTAGTTCGACTCAATTATATTATTTTTGTGCTTCAATATATCATAGTCCTTACACATTGGAATACAATGAAAGATATACTAAATGTTTGGACCGAACAGTATATGCCTTTCCAAATGCATAGGTCACCTCCAACAATGGCACATGTGAACAAGTGTAGTTTTAATACTGCAAGAGAGTGTCTAGGGCATTGATGCTGAGGTTGGTTGCCAATATTCAGGCTATCTACACCCATAACTTAAAAGTTCTGTCAGCACGTGCTTTAGCCAGTCCAGTGTTGGACTTTGCAACAACAAAAAAAAATTCAGGCTGTATTAGAAAGTAACTGAAACTTAAGAGTATAATTAGAAATGTCAAAGGGATGGATGGTTAGTATTAGTAACAGTGATGCCTTTATTAACAGGGTAATGATACTTGTCGTTTTGTTCAGTGGAGAGTTAAAGGTATGCTGTGCACATAAATTTTTTTATGCCTGCCTCGGTAGCGTAGATGGTAGCATGTCTGCCTCACGTTCAAGAGGTCCCGAGTTCGAATCTCGGTCAGGGTATTACCTGGATAAGGTTTTTTCCGGGGTTTTCCCTTATCCTTCAAGACGAATGTCGGGTACCTCTAGGCTCCATGGACCCTGGACTCATTTGAGCACCATTTCACCCAATTCATTCACCGTCCGATATAACTTAACGTTGGGGCAGATGTTGCCGATAACGTAATGGTACTCTGATCAGTTACCGGAGCACACAATACTCACGTGTGAATAGGCACAAGACAATTTGACACAAGATCTGGACGACATGGATGCAAACAATTTATTTGGATATTCTTTAGAACATACCCGTAAGAAATTTTGTCCAAGTCCAACCTCGGATGCATGCATGAGGGCTGGCGGAACCTGCCAACACGCAGTTGTACTGCTCCTAACATGGTTATTGGCATAATCTTCTGTTGCCAACATTTGCACCATCAAACAAGCATCTATTTTGCAGATGTTTAAAACTTCACTGTTAGTAAGGTAGCAACTTAACTGTAAAGTCTGAAAATGAATTTTCCACCGTGGCCCTGGCATTCAGTAAAGAAAGTTATTTGGTGGAAGTTCTGAAACCAATGGCTTGGTTTATAAGTTTTATCGATTTTGCACCTTTATGCGAAAAGGAGGAAAAGTGCATGCAGTCTTTGTATGACGAAAGTTTTATTACGAACAGAATGTTGCGCTGGGAGTGCGATGCTGTCCAAATGGGGTGGAAATTCTAAATATTTTTCTGCAGGAGAGGACGTAATGAGCAGTTTTCGGAGACCGTCGCTAAAGGTATGTGGTTTGAAAAAACGAAATTGCCACCTGCGCAAGTGCTCCTGATTACATACAGTTTTGCCAGCAAGCTGTATTACGAGCAAACTATTGTGCAGTGTATGTTCATTGACTACAGCTTTATTCTTTTTTAAATGTAGATGTTGAGTTCATTATTTTTTTGTGATTTACATCCTCCAAAGTTAAGTCATATCGGACGATTCTATTTCAAATATAGATAAAGAGTAATTTAAGCAATATCAAAAGTTAAGTAGTGTAGTTGTTAGATCAATGTTGGCAGTGTTGAAAATTTTCTGCTATTGACGTCAGTGCATGTCACTTCGGTAGGTTCCATCCGGGCTCGTGCATACCTCCAATGTTGGACGTAGACAAAATTTTGTCGGGGGACTTGTTCTAAAGAGCCTTTAATTTTTGGGCTCATTGGGTTGGGGGGGGGGTGTCATGAAAATTGGGATACTCATTTGCAAGTATTGACATCTTGGCCCTTTCTCATATGCGACGTGGCAAATGTTTTCTAATTCCTTCACACTTTTTTATGTTATATACAACTATGATTCTTAATTTTATTTCTTTACTTTTTTTGTGAAATTACATGCTGGAGGGCATTCTTTTAAGGTTGTTACTTACTGCATATGTAGTCATATTGAAAAATACGGTGCAACCAAACTATCCTTGTTTCTCCACTGATCGCAATGCTGCTAAGTCTTTCTGGCCCCTAAATTACACTATCTGGCAAACAAAGTAGTACCTAAATTGCACCACCTAGCTAATTGCACTAAACACACACGTCCCTAATTTTCACCAACTAATTACACTAAACATAACTATCCCTAGCCTAAACACCAAGTGCAATCATTTCATTACAGGGTAGACTTACCTAATGTCGTCAGTTCGTGAAATGGATCTCCTGATCAGTTTTTGCAGTCATTGTGCCACAAATACTCTGAAATGTGAGCATCTACACTGTCTTTATGAATGCTGCCCCTTATTAGCTGCCAAGTCCTTGCCAGCATCTGTTATTTGTGCACATTTGTCACTGGGTCGACAAAAGTGCACTGAGTGATTCACTGCAAAGTGCGCAGCAAACCCTCCATCAATCCATAGTAGCCAGGCATCGGTGTGAATGGTGCTGCTTAGCTGTACATGCTCTGCAATTAGACGCCGATGATGAAACTTGCATCATCCTATTTTGCACTCATCGGTTTGAACGAGATGGCCAGAACTGCCAATTTTCTCCCTTGCAGTATACTTAGTTCCATTTGCCATCATGCACACACTTCATGACAGTAGCCAAACCAGTCTGATAGCGAGCTCATACATTTTACTGATTTGAGCCATTTGAACAATGTACTGAAAGAATCTTAAATATTTGAAGAATGCACAGAACAGCCTTCACTTCTACCAGTACAATAGGTACTTTTGCTGGACAGCAAGCCTACTTTTGTAAAGCTATAAAACCTGACAGGAATTATGGTCAGTGTTTTCCAAAGCTTACCTGCACTAACTGCATGTCTTCTTGCACTGGTGAACAGATGTCTGGGGCATTTTTGCAGAAGTTGGCTTACAAGTGTTACATATCTTCATGTTTGCAACGCGAGAACTTGCAGATTGTCTGCTTGCACATGTATATATTTGCACCTTTGGACTTGGAAAATATTCTTGCATTGTACAAAGTTACTGCCCTTTTAACTGTCCATTTCCGAGGACTTTTGGAAGATGTATGTAGGTCTATCCTGTAGTATAGCGGTTTGTTGAAAGTTTAGGCTAGTAGTGATTTTGTTAAATTGGCATTTAGGCTCTTTAGAGTGTCCCTAAAGAAATTTTGTACTCCAACATCCCTATAACACAGTAGCGTTACTAATGTTATTGCATTATTCATCAGTATAAGTACGCCTTATGATTCTCACAAATACTTTTATGTTGCACAGAATTGCTCCAAGTCTAAAGGTACTTACTATCCATGCACTGACATCAACTTTCTCAATTACCAACATTGTTCCAGCAGTCACACTAGAGACGAAAGTCTGGTAGCTCTAAGTTCCATGGACCCCCGGCTCATTTGAGCATCATTTCACCCATTTCATTCATTGTCTGGCATGACAACGTTGGAGGATGTAAATTACAAAAAAGTCACTAGTTTTCGTCAACACTAAAACCAATGCAATGAAATAAATACTGAAACAATTGCTGGGGACTTCTCTATATTGTCCTTTTTTATGTATGCCTGGAATAGGCCAGAGAGATCGCCAACACGACTTGTTGTATTGGGGACATTTGTTATTGGGTCCTTGGCATGTTCTCTCTTGCACAAAAGTATTTGAAATGTGCAATCCTGTTTTATAATAGGATGTAGGATGGCATTGCACCCTGACAGCATTCTTGATCTTAGGACTTTTCATCAAAGAAATTGAATGCACTGTTCCTCATTGCTGCACCATGGTGCAAGATCAACTACCTATAAATCAAGCCATTGGTACCAGACATCACTTCTGCCTAAACTATATTGAATGCCAGCGCCTTGGTGAAGTACTCATTTTCAGATTTTACGGTTCTGCTGCTTTCTTTCTAGCAATGGCACATGTTAAGTTCCAAAGTACAAATAACCATGTGAGCAGCACTGCAATTTGCATGGGCACTTTGGCAGGTTCTGTTAGCCCTCGTGCATACCTCTCTGATGTTGAACATGGACAAAATTTCTTGAGGGACATATTCTCAAGAATCTCCAAAAGGTCATCCTTAAATAGTCACTACGTGACACTACCCAGTAACAGCGAGTTACTGGGTTTTGACATTTGCACTGTTCAGTTTTATGCATTCATTGAAAAACATCCCACAGCGTATTTGGCTGTTAGCATTCTCATCACTTTTAATGCCATTCTTATTCAACATTAACTTGAGTACATTCATTCCAACCAGAGCTTGGTTCATTAAAGTAAGTAGGTGATTTAGTTTGAAAAATGCTCCCAACAAATGAACACTTCCCTGATAAGCATCTCAGATTTTAAATTGTATTAGTTTAACATTGGATAGATATTATCGCTTAGAAATCTTGTCATTTTTTTCCACCTTTTAAAGCATGAAGAAGATTGAAAGACGGTAAAACACAGCGTTCGTTGTGCGAATGATTGCATATGCCAATCTTGTATTCCCTTTGGATGCCTTGATATAAGAGATTTGAATAGCCATTATCATTTATATATGAAATGTACTGCCCATCTATTTATAGCTCATACAGCCCTGTGCAGTTAAGCATGCCTGTGAAAAAGAACGGAAAGGACCCATATTGAATTAGTGTGATGGTACACAAATATGTTGGAGTTAGCTTACTGCAGTTTGATCAATTTTGCTGTACATTTATTTAGGTATATTTTTATTCTGCAATTCTGTTAGAAATAATTGACACTATCTGTTTTTATTTCCAGCGTGAGTGTATTTCTATACATGTTGGACAAGCTGGAGTCCAGATAGGCAATGCCTGCTGGGAGCTTTACTGCTTGGAGCATGGCATCCAGCCTGATGGGCAAATGCCATCAGACAAGACAATTGGAGGGGGTGACGACAGCTTTAACACTTTCTTTAGTGAAACTGGAGCTGGTAAACACGTTCCTCGAGCAGCATTTGTAGACTTGGAACCAACAGTAATAGGTAAGTTGGGTACCCAAAATTTGAGGATAGCATAGGTCGGATGTTAAGTGATTTCCATTTGTTTTTACAAAGAAAGAAAAGCGGTAAATAATTTGCCCATACTTTGGTATATTCAGCTTAAAAATTCAACTGCAATAAATTATTGTAGATCAACTGATAGCGACTTACATTTTAACAATTAGTTCTAAGTCTTGCTTTCTTATAGAAAGTGCAAAAATGAGATGAAGTCTTTGATGTCATTAGTGGAATAAAGAGTATAATGAAACTGGGTTAATGCATATAAGACCTCTGCTCCAGCTTATCCTACTATTTCATTGTTGCAATTAGCCACTACATTTTACTTGGACTTGATATGGTTCCTTCTCATCTCCCATATCTCTTATAAACTGTAATTTAGTAATAAAGATTTTAACTTCATGTACACAGCTACAGAGGTCTTAATTGCTGAGTCTAGCAATAGTGGCAAGACTTGTGCATGTTGAACTGGTTGTGTTCTTTGTTGCTGCTTTATTCAGTACTCGTCTGCCTTTATACACACTCCTTACTCTGGTAACCACTAATATAAGGTTAGGGATTTAGGATTTTGTCTTATTTAGAATCAATTGCACTGAATTGTGGAAACCAAGTGGCTTTTTGTATTGTGCCAAATAATAGGAAGAGCTTTACATTAAGACAAGTCATGTACTGTAATAGGCTTTATGTGCAAAGTGCAAACTGAACAATTAATAGCAAATTTGATGTAATTTATAATAGCTATCTCTGATTAACAAGTGATTAAAGTGAAAAGCAGAATGTCTTCTGTGGTATAAAATGCGTGCAGATCAAATAACAGTAATGAATAGTGTTTAGAGTATCTTATAATAGTATATATGAATTAACCAGTAGGAGTTTTGAGTGTAGGGAGCTTGAAGTTATACAGTGTTTGTGAAAGTATCCATAAATAAACTTAGGTGGGGTTGGTTGGTTTAAAGCAGTATTGGTACTAGAACTGGAAAATGCTGTTCTAACTTGAAAGTACAGATCTTGCATTTCTACAACTTCAAGCTCTTCAGAACAGGTGGCCAGATAAGATAGGAAGACAAACTGAAGTGTGTAAAGCCAAATTTTTCCAGCAGTTGGAGGCATTTCCTGGGAACTGGAGTTACCTTTATCCAAAATTCATCATGGATGTACTAAAATTGTGCAATAGGATGGCAATTTTAAATGTCAATTGTCTTAGACTTGCAGTTATAAAATATTAGTCGCTCAGTTTGATTTCATGCAATACTAAGTTAAAATCTTAAGTTTTGTTAGTAATTTTGTTTTGCTTGCTTTCTTTCTTGAAATTAAATGGTTCCATTTAGAATCCTGAAATGAACATGCTGAGTGTTGGTCTTAGTTTCATGAAACTGTTGCACTCTTTGTAATAATAAAATGTTAAATAGTGGCCTTTCATTCTTTTAGATCTTGAGAACTTAGGCATATGTTTAGCCAATTACTAAATCAGCTTCTCTTATTTTACAGATGAGGTTCGAACAGGGACATACAGACAGCTGTTCCATCCAGAGCAGTTAATCACAGGGAAGGAAGATGCTGCTAACAACTATGCAAGAGGTCACTACACAATTGGCAAGGAAATTGTTGACGTGGTTCAGGACAGAATCCGTAAACTGGCTGATCAATGTACAGGTCTTCAGGGTTTCCTCATCTTCCACTCTTTTGGTGGTGGCACCGGATCTGGTTTCACCTCCCTGCTCATGGAACGTCTTTCTGTAGATTATGGCAAGAAGAGTAAGCTTGAGTTTGCCATCTATCCAGCACCCCAGGTTTCCACAGCTGTTGTCGAACCTTACAACTCCATCCTGACCACCCACAGGACCCTGGAACACTCTGACTGTGCATTTATGGTTGACAATGAAGCTATCTATGACAACTGCAGACGTAATTTGGACATTGAGCACCCAACATACACAAACCTGAACAGATTGATTGGCCAGATTGTCTCCTCTATCACTGCCTCCCTGAGGTTTGATGGTGCCCTCAACGTTGACCTGACTGAATTCCAGACTAACTTGGTGCCCTATCCTCGTATCCATTTCCCTCTGGTTACCTATGCTCCTGTGATTTCTGCAGAAAAGGCCTACCATGAACAACTTTCTGTTGCCGAGATTACCAATGCCTGCTTTGAGCCTGCCAATCAGATGGTGAAATGCGATCCTCGTCATGGCAAGTATATGGCATGCTGCATGTTGTACAGAGGAGATGTGGTACCCAAGGATGTTAATGCCGCCATTGCTACCATCAAGACCAAGCGCACCATTCAGTTTGTGGACTGGTGTCCCACTGGCTTTAAGGTTGGCATCAACTACCGACCCCCAACTGTTGTTCCTGGTGGAGACTTGGCTAAGGTACAGCGTGCTGTGTGCATGTTGTCCAACACAACTGCCATTGCAGAAGCTTGGGCTCGTCTGCATCATAAGTTTGATTTGATGTATGCCAAGCGAGCTTTTGTCCACTGGTATGTGGGTGAAGGTATGGAGGAAGGTGAATTCTCAGAGGCTCGTGAGGATGTGGCTGCTCTGGAGAAGGACTACGAGGAAGTGGGCATGGATTCCGTTGAGGGAGAAGGTGAGGGTGCAGAAGAGTATTAAGTTGAGTCATTCTAATTTGGAGGATCTTTTTATTTCTGCTAACGGAAATTTGTGCTCATTTTGAAAGTGTTTTAAAGAAGCATTCCCACCAGATTGAATAAAGTTTCAGCAAAGTAATTCTAGCATTTTTATTTGTTCTGGGTAGATACCTTTTCTCCCTATGACTG
This sequence comes from Mantis religiosa, assembly GCA_030765055.1. Classification (NCBI taxonomy): domain Eukaryota; kingdom Metazoa; phylum Arthropoda; class Insecta; order Mantodea; family Mantidae; genus Mantis; species Mantis religiosa. Next base: position 455,898,647 of record CM060950.1, read on the forward strand.
TCCTTGCCTTGCATGTATGCTTATTAGTTCCAACTTTTATCAGAATGCAAGATCTAAAGTGTGCACCTTATGATTAAAGCAGCTGAAATTCAGTGTGCCTGCTTTTGGGAAAACAAAATATATGGGAGAGGTATGAAAGTTTATTTGTAATGAACAAAGGAATGCAATGAAGAGTGCAACATTTGTTTCAAAGTGATTTTGCTTCCACATTGTTAGCCACTTGATTAATGAGTCTGTACAATTGTGGTCATTTATCATGAATCGTCAAAACAGGTTGCAGTCTGAAATTTATTAATATGCAATTAATGATTGATAAAATTATAGTAGTGTTAAACAAGCATTCAAATATAGGTTACATGTTCACTTTCACTACACATTTAAAGAACACAAGCAGATTGTACTTTAATACTTAAGTTAGGGTGTGAAGCAATTTAACATGAGTACATTGATTACTTTTTTTAATGTATTCATACTGCATGTTAGTGAATGGGAAAATGTGAAAAATGAAATTGTCTATGGGAGCCTATTGTGCTACAGCCAGTGTAGACTGCTGTTTGGATGCAATATCTACTGGATGGTGAAGTGTTATACATCTATATTCCTCCACAGGAGAGAGTCGCCGAGGGGCGAGATGCAGGGGGTTGGTCGAAGGTCCCCACACCCTCCCTGGACAGGTTCAGGACACCCCATGTCAGTACAGTTACAGACCATTCAAAACCATTCTGACGACTTCTACTTTTGTGAATGAATCTTATCGGCTTTAATATACAGAGTGAATAGGGTGCATGTTTTTTTAACGGTCTGCTCCTAGTATAGCAAGTGTTCTCTGCCACACACATTCGCTGTCCCACAGCATATTCCCTACAGGGATTTTCTTTGCATTGCTATACTATACATGTCATGTTATTTAATGTGGCAAACAGTAAGAATAATTTCCGTTGTGCGAAGCAATAAGATGTGGATGCAGTGGTAATTTACATGTAACTGGCTAACCTTTCACATTAAGTTGTACCACTATGGTCTGATTTTTAAGATACGAGAAGGTCATCAGGCAAGGGATGCAAAGAGTAAGAAGTGAAGGGCGTTGCTATGGAAATGTAAGCAAAGGTTGCCACATTGTATACACTGGTGAATCACATTTGCATGAGTATTCAGTTGTGCTGTGTATTCTTAGCCCACTTTGTAAAAACAAAATACGTTTTTATGGAAGCAAGACGTAGTGGCAGTAGGATTCATGGCCCAAGGCAAAGATCAGCTTACGTTGGGATGTTACATTGCACAGCCAAGCTAGAGAACTTGTCTGTTCTCTTAGAATTCTTCCAAGAGTAAGATGAGTGTGCTCCTTATCAATGAACAGCTTATTCATTTTATCCAAAAGCGATAGCCCCATGTCAGTAGATAGTGCTTGCACATAAAAGAATTCCTGTGGGTCAAAATTCCGACAAATCGGTGGCTTTGATATGAACATGTCGATTAACAAAGTCGTTAATAGTATATTGCGATACTAATGTATATGGAACGGGGGTATGTCAATCTGAATTTTAGTAGTTTAGATATTGGCTGAAATATTAATAAATACAATTGAAGATAAATGTTGGATTTTAGAACTTGCATAACCTATGTGTTTCTATGGAGAAATACCGCATTGTGCAGGAATGTCAACTTATGATGCATAGCAACAATAACGGTAAGTATGGGATAATAGTTATGTAGTGCAAAGATTATTTAAAAGAACTCACATGTGAAGATGCTACAATGTAATGAATGTGTGAACATATGTTTTTCAAGTAGGCTAATACAAATTAAATGTGCATGGATTTTGTTGAGGTGAAGTAACTTAAACCCTTGTTTCGAGTGTTGAGGATAAAGAAAGGTGATCTATCTGCCAATGAGCAACACTGCAGCACCCATGTGGAGAAACAAATGACCATGTATCTTAAAAATCAGACTAGTCGGGTTAGGGGTTCTTGTTTCTCTATCCCTTCTTTAAGGTTGGGCATGAGGAACAGAAGGTTTGGATCTGAAGAACAACTGGGATAAGTGATCAGCCCAATGCCTGGTGTGAAGGTGAAGTGGATGATACGAGGGCAAAACGAATGATAGGAAAGATGCAGCAATTGGTGGAATGCTGATGGGAGGATCTTGAACTGGAGGAAACCTTTTACAGTACCATGTTACACAAATCTTGCTTTTTGGTAGCCTGGGATCAAACCTGGGCCACCTTGGTGAGAGCAAAGTGGTTAACCACTCAGCCATGGTGCAGCCTACATTATGAAGATTGTTCCAAAACTCCCTCTAGAAATCCTAACCTCTTGATCAGTTGGTATAGATCTATATATTTGTAGCATTTGACCATAGTGTCCTCTTAAAACTTTAATTGCTCATTACAAAGAGGTGTCGCTGGTTATAGATTTTCCTTCTGTAATGCCATTTATAATTAAAAATTCACTGTAAATTCAAGACCTTGCACCCATATTAATGGAAACTTTCATATAGAATATTGTATGTGCTTGAGGTCCACATTGAGGTTACTGTGTTGAGATTATAAAATTAAATGCAGCATAATTCTAATTCAGAATTTTGGATTGCCTTGGCCCCATGCAGATAACCAGTAGTCCCTTGTAGTATAACTAGACCATGGATTTTTTTAGGTCCTAAAACTCTTGGGAACTTATATTAGGTGTTTGTTAGACCTTGTTTAGACTATAGTTTGCAAATTAGGCTCTTAAAAATTACTTTTAGACAGTCCAAAATTACAAATAAATCACATTTTGTAATACCATCCAAGCCCAATTATCTTAATTTTGATTTCAATCCACATTTTTCTATAATTTGATTCACTTGGGTCATTCACTCAATTAGCAACACAATAGACCACAACTATTAGTTGGCCAAGATATGAGTGCACTTTAAGGAGGGTGCCACATTTGCATTTACTACCTGAAGCTTAGGAAACCGTGAGGAGCGAGGGGAAAGGTGATACTAAGCATGTATCACAAGAGGGCAAGACGAATGGAGGAGGGATTTGAACTGTATCTGCTGTTAGTGGATATGTTTACTAGGAAATCAGTGTGTGAGTGCATAAGCTGCCAGATCTAATGTTTGTTGCGTAACTAGCGATGGGTGTTATGCATGGGTGAGTTATGTGACAACACTTGAACATTTTAAACAAATCTAGCATCCTTGTCATACTGGGACATACTGGGAAGGCTTATAAACACTGTGGGGACAGCAAAAGTGATTATGTTACACAATGCTGTAGCTTGCCTTCTTGTTTTGGGCAGACAGTACAGTCGCACAATTAAAACTACTCAGTACTTGGAAGCAGCATGTGAAGGGATGATTGTTTCAGGTCCTTCATCTGCGTATCCATGTCACTGTCCTTTTGCTTCAATATGCATATTCTTGAAATAACGTTCATCAAGATTGCAGTCTTCAATGGCATCATCATTGCTATCTAGACCCATGTTTATAATTTTCTTCAATTGCTTCCCCCATTAACCTATGTTGTTCCGTGAAGCAAGATAACAATTTAAATGAAACAATACTGCATTAGAAAATATTAACTGCAGATCAACAATGATGTGTAAAATCCAATCACAAAACTGATTTGTTTTTCATTGTCAAGGAGTTGTATGTAGTTAATGGACTAAAGCTACTTTGTGTGGTTTTACAATTTTAATAGCTGTATGAATTAAAATGATGCATTAATTTCAATTTTTTCATTGGAACAGTTCCTCTTTAGCTTAGACCTTAAGCGTCATACATGAAAACTTGTTCAAGGGTGAATTTCTTGTAATTTACCATGTTAATGGATTTTGAAATAAACCTATGACACATCTTACTCAAAGTGGAAATAAACACAAACTGACTTAAGGAAAACACAGTGAAGCAGCGTGTAAGTAGGTTATATTAATGATGCTGCATGCTTGCATGTGATTCACTGCCCACAGGGAAAGAGCAAATTCACAGTATATGAAATTGTAGATTTAGACATAGTATTGTTACATAGGAGTAAAGGCAATCCTTTTTTTGCGTTATTTGTTTCATAATTTTGTGTATATATATATTTTTTTTGCAGTATATGGCTGGTATTATTGCTTTAATTTCACTATATTTATTTGTTTTCATTAAAATGATTGAATATTGTTCAAAGCCATTAATAAATATAATGCAAGATGAATGTGTTCCATAAATTACAAGAAGTAAGACTGTAAAGTGTTACTTCAATTTTGTTATTTATACCATGTTAATTTGATACATTGACATCACAAATGCCTTACCTACTTATTTACTTTGCGAAAGATAACATAGCACATGTTATAATATTACTTTCTTTCATCAATCGCCTCCGATCATTAACAATTAAATTATACTTCGAAGAAAAATCTCTCTGCATCAACTGATGAACAAGGAATCCATATAAATTTTAATACTGCATTTGCAAAGTCTAGGTAAATGCATTAATTTCAGGGCCAGCAATGACTGTATAATATCAAGTTGCTTACTATCATTCTCGTGTAACTGCTTTACAATTAACTCCTTTAAAGCTAAATACCCTGCAATAATGTTACATTCTTTAAGCAGTTGCTACACTTTATAACAGCAGAAATGTTTGAATAGTTACTTGCACAACATTACTTGGATGAAATAAATCATTTAGCAGCAGAAATAAACTATAGTCATTGTTTAGCAAAGTATGCTTTGCAATTCTCTGTAAAACAATGCAACCGACATTTCTTAGAAGCTGTCTGACATCATTTTGAACTAACTTATCAGACTCTTCAATTAATTGATCTGCGAAACCAGCAGATGTGAATGCGGCTGTTTGCTTGCTTCTAACTGCAACACTACATCAGCAATAAACACACAGTTTTCAAAAACAAATGCTGCCTCTGATTTTACTAAGAAAATCTTACATTTCTCATTTCCTTCAACCAATGTGCTACGGGAGCAGAATTTTTAATGACTTACTAGAACAATGCTCACATGAATAAATGCATGCGTACATATTTAGTTGCTTTGAACCAACTTCCCCATCTATACAACACAGCCTCAGGATACAAAGGAATTTCCTTATCTAAATGATTTTCGTGTCTGGTTTTCCTGGATATGTGGAAACAATTTTTTGTCACTGAGACAACGGTATTAAGTTCTCTCAAATTCTTTTCCAAGACTTCACAAAAAAAAATATATATATATATGGGTGCAGCAAGTGATGTGAATCAAATGGTCTCCCATAATTCCCTGCGGTAATTCAAAACATTTTATCATATATGCAGCAGGATCAGTGGCAACATATTTCACATTTTCATGATCAATTTCAAATGCATACAAAGTACTCAGGATTGCTTGAGAACACGTCTTGCTATTGCAGAATCTAAAAACACACAATTTAATAAGAAAATCTCCTTTTGAAATACTGCATCTTGAGTTTTGACTAACATTGTGAACAGCAGCTTGCTGGTTCATTTTCATCACATATTAATGCCAAATCTCATTTTCCTACAAGAGATTGTTTAATATTTGCATGGATTGTATCTGCTCAATGAGGAACATTTAGGGTTGGCTCTAGGAAGGTCACCCGATCATAGTAATAAAACAAAAATAAAAAAGACAAAGACATAAAATTGTGTCTTAACACCATTTATAACACCGTTTATAAACGGTCCACCATCATACCTATATAGGTGCATAATTGATATAATAGTGTTTTGCCCTTATCTGCTCTTACCAGACATTGACGTACTGCATGATCATCTATCTTTTCCACTGGAATTATGACCTTCAGTAGCATTGCTGTAATGTCCATCACAAATTTAATTTTTTTCAGTTATAGCCTTCTTCTGTCTTTCTATTGAAATGTCTATGGTTGACTAGCATTTCGCAGCTATTGTGTTTGATTTAAGTTTCAAATGTTCTTTATTTTTAAAATGTTTTGATACAGTGTACGTTTTTCTTCCATTCTATTAAAAATATCACAAAACTTAAACATCAAAATGTTGCTTCCAGGGGTCGGCTTCCAAGAATATTAAATTGTCCTCCCATTAGAGGTGGATTTTGACATTTGCAACTCTAACAAAATGAAAAGAGCAATGCAGCAGAAAACTGTCGTTAACCATCACTTCACTATTTGTGTAACTGAGAGTTTTATTTGATTATTAATTGTAATGTTTAATAGTGCAGAGGAATAACTTTAAGATAAAGTCAAAACTAAATTTTATACTTATTATTGCTGGAAATTCACTTCATTATGTTCTTATCGCAAAAATTTGCTAAAATAGTAATTTGACCAGCAATTGGTCAATTGATTTATTGACCATCATAGAATTTGGAAAGATACTGTCAAATCGCTTTAATATCATGTCAGTATTAATAAAACAATAATCTTGTATACCAATTAAATGCTGTTGTGCTATGAAATATCTCCTGGCTATAACTTTCATCTCATATAATTTGTAGAATAAGATAAGCTCATCATATTAGATATTTTATCACCAAATTGACAGACACAGCACTACAATTTTTCACCAAATATACTTAATTTTAAGCATGTTGCATATACACTGAGGATGAAAATATGACTGGTTGTCAACTGAATGGAGAAAGTTCTGATGAACAAGGAAAGTAGCATTTAGCAAAAATGCCCATCAGCCTGCATGCTTGTTTGTATTTTCCCTTGAGGGTGAATTCCACCACTTGATTTGAAACTAAAACTCTGCTGTTAGGATAGCCGTATTTCAATAAAGTCCCTACATTTAAAGCAGCAAAGCTTAGAAGTGAGTGGCATCCAGCTCAGTGGGAGTAGTAGAAGGTGTGACGGTGTGCTACTCTAAGAGGATTGGGGAAGATTTGTGATGGCATCCAAATCATCTGCATCACTTATATAAGAAGCAATAACAATTTCAAGTGATAATCTCTGTTTATGCAAACATTGCCTCATGTCACCAGCTTATCCCCCTTCCCATTTATTTCAACTTCCGCGCATCGGGCAACTACATAGAGATAGGTCCCATACAGTACTTGTCTGTAACCAACAACACTGACTTTGGCACATAAAGGTTTGCATATATGAAGGATGGATGGCTCACATATTGGAATAGCTACCATTGCCAGGGACTTTATGGAAGTACAGCTACTCTACCTGGCATTAAAAAAAAATAAAAAAGGAGGATTTATACAATTATCTTTATTAAATATATCCAAAATCTCTTTATTGAGATTTATAATAAATAGTCAATATAACATTAAAAATATCAAAATAACATTTAGGTATTTGCCTAATGTAAATCAGCTTATTTTCATCTGACTGTTCTGAACTATGTTGATGAAGCTTTAAAAGATTAAAAAGTCGTGTGGAGAAAAATGTCATAGAAATGAATGACTCGGGGAGTATAGTAGTTGCACAAAAGATGCAAAATTCTCAAGGTGTCCTAGAGGTAGAAAGTCAACAGAACAGTCTTTTTTTATAAAATACTTTTATTTTCTTTATGAAGGCCATAGAGTTTTAAGTACACAGACAAACATTTTAAGAAAATATATTTAAAAGCAGAAAATAATCACATGCTTTTAGCTAGAGTGCAAAATAGTTTTATCCTATGTTAAATACATACTCGTTTCTTTAAAAAAAGTCAGCAATTTACAATTGTTGAATTAATAGCACCATTAATCAGCCATGACCAACTGGGATAAGACATGTTGCTCTTCTCTCTTAATTTACTACTATATTTTTAGTAGATGGTTGTATAATAATATCAATGCACCTACACAGTGCAAGTCATCTGGATTGGAATCACAGAGATGAAACGTTTTCATAAGATTTATTTGTGAACAATACAACTAAAGATAAAAATGATGTAATAATGTTTTTTTACATTGTGTTATCTCGAAGTTTATAAATAAAATATTGTCCAAACATTAAACACTTAAGTATCTATATCATCCATCTAATATTGGCATTTACCAGTTAGGTTCTTTGGTTATGCTTTTCTTATACAGCTACTTTCTTAAAGTTCTTCATGGGGCCTTAGTTGTGTAATTATGCTTCTCTATTCACTCCGTTTTATCCATATTCATTTTGTTTGTAGATGGACTTGTATGCTCACTTATTCTTGTGTCTAATACAATCTGTTTCAAAATGGTTCGTAAACATTATACGAGGGCTGTTCAATAAAGAATGATCATAATTTATCGCAAAAAAGCAAAAGTGGTTGCTTCTGCTTGGAAAGTTATAGTCATCTCATTCTTTATATTCATGGAATGGTGTATCAGCATGTTGTACCTGCAGACACATCAGTTACTGGACAATATTACAGGGAAGTGCTGAAAGCATTGCAAGTCCATATCAGGCACAAAAGACTACATTGGCATGAAGCAGGGCCACGCCGTGGCTCAGCGGTTAGACCGCTTGGCTCTCACCAAGGCGGCCTGGGTTCGATCCCAGGCGACCGCAAAGTGAGATTTGTCGTGGACAACACGGCATTGGGGCGGGTTTTCTCCGGGATCTCCGGTTTCCCCCGCCATCTCATTCCACCGTTGCTCCATCTTCATCTCATGTATCATCAGTGTCATCGCCTACGGTGCCGTATGTAGTAAAAGCGGGCGTTAAACACTACACATTTCATTTTCCATGAAGCAGGCTGAACGCTGCACCATGATAATGCGCGGTTGCATACTGCCAATTTTGTTGCTGAATATCTTGCAAAAAACAACGTAAAGTGCATCTCTCACCCTCCCTATAGTCCAAATTTAGCCCCATGTGACTTTTTTCTATTCCCAAACTTGACTATTCCCAAACTTGAATAACTGCCTTCGTAGGAGGTATTATCCATCATCAGAAACAGTGGTGAAGGCTGCAGAGGCGATTTTGAAGGATTTCTGAAAAAATGGTTTCCAGCATGTCTTTGAAGACTGGCAGAAAAGCTGCCAACATTCAGGGGAGACTATTTTGAGAGGAACCATCAAAATTATGAGGATGAGTAAAGGTGCATTGTCAAAAAAAGTTGTGTTCCTTCTTTATTGAACAGCCCTCGTATATCCACAGGATAAATTATACTTCAAGATTTTGATAAGCATCTTATTATCATGAATAGCAAATTTAATCACTTCAAGTATTGCTACAATATTTGGTTTTAAAATAAATGTCCATACTTTTATCTATAAGTCATCCATGATAAATATTGACTAATATTATAGGCATCTTTCTAGCCATTATTAATGTTCAATGCAGAAAATTTTCTCTTTTTTAAATATTTTAACTTTTTTTTTACTCATATTAAGGATAAGTAATTAACATCTTTTGTCTATGTTATTTTTTTGTAAACAACTGTGAAGTCATCCTGTAGCCTCGGACCTCAACAGTTTTGTGTTATTTATTCGATTCTTCCATATAAGAACAGTGGCAATGTTTTTCCTAGAGACTTGCAGCATTAAATGGAAAAATACAATATCTTGTGTAACCAATTCATTTAAATCTATACTCACATGTCTAAATACTGTGCATAATACATAAATTAAAAGGGATATGCTTTATTTGTTGCTTTCTTAAACAAAATTAAGTGTTCTTGTTTATGTTGTGCATTATATATGTAGCTTGCATATTGAAATCAATGTGGCAGTATTAATGACTTTTGCTGTCACTTGCCAACTCACCTCACCCTCCACCCCCCGCCCCCAAAGAGAGAGAGAAGAAGTTTAATGCCTCTTGCTTACATATTGTATTTTAAGGTAAATGCATAGGTCATAGAAAAGAGAAGAACAATATCTTATACTAGGTAGCCATGTTGAGAACACATAATTTCCATTAACGGATATGAGGGACACTTTATATTTTGAGCCTTGGCAAACCTGAATGTTGTAGGTGCCATCTGATATTTCCAATGGAAAGTTTGTCACTGTTGACCGTAATCTACTTCAGACTTTTTGTCAACAAAACGCAATTTGTTTTGATTACATTAACTTGAAAATTGAGTCTTAACAAAAATATGGAATTAACTCGTGAAAATGTTTGTGCAATGATTTATTACAATTTTTGAGTGAATTATCAAGACAAGATATCATCGATCAACTAACTTCCACATTTGGCGACAAAGCTCCATCCTTTGCTACTGTGAAATACTGATATAACGAATTTAATCATGGCTGTCATTTGCTCAATGATGAAGTTCATGAAGGTCGTCCAAAATCAGTTGTTGTGCGAGAAAACATTGATGCTGTGTAAAAACTAATAATGCAAATTCGTCATATGACACATTCTGAGATTCAGGACCCTAGGCCAGCATAATTAAAATGTTGCATGATTATATAGTCATGAAAAAGAATTGTTCTTGCTGGATACCACATAATTTGACGCAATCTCAAAAAGATGTTCGTGTAGAATGGTGTACAAAAATGCTCAAGAAATACAATGGCAGTACCTGAAAAGACATATATAAGATTGTAACATGTGATGAATCAAGGTTCTATGCATATGAGCCGGAACGTAAACAGCAGTTCACTGAGTGTTTCAAGATGAAGCAAAGCCAATAAAAGTTGTTTGCACTCAAAGCACTTCCAAGCAAATGTTCGCGTGCTTTTTCAGCAAAACTGGCCATGTGGCAACAATGCCCTTAGAGGAACGTAAAATGGTGAATGCCGAATGTACACAACCATTTGTTTGCCGGAAGTCCTCGGTGAAGTAAGGAAAACAAACAAGAACTGTAGGATTGTTCTGCATCAACACAATGCAAACGCACACAGATCTTGTCTAACAACAGAGTATTTGAAGGCTCGAAAAATCGAACTGATGGGTCATTTGCCATACAGTCCTGATTTGGCACCCAATGACTTCTGTTTGTTCCCAAACAACAGGAATAAATTCTGTGGATAATGATTTCAATCGGCAGAAGTAGCTGCAGATGCCTTCAAAAACCATATTTTGGAGGTGTCTGAAGAAGACTGGAATAAATACTTTGACAAATGGTTCAAACGGATACAAAAGTATACTGGTCATTAAGGAGAATATTTTGAAAAACAATAAAGCAGTTTTCAACCAAAAATTACTCTGTTTTAATTATTTGGCTCAAAATATAAGCAGGCCCCTCATATTAATTATCTTATTGATAATGGATATTTATGCATGGCTAAGAAGCACAAGTGCAATTTAACACTATTAATGTTTCCGTTTACAGCAGTCTTAAACATTATTTTATTTTGTTAACTGTGCTGTAATCATTGCTTATATGTTAACTATAAAGGTCTGAAATTTGGGGCCAATTTCACTAGACTAAAGCACACTGGAAGATATCGCTACTGACTACCCTTGTAATGCAGGTGGTAGCATGTCTGGCTAATGTTCAAGAGGTTCCGAGTTTGAATCACAGTCAGAGTGAGTTACATGTATGAGGTCTTTCTTGGGCTTTCCCATATCCTGAAAGATCAATGTTAGGTAACTCTAAGCTCTATGGACGCTGGGCTCATTTGAGCATCATTTTACCCATTTCATTCATCTCTGATATGATCTAATATTGGAAAACATATAAATAATAATAAAAAATGCTGCTAAGGTACTTCTGCTGCCTATCTCTTCCATTTTATATCAATAAGTTGTTTTACAATTCCAGGATTAGAACACAGCACTAAATGTTATAAATAACCATAGAATGAATTAAGATTTCCATAATAGTTTGTAACTACAATATAATACACATTATGTGATGAACTGTACTGTAATATGAAAAAATTGCTTTTATTACACCCATGATAAGGATTTTTGCTGATCTCAGCCCATTGATGCCTACTGGATTCTTAGCAAAGATGTTCTAGATGAAAATATCTTGACTTTTAGTGTTTGGTGGTGTCATCTCAGCTATCCAACTGATACTGAATGGGCACGCAGTTTTAGTACTGAATAATAAGATCCAACAGGCAATATACTTAACACATTGATTTTTAAATTACTGTAAATTTGTACAAAAGTGAATCGAGAAGATATTGACACATTGCTTCACTCACACTGTTTATTCACAGGACATGTTTCAAGAGCTCTTGCTCCTATCATCAGCTGATACTCGACTTGAGTTCTTCTAGAGTTTCTTGAGTCTACTTGGTGTTCAGGTGGAAGAACAATAGCTAACTGTGGATAAAAAAACATATTGTTTAGCTTATGCTGACACCTTCTGTAAATAAATCACAGTGTATATAAATCTCAAAATAGATTTAAAATGGTTATTTACTTATTTATGATTTGATTTGATTTGATTTATTGATTCATCCATTAAAACATGTACATGTTATAGGACACATCAAATTAAAAAGTAAGTACAATATTTATAATTAAGGTAGCTAACTAAATATTTACAAATTTAAAAATTCATCCACGCTGCAGAAGCTATTGGCTAACAATTTCTTAAATTGATGTTGTGATTCAATCTTTTTTATAGATTCAGGTAGCTTATTGTAAAGATGTAAGCCATCATATGTTAAACTATTTTCATACATCTTTGTTTTGTGTGACTTCACAAATAAATTATTCTTTGTTCTAGTGTTGTGTATATGAATCTCAGAATTTGTTTTGAAAAAACTTAGGCTTGCTTTCATATGTACAAGAGTTTCATATATGTATATACTTGGCAGTGGTAAGAAACCTAATTTACTGAAGTATGGCTTACAGCTAGTTGTGCTTGAGACATCTGCTGTGATTCTAATTATTTTCTTTTGGTATCTGAATACTTTTATACTGTCTTTAGAATTTCCCCAAAAAATTATACCATATGCCAAAAACTGTGTATATATGAAAAGTACACTATTCTCCGAACTTTCAAGCTTGACATGCCTGTAATCGCCCTCATTAAGAAACACATTTTACTAAGCTTTTTCGTCAATGCCTCTATGTGAGTTTCCCAATTTAAATTTTCATCTAGTATTAGTCCCAGAAATTTGATAGTTTGTACGTAATGTATTCGGTCTTGACCCAGCATTAATTTTGGATACAATTGACTTCCACTCATTTTATTATAGAAGCTTAGGGCTGCTGTTTTCTCCTTACTCAATATTAACATATTGGCACTAAACCATTTTTGAATATTTTTAGATTATTTTCAATATGTACATCTGCCGCTTTCTTATTCACCCCTTTGATAAAAATATTTGTATCATCTGCAAAAAGTGTAACATTTATATGGTTCTGTTTTCTACATTATCTGCCAAATCATTAATGTACACTATAAATAAAAGAGGTCCAAGCACCGAACCTTGAGGGACCCCATATTTCATTATAGCGCTACTTGAAATCTGAGTTTAACTTCACTTGTTTCGCTATCAAAATACTCTATTTCCACCGATTGCTCTCTATTCTCCAGATAAGATCTGAACTAATCTAAAGCCAACCCCCTTATGCCATATGAGGATAATTTTTCTAGTAAAAGTTTGTGATCAACCAGGTCAAACGCCTTTGTAAGATCTAAAAAAATGCCTATCCCTAGTTGTTTACTATCTAGTGTTTCATACACTTGTTCAATGAAATTCATCACTGCAGAACTTGTTGATTTATGTTTTCGAAAACCATTCTGATTGTCATTAATTACTTTAAATTTTTCCAAAAACTTGTTACTCTTTTATACATTATTTGTTCGAAGATCTTTGCAAAAGTTGAAATTATGGAAATTGGCCTGTAATTTCCTACCTCCCCTTTGTTACCTTTTTAAAGATGGGTTTCACTTTACCTTTTTTTAACCTGTTGGGGAACGTCCCACTTGAAAGTGAAAGATTTATCAAGTACGTCAGTGGTTCAATTAGGAATAAGGAGCAAGACTTTATGATGCAGTTAGAGTAACCGTCTATTCCTACTGATTTCTTATTCTTCAATTTTTTTATAACATATTTAACTTCCTCAACTGTTACTGGAATTAAAAACATGCTATGTTCATTTTTCCTTACACTTAATCTTTCCTTCTTTCCTAGAGAATGAGTATTTAACAGTTTCTCCGCTACAGTTGAATAAAACTGGTTGAATAATTCGGAAATTTGTTTAGGATCACTTACTTTTTGGCCATTAATTTCTAGATGGTAATTTTCTTTCAATTTGGGTCCATTTTTTATATCGTGCTTAATTACTTGCCATATGGATTTAGTTTTATTAACTGCTTTATTTATTGTTTCATCGTTATGTAACTTTTTGGCTGCTCTTATAACTTTATTATATATATTTCGATATTTTACATAATAGGCCTTAAAATCCGGTGTAGTCTTGTTTTCCTTCATGAATTTGCTGAAGAATTTTAATCTATCACCAGATTTGCGGATTCCTGTTGTGATCCACTTATTACCTAGCTTGTTCATTGCTACTTTAACTATTGGTAACGCTGTTACAAAGTGAAAATCAAATGTGTCCAAAAATGCATTCATGGCGTCGTTTAGATTTCGCTCAGTGTACACGCTTTCCCAAGATTCTTTACTTAATAGAAAATTTAGATAGCTTAGATTGTCATCATTAGCAAGTCTAACCTTTTTGAATATTTTTTTTGCATTCTGTTTTGGGTTATGCTGATCTACTGGGACAACTAATTTTAACATTTGTGCGTAATGATCTGACAGGGCTGTGTCAAAACTCTGAATTTCATATTTCCACTTATTTATATTCAGCACTACTTGGTCAATCGCAGAATAAGACGAATTCGAGACACGGGTTGGTAATTTAACTATGTTTTCCATTCCATACATATTAAAGACATTTTGCAGCTGCTTTTTATTTGCGTTTTCTGTTAAATAGTTTATATTCACGTCCCCTACTATAATTACAGATTTTTTTGTCTTTTTAAAGAAGTCTAAAATTATTTCTAAATTTTGAAGGAAAATTTTGGTATTGCTTGTGGGATTTCGGTACACACAAATAAGAATTAGTTTGCTGTTTAATAGTTCACACATGCTGGCTTCAAAGTGTTCCTCCTGGTTCAAGTATTTAAACATAACAATCTCCCTAAATTTAACTTATTCATTTACATATATACCTGATCCACCATTTTTCTTGTTTGACCTACAGAAGGAAGATGCTAGCACATAGTTAGGTATATTAAAATACTCAGTTTCATCTTCTCCCAACCAATGTTCCGTTAAACAAATTGCTGTAGAGTTTTTTAAAGCAGATGTTAATAGTACTTCAATATTACACATTTTGTTCCTTAAGCTTTGGATGTTTTGGTGGAAGATTGATAGGTTGAATTTACTATTGTTACTAATTTTACAGCTAATAGTTACACCAGTATTTGTTTTCTTAGGAGGATTGATATCAAAGCCTACATGCTTTTCACCTTCTTCATACATTTCTAATTTACCCGACTTTTACATACTACACCTATTACATCTTTTATAGCTTCACTCAGTGTAAACGACCCTTTTCTGTTTAGATGTAGACCATCCTTGCCAAGGCATGAGTAGTCCAGCTTCTTGTCTAGGTCCACATAAATAGCTCTTAGAGCATGGCATGCCCATCTAATATTTTCATTAACACTATTTACATACCTATCACATAAGTCACGCCTTCTCACTATACTGTTCACTACTAGTTTAGCATTTGAAAACTTCTTCTTGGTCGCACGTATAAGATTGTACATGTTACCCAGAATCTCTTCGGCATTCCGCGAGTTTTTTAGATTGTTTGTACCAACATGTATGGAGTCTGAAGGCTGTTGCACAATAACTAGGATGTAAGTAACAAATTTAAAATATATGTATCATAATGACTGTTTACAAATTGCAGGAAGCTTTCCCAGTTTGTTTATAGATGCAACTCAAAACAATAACAAAAACTGGTTGGAATTATCGAGAAGAATAAGGAACACAAGTAACTTGAATGTGAATACTACTGAAAACGCATGACATTTCATATGACAAGAGGAATGAGAAATAATAGATCTACATTACAAAAACACTTCTCTTTCAAATTTTGATACATTTTAAAAACATTTCGCTTTCAAATTTTGAAACTGGATGACCTGCATTATGTTGTCTGTTAAATGATATCAATGTTCAGTTAGAAATAAATAGCATTCCAAAGTGCAAATTGACTTTCCACTTTGTTATTGATATGCATTCTTGTTCCCGGAATATTGTGAATCAAAATTTTATATACAAGAGTTATTATGGAAGTTTTGAAATACAGGAAGACTAAGGCTGATCCACTTTTGGATAGCCATATTCATTGTGAGTAAAATGGGTGGCAATTGATGTCCCTCTATTTCTTTTAAAAGTCCACAGTGCCAGGTTAACAATTACTAGGAATTCTGCTCGCCAAGACAAAACCTCTATGAACCACCAGAAACAATCCAGGTTTTGAAGTTCATAGAGGTGAAATTGATGGCTCACCCCACCTACAGTTTTGATTTGGTTCCATGTTTTGTTCCCTCAGTGAAAAATTATCTGCATGGAAAAACTGGAACCCTGAAAAAGTAGATACGGTGTACGAAAGTGAGATTTTAGGCCATTTGAGTGGCAAGTGTGCTTTCAAAAGTGGTTTGAGAGAATGACACAGTGTACAAAGTGATGAATAGTATGAAAATTCCACCAACAGGTTGATTTTATTGAGTGTAGTTTTTATGTACTAAAAACTTTCTATACTATTTCCCTTCTTGTGTTATTGTGAACCAGCCTTGAGAATCATAATTTTTTATAAATATCCCTTTGGCAAAACTTTTCGGGCGAGCTTTTCTAACTTCTTTGGTTTTAAAACTTTAAGTAACTTTATTATTTCGTAACATGCATACTAAAAATAAGTTGCATATCCTTAGTTATAACAATAAACTATTTAAAGAGTCTTGTAAATATAATTGTCTAATGCTGTATAACATTTTTATTTCTTTCCAAATGTGCAGTGCGTACATTCTTTTAATTTTATGTTATTAAGCATTTTTGACTCTCTATTACCTCTTCAATGGATTTGTTTTCTAGATGTACTACTTTAATACAGTGATTGTTGGTGTCTGCAACATAGAGTACATCTCCAGCTTCATTTACACACAGTCCTCCTGGTTCATTCAGCTGAGGAAACACAAAATGAAAGCAGTGTTGAGTTTTTTTATTTATATTTCTGTTATAAGTAAAAGTTAGAGTAGGAATAATAGATTACCTGGATATCCTGAGGTGATATAAAGGAACCAACTGTATTCCCTGGCTTTCCTGTTCCATAAACTGTGCTACAAGTGTTAGCAGACACATCTACCGCTTTTAGTTTGTGATTATAAGAGTCTGCTACATACAGAGTCTTGTTTCTCTCACACAGGCTACTCCTAATGGATGCTGAAGTCTTGCATCATATTGCTTCCCATCACAATCTCCAGACTGGAAAAGATTCTGCAACAGAAGGAAGTATTGTAATGTACATATTTATTTTGTCCATTGAAACATGTTACTGTGTTACAGGTCATATCAATTCTAAATACAAAAGAAAAATATACAAGATACATAGATGATTGCAAATACAGAGATGAAAGATTCAATGCAATTTTAAAGTACAAAATAAGAAAAGATCAACATAAACACAAGATTATATAGATTTGAGTTATAAAAGTAATCATTTACTTAAGTATCGTACTTCACAATGTAGGAATTCATCTCCATTATAAAAGTCGAATAAGACTTTAAATTAAACCTTTATGAATTTTTGTTGGGATTTAATATCCCTTATATATTGGGGAATGTAGACCAGATTATATGAAACTATTTTCACAGAGTTGGTTCTATATGATTTATAAATGGGCTGTTTTTTGCTCAAGTGTTATATGAATGAACTTCAGCATTTGTTTTAAATTTAAGTTTTAACAGGCTGCACCATGGCTGAGTGGTTAGACAGCTTGGCTCTCCCCTCGGTGGCCAGGGTTCAATCCCAGTTGACCGCAAAGTGGGATTTGGGGTGGACAACATGGCACTGGGGTGGGTTTCTTCTGGGTCCTCTGGTTTCCCCCCATCATCATTCCACCATTTGCTCCATGATTCATCTCATCATCGCAGGTATTGCACTGACCCCTCATGGTATCTTAGGACGAATGCCTCAGCTCCCTAGCTCTGAGGGAACCCGAGCGAATCCTAACACCAACATTGGTGAGGAAGGGAGACATAAAAAAAGTTTTAATATCCTTTAACCTGATGGATCACCTCAGATGATGTATGGAATTGGTAAAATGATAGTCATATAAACTAGGGAACCAAATAACTTGAAGTTGTCCAACATTCATCTTTTCCGGACAATGAACATTTTTAAACCTCATATATATTGAATGTGGCCCCTACAGTGACACTGATGAAGAACATACTTAAATCATTAGTTGATGATGGTGATACTTATTTTGAGTGAAAACATTGTATTTGAAGGTTAAAGCATCATCAATCCATTCGCAATTTCAATATCTTAAAAAGTTGCACTATTTATAAATACTTTCAATAAGTTAG